>JAVTVJ010000050.1:1200000-1560015 GCA_034509425.1 Eopsaltria australis
TAACCACATTATTCCACAGAACAGTTAGCATAATTAAAATATTGACTGCAGATTAAAAAAATCTGCTGAATGTTTCACAGAGTGGTTGGAGGGTTGGCAAGCCTTGGCAGCTTGTTGGCTGCAGGAACTGGCTGATATTTAGGAGTGCCTTCTCCTCCAGCAGTCACTGCTGTATGTGGGAACTGCTTTTTGTGCTGTCAACTTCTGATCTTCCAAGCAGCCAACCCACAACCAGGAGAAAATGAGCTGACTGGAAATGAGGTGCTCCAAGGGCTCTCTTTTGATTTTTATTGCCAGTGAGACCATTTCCTTGTTATTTATGACTTCAGGACATCTGTCTTGCTGTGTCTCTATCTATTTTTATTTATGCCCATCTCTCCCAATGCACAGTATAGAAACTGCATATGGTGAGAACCATATGAGTACCAGGTGATAAATCCATTTGCTTAAGGACTGCTTGTACCATATGAGAAACATTAATAAAAGCCCTCAAAAACCTCCATTGGAACATTTGTTTTAGCTGGTATTCCTTCTTTGACATTAGATTTCTACCTGTTTCATCTGCAATCAAAGTGTGAGGCACAAAATGCATTTCCAAGAGGGCAGAAAGGGAGGGAAGAAATGCAGTTGGCAGGGCTGGTGGGAACCACAAGCTCTGATTCCTACAGGGAAACCTCAGTGGCCTCATGGTATCTCCCCATTCTCTTTCTTAGGGGAATATCTGGGACTGTAAGTTTTGCTGGAGACACACAGGTTTGGGTTCCAGTGATTTCCTGGTTCTCTGTATATCCCCTACCTGGCAAAAGAAGTAAAAAGCCTTCATGCTGGCAGTGTTAAACAGAACATGTGGGGGATGTCTGACCCACTTTGCAGACACCCACATCCTGCAGGGAACACATCAGAGCCAGAGACTTGCCAAGGTACTCCTTTAAATCAGCTTCTTGTTTAATCCTCACTTCCATGCTTGGGAAACTGCTGGCCTGGGAGGAGCAGCAGTGCAGCCACACAGGCAAGGACCTGAGCTGAGCTGAGCTTGTCCTGCTCCACTGCAGCTCCCAGGAACAGGGCTCTGATCTACAGCCTCATCCACAGCTCTTTTGAGATGAGCTAATTTCGTGAACATTTCTATTTCCACTCAAGAGGTGTCACAAGAAATGACCAAATGCTATTTCCTGAGGCTTCTATTACAGCTTTAAAGTGATCATAATAGCAAATTAATAGGAGATCTACTCTGCCATTTTCCATTCCCATTGCTATTGCTGTAATCAAGAGCAGCTCTAATTCTTCAAAGCTTATTTCTGTGGTACTTCCCATTTTTGAACACGCTGCTAGGAAAGGAGCAGAATATCTTGGCACTCCAGCTGTGGTCTGTAGGCCACTGCCTTCCTTCTGTGCAAGGCTCATTGCTATTTTCTGCTCTCAGCTTAATACCAACCTCCAAACTGTAAATTATAAATATCACCTTGGGTAGGCACCACGCTTTCAAAGGCAAGAAAAGAAAAATATTATTACTTTAAATGCTTGTAAATTAAGCCCCCAGATAAACTCAGTGGAATGAGAAAAAAGGTGCTCTAAATTCAGTACAAAGAAAGAGAATTTCACTGGGCATGGATGATGTGTGTGGGGAATTGTTACAGCTTTTCTCTGCTCTGATAGTTCACATAGCCAAGTTTTTAGTTTGTCTCCACTGAATGATTCATCTCTATTACCAGTATTTTCAAAATTAAATGGAAGAGGAGGAATGTGTTCATTCCCCTGCTGTGTTTAATAATCTTCCAAAAATTGTTTCCTGTTTACTTGGAAATCCCCACCTCCATGCTGTGATTTAGGCATTTTCACCCTGTTAACTTAAAAACAAAGCCTAGAAGATGCTGGATACATATGATCTTGCAGTCATGAAGCAATTTATGATAAATGTTGTTGTTCCAGAGAAAAATTACTTGGAAATGTACATATGTTCATAGCTTCACGTTGCTGATTTAAATCATAACTGGGAAAAAAATGTTGGGAAAAAAATACAAATTGCTGCTCAGTTTTTATTTCTATAACAGGTCTGATGGCAGCTTCTCTTTCAACACTTACTGTATTGGTGCTCTAATACAAATCTCAGTAAAGACATCAATAACCCCATTTAGGGGACTGTCCCACTGTCCCCCATGGCACTGGCTGGTACACAACTGTGAATACTCACTGGGTATTGTTTCACACACTTGTCAATTAGCAAAACCCAGGCTGCATTTTCAAGGAAAATGATTAAAAATACCTTATTAAAAATTGATTTTCCAGCTGAAGCGTTATCTCTGAATTCCTGTGGCTTGGCTGGACAAAAGAGAAAGAATGAACCCCTTAGCTTCTTCAAGGAATAAATTTTCACAATAGTTCTAAGATTTTACTTATGTAGCTCATAATAAACAAGCTCTCCTTTTATATAAGATTTGCATTAGCTCACAGAAGTGAGCATGTTCTGTGTTAGCTCATGTGAAGGGTTCATGTAAAAGGCAGCAACATCCTGTGACCCAGGAACAGAACTGGGAGCTGGGCATTCCAAAGGGATCTGAGCTCTCTCATGCTTCCTCTCAGCCTTTCACAAGGGTCTGCATTTTCCTAAATGAGCATTACATTTATGTGATTAACTGGAGGTCACGTGAGCCTGACTTAGAGATGTGCTAAACTTCCCCTGCTCTGGTTAAAGCCGTGGGGAGCTCCCAGCTCTCCACATTTCAGGAGGCTGTGACAGCTCCCCACAGCCTTTGGGGGGACAGTGACACCATTGCCTTGGTGAGCACCTTTGGAAGGGTTTTGTCCAACAGTGTTTTCCTCTGTCCCCCTCTCAGATGAGATGGAGCAGTCCCCTGCAGTGCGTTCTGACTACCTGGTCTCAGGGATTCGAACTCCACCAGTGAGGAGGAACAGCAAACTGGCCACGCTGGGCAGGATCTTCAAACCCTGGAAGTGGCGGAAAAAGAAAAATGAGAAGCTAAAGCAGACATCTGCAGGTGGGCTGGGAACAAGAGAGGGATGCTGCACAGCAAAGCTTACATGGGACATGTTAAAGGTGGCCTGAGCAAAGCCAATTCAGAGATTCCAGCATTCTACAGATTAATAATGTTTAAGGCTAGGAGGGGCCCATACAGGGGGACTTCCTATGTAATACAATATACTACATTTAGAAGAAAAGGTCAAAATATGAGAGTGAAGCACAAGCCTTGCCCCCAGACTGTCCTCCATGGGCTGTCCCTTCTCCACACAGGCTGCATTTATAGCCCCAAGTGTTGTCACCCCTTTTATTTGGGGTGAAGTTTATCTAGGTCACAACAACATTATGAGAAGTGACAGGAGGGAGCTGCAGCATGTGAAATGCCTTCCCTCAAGCAGCTGTCTCTGCGGGGAAGGAGCCCAGCACACAGCACAGCAGCCTCTCACTGCTCTCCAGGGCTGTCCCAGGAGATCAGTACGGAGAAAAACTCACTTGCATTTTCCTGAGATGGGACAGAGCAGCTCCCTCCACTGGCTCCTGTACCCTGTGGGAGTGTCCCAGTGAAGGACACTGTCCAAGGCAGCTCCAAGGTGCCACACTGAACACCAGAAAGATTCCAAAATCCCCATGACTCTGCACTCAGTGTGAGTTGACTGCACCTCACATCATAAACCTCAGCTTTATATGTGGGGATTTTAACAAAGGAAGAGGCACAAAGAGCTGCCCAATCCATGCTCCCCAAAACAAAATCCCTGCAGTCCTTTCCAAGCACACAGGAATTCCCATATTGCCTCTTTCCCACCCCATCTCATGCCTGCTCTGTTGGTAACTGGTGCTGTGTTGTGCCACTACTTTGTGCAGTGCTGGAGAAGAAGATGACAGCACGGCAAGGACGGGATGAACTCATTAAGAAAGGCCTTCTGGAGATGATGGAACAAGGTTAGTAAAAATCTCTAATTTTTTTTTTATCAGAGGCTCTTTCAGGACAGTAGGAAACACATATTTGCAAAAGCAGAATAAACAAATTAATAGGAAGAAAAACCTTCAGTCCAGAGAGGAAAACTCAGTGTCTGAATTAAAGGTTTGTCTTCCTTCAAGCTCCTCCCTGCTGCAATCAATCCATGGGTTTAGTGTTTGATGCTTTCCCATCTTGAATGCAGCTCCATCTTCCCTTGGTTTCCACGTGGTGCAGCCTGAACTGGAACGTATGTTTTATGTAATTGCTCTAAACCCAGCTAAATCCCCCTGCCAAGAAATCCAGCTCAAGCTGGATAAATATAAACTTCAACATACAGATGCAGTCAGCTAACCTGAACAACCTATGGATCCAAATCCCATCAGATGATCCTAATCTGATTTTTTCAGCTGGTTTTCCAGTGAACCAAGTTTGTGATGTAACTTGTTACCAGTCTGTCTGCTTTTCATTCCCATGGAAAAGTGAAGCATTTAGTGAAGCCATTTTAAAGCTTTCCTGAGCATGAACCAGAAGTCATGGAAGGAAAGAAGATAGAGTGTCAGAAACACTCACAAAGGACGTGGTTCTTGTGCTCCAAAGCCCTGACAGATGCTCAAGGGACACACGGATCTGGGTGACTGTTCTGTGAGATTAACTGAGCTCCCAGTGTTATGGACAACATCCCAATTGCTATTTCCACCTAAACAGAGATAAACCCCACAAATCCATCTTTACTTTGAAGACATCATAGCAGAAAGTACTGTCATGAAGGAGGACTGGCCTTTTGAGTTTGATTAATCTCACAGATAGAAGTTATATTCTTTGAAAGTAGTAATTGAGTTTCTTTTGTGTGACACAAATGCCATGCCTATAAATAACCCCTGGGACAGTACTCAGTGATGCCATGCTGGAGTGAAACTGAGCAACTGAAGAGTCTGAAAAAGAGCATTTTCAACAGGATTTTTTTTTCCCCACGGCAGCAAAGCAATTTTAATATTATTTTGTTGGATGTATTTTATGTTTTATGTTATCAAACCATCAGTTTATTCTAAATTGGAAGTTCTTAGAAAGCTCATTTTTAATTCCAGTCCATTGAAGTCTTTGTGTCTCTCATAATTGTAGATAATTAGTTGCCCTATTAGCATATTAGCATTACTGTTTATAAACCATCTCCACTAGGAGAAGGAAAGTTCCCTATAATCCATGAATTTGAAGACATGCATTTCCACAGCTCTGCAAAAGAACAGTAAAATAGGAACTTCTGTAGAGCACATTAAGAGGTAATAATGAAGAATCAATAAACCTCTTGCATGCATAAATAACAACTTGGGAGGAAAAGGTGATGCCAAGCAGCAAGATAATTTTAACAAAATTAAAATAGTTTAAATAAATACAGTCCAGTGAGGTGTGAGGACAAGCTGTGCTTTTCACTAGACAGCTGCAAACAGACTCCTTACCTGTCTGCAGGAAAGTTGCCTGGAGCTCCTATAAACATCACACAAATTTCCAGTGCCTCCTTGTGCCCAGAAAGGGAAGAATGGATCACAGTCAGCTGAAGGACATTGCAGCTGCCTGCAAGTTATTTGTCTTTACAGAGTGTTGTGAATCTCCAGGGTTATTTTATTATATTAGTAGAAGCAGCTTATTAACTGGAATAAAAAAATTGACCCAAATAATTCTCAGTAAATGATTAGTGCCCTACTTGGACTGAGCTGAAGTGGCAGCAGTTTCAAGGCTAAATCCTCGTTTACGCAGTTAAGTTGCAATTGTCTAAGCAGCAACACTGTGCTGAAAGACTACAGTAAATCCTCAAATCCCTCTATTCCATCAGGCTCCAGGCCACTTCCAGGGAGCTGATTCCTGCTCGCTTTCATAAATAGCCCAGCTGGGATGATGCTGCAGCCTGAGAAGCCCCATGCATTTGCAATGGTGCCACTCAGACCCATACACAGAGTCTGTCAGCAGTGTTTGCAAGTGGCCCGGGCAGTGACCCTGGCAGTGACCTTGGCAGTGACCCTGGCAGTGACCCTGCAGTGACCCTGGCAGGGGCCACTGCCAGGCCCTGGTTGCCCGTGTGGCTCTGAGCTCTCCCCTGGGCTGGTGAAGGATTTGCAGCGCTCTGGGAGCAGCCCAGGGTGGAACTGCACCTTCCCTGTGTGGGTGATGGGTCACCCTGGCAGGTTATGTCACCCTCAGTCCTGGCTGCCCGTTCCCTGTGGGGCCTGGGCCATGTCTGTGCCCTCCTCTCCTCTCCTCTCCTCTCCTCTCCTCTCCTCACACAGGGCAGATGCCAGCCTGCCCCTGGAAAGCTCCTGAAATGCAGCTTTTCTCTGGGAAACCAGCTCAACCCCCTGAGAGGTTGCATGCTGCAGGTCTGGCACACAGAGGGGTTAATTCCCAGCAAAATCCCAGCCCCACTCCCGATTACCCTGGCACACTGAGGACTGGCGTTTTCCTTGCCTGTGGATCCCTGGGCTTTGTTCTGTCCCCAGTCCATCTCTAAAACGCAGTGTTGGGACCCACTGGCACCCAAAGCAGCACACCCACTTTGATCTAAGCACAAGCTGATCATTCCTGCCTGAGAACATCGCTGCTGTGAGCCTCAGAAATGCTCCAGCAGGAACATCTCCTGCCTGTCCTCCCCTCCTCAGCCCTGCCCTTCCCCGGGCCAGGCTCTGAGGGAGCCCTGGCTGGCTGCAGCTCCACTGTGGGCACAGCTGCCAGCATCTTGCCTTTCCCAAGGATGTGAGGAGCAGAGCACAGGTACCTTGAGCACATTTAGGGAGCTCCCCCTCGGTGTTTCTCCCCTCTGTGGGCACAGAGCTGATCAGGTCTATCTGTGCCCACAGCACTGGCTGAGGCCTGCCTGTCAAACCACGCGGGCAGTGCCTCGTACACCCATGGCTGTGTGCAGGTTCCTTCACAATGAGCTGAAATGTGGGCAATGAACTTTCCCCCCTCCCCTTCCCTGTATCATAGCAACTGTGCTACTGCAAGGGCTATTTTAAGAACAGTAACTTTTCACCAAACGTGATTACGAGGCGGACTCAGTGAGCTCAGTGTGCAAAAATACTGCATCCCTTCCGCAGCATCTCCGGGCCAAAATCTGATACCCTCACCCGAAAGCACCAGAAATTACCCTGCAGATTGTCCAAATAGCATCAAAAAGAGCTAACTGTGAACGTTGCTATTTTAAATCAATATTCAAGGAACTTGCAATGATATCATTGCAAGAAAACACCTGCCAGGAGCTTCCAGAAAGGAGTGTCCAGGGCTGAGAAACACAAGCTGGGAGGTGAAGGGTGGACAGCAGGAGTGTCCATCAGCATGGGGAGCTGCCCAGGGAGGGAGTGATTGCTTTCTGTGGTTTGCAATAGTGATGTAGATCTTGTAAATTCTGAGGGAGTAAAAGGGTACTTTGTATTCCGGGGACTCTTGCTTGAATAGGAGAATACTAGAAAAGCTTCAGTCATCAAGATGCGTACAGCTGCAGGGATCACAGGCACAAAAATCCTTCAGAGTAAGCAAAGGGAGCAGTTTCTACGTCTGCATGAGGAGGGATTTGAATTTCCGATCAGCTCAATCACACAGGACACACTTTTCAAAGCTGAGTAACTAAAACTGTGCTAAAAACCCGCAGCTTGGTAGGGAAAACGAGCAGCCTTTCCTTCAGCGAGTCGTGCACAGGGCCTGACACAACCCAGCCATGTCAGAGCAGCTGGGAACGTGCTGCACCACGGGCTCTGCTCGTGCAGGGAAGGAGCTGCCTTCTCCCAGAGCCCTCTGAGTGCCCATTGCTCACCTCCCAGATGGCAGCTGCTTCCAGAGCACAGTGGCCATGTGCTCAGGCAGCTGCATGCCCACAGAAATAGGTGCTGCCTTGAGAAAGCTGAGTGGGTTTCAGCATGCAGATGTGCTGATGTCCACAGGATTTGCATCACAGGTGGTTAACACAGAGATCAGCTCCTGCTCCAAGAGAAGTCTCAGCCCCCTGAGCATGAGAAGCTTTGAGACTCCCTCTTCTCGAGAGGATAGCAGAGAGTTTCAGCTTTCACTGCTCATGGTTTAGTTCAGATGAAATGATTTGTTGTTTTAGATTCTGAAGGCAAAGCCTGCACTGGTGACGAGGCCACGAGGGCGCCGCAGAGCGAGGCTCCAGCAGCCGTGTGCCAGGCACTCAGCTCAGAGGAGGGGCAGCAGGACACCACAACAGCAGCCACGACCAATGTGACCCCCTTTGGTGAGGAGCTGCACTTGGATGAGCTGAAAGAAGATGCAGGTATGGGATATAAAATGTTTTCAAAGAACTATGAAGTGTTATAAAAATATTTCTGCAGAGGAGTTGAATAGGTCAGTGCATTAAGGGGTCAGAGCACCTTGCTCAGCTCAGCCCCACACTAGGTTAGCAGCTGGTACTTAAAAGCAGTGATTTTTGAGACTTTACCAAAGTGAGGAACCACACAAAGCTTGTCATGATGGGATTAGTTGAATTATGACATGATCCAGTCTTGGCATGGTGCCCCTTTGGTATCAGCAGTGGCTGCTGTGAAGTTGAAATAAGCTTCTCTTAAAAGGATTTCTTAAACTTCTGTGCCAAGCCTGAATTTGTTTGTTCTGGCTCAGGAGAACGATGTCAATGCACAGCCCACACTGTCCCTATCATCACCCTGTCCCCAGCACGCTGCCAACACCAGTGGAGTTTGATACCAGGAGCAGAGCTCAGCTGAACCAAGCTCCTTTCATGCAGCCCTGCCCCAGTGAGCTCATCCATGCCAGCAGCTCCTGGGGACTGGAGCAGCCAGGCTCAACCCAGCAGCTGGAGGGCTCCATTCACTTCCTGACAGCTCAGAAATGCAAAGCTGCAGAGACAATGCTTAATCCTGGTTTGTGAGGAGTGTCATGGGGTGATTATGAATCTTCCTGGCATCTGGTCAATCTTTACACCTTCTTCATCTGCCCCAGATGCCTTTTGTTCTCTGTGCCACCCCTTCAGGCCCTGCTTTCTTGGGGGTCCCCAAGCCCACCCCTGCCTGCTTCCACCCTCAGAATGGAAATCATTCCCTCACTAGCTCAGGCAAAACCCATTCATCTCCCTGTTCTTACAATAACCTGATCAAATCTTGACCAGATCACAGGTTTCTTTCCTTCTTTCTCTATTCTAGAGCATTTAATTCTGTATCACTAGTGAAATTTCTTTCTGAACTTCTAATTCTTGCCATTGGGTCATACTATCATGGAAAGATAGCACTAATAAGGTGTCACGTATTTAACCTTATTGCTCTGCCTAAACTCATACTGTGATTTAAAATTTACCTTACAGTGTGTTGAAAACTGTGTATTGAAGCTTTCAAAATCGTCCCAATTTCTTAGGTCTCTTTCCCTAATCCTAGTTCCTTTTATTGTCTCCCTGAAACGACCTTTCCTGTCTTTTTCCTCCATTTTTTGAGGCATCATTTTCCCAGGTTCCACAAAAAATAGCAGTGGGATTACATTCTCCCTAGTTTGAGAGACTCCCCTTCTATTTGTAAGGAGTCTTTCTTCTTCTTCCACTAGTGGCCTCTGGCTTTCAAAATAATTATTGCTGATCTAGTCTTCATGTGCTAATTTATCCCTGTCTGTACATCCTAGCATTCCTGTCTCTAGTGAGTGCACCTGAAGGAATTAATTGAGTGGGAAAGCTCTTCAAAACTGTCAGAGTGTGCTGCTAGGTTTATTATAATGTCAAGTTTTTTATAACATTTGCCCTTGGGCTCAATCCAGGCCTAATGCAGTGGGTGTCTTTCCAGAAATTCATATGAATAAGTGACCAGCTAGAGACAAAATGAATGTATTTGCTTTATAGTCAATGTGTTCTATGTCATCCTGAGGATGTGGGAAAAAGGCCAAGGAGTGGAAGAGGAGAAAACACAATTTGTAGACTTCATGTTCATGTTAATACACAGGGAAAGAACAGGCAGGGCACAAAGAGGGTAGTTTTTCCCACCTCACCTCGCCAGAGGGCTTGGGGACAGTCCCAGGGGGAAGATTTCTACCTGGTAATGAGATGGCATTTTGACAAGTGGCACTCCATGAATAATTCCCTACTCCAGCAGGAGCCTAGTGCTGAGCACTTGGAATGCTTTCAGCAGGATAATATTCACTCTGCAGTATGAAATCTGTTAATGGGTTTGTGTGCTCCAGACTCAGGTCTGCCTGACACCACTCCCAGAGCAGGGGGGAGTTCAGGGCCAGGAAAGCCTGACTGGGGCTGAGAGGTTTGGGATCCGTAGCAGAGGTCCCACTGTGGCTGCTCCTGTGCCAAGCAGCCCTTCCTGCCCCAGGGACACCCATTGAGCCCAGGGGAGCTGCTGCCAGAGAAAGCATTGCTCCACTCAGGGAATACACTCAAATCTGACTCATTTTCCTCTCAAGCTCCATGCATCTACTGGATCTCTTGATCTTTCTGTAATGTAACCCATTAGTGAGTTTATTTTGCCCTTCCCCTATTACACATTTTGTCTCCTGTGCAGTGGGCACAAACATCCAAATTATGTCACCCTGGAATAAGTCTTCCCTGGAAGAACACTTAAAAAAATTATTTCCTTCTATAATTCCCGTAACTATCCCATATGGCAGCTTTCCTGTCATGACAAATTCCACAAGAACTGCTGTTAATGATGCATATTTATTCTACTTTCCTGTCTCTTTTGAATGATAAATACTCATTCCTCCTCTTCTAGGCACACTCATTAATCTGTTTATCAACAAATTAAATGCCATTATCTTGCCAATGCTATTGTTTCCAGCTGCCTGAGTGCCTTGGTGCCTCCCCACGCACTCCGAGCACGAGGCTGCTGAATGTTCATTAATACAGAGAGTTTGAATTCCCAACGAGACACAAAACTGAGCCAGGAGAAGATTGGTGCTGCAGCAGCTGTAGGGGCCACTGCAGGGAGATTTCAGGAGATGCCCTAGAATGGTTTGGAGGGAAAGGTTCTCTGGTTAGACAACCCAGAGTGTCAGAAGGAGTGGGATTTGCCCAGGAGTTTGGGCCTCTCTCATGCTCTGCATGAGCCCAGCTCTGCTTGCTCAGCACAGCAAGACATGGACCTGCTGGAGGTCCAGAGGGCCACCAAAAGGATCAGAGGATGGAACACCTCTCCTGAGAGGGCAGTCTGAGACAGCTGGGGTCATCCAGCCTGGAGAAAAGAAGGCTCCAGAGAGATCCTGTTGGAGCCTTTCAGTGCTTAAAGGGAGCTTATAAAAAAGGTGGGGACAAACTTTTTGATAGGACCTGTTGTGGTAGAACACGGGGCAGTGTTTTTAAACTGAAAGAAGGAAGATTCAGGCTAGATACAAGGAATATTTTCTTTACAATGAGAGTGGTAAAAGGCTGGAACACATTGCCCAGAGAGGTGGTAGATGCCTCATCCCTGGAACATTCAGGGTCAGGTTGAATGGGACTCTGAGCAATTTGATCTCGTTGAAGATGTCCCTGCTCATTCCAGGGGGTTTCACTAAATTCCCTTTAAAGGTCCCTTCCAACACAAACTATTCTATGATTCTGTGCTTAGGAGAGATTTAAACACTGATTTCCCCATCTGGATGAGTGCTTCACCTGCTGGGGTAGGAGAAATAACCCTCATGGCTACTTCTGAGCCCAGAGTGGCTGGAAATGCAGTTTGGAAGGAGCCTGGCCATGGCTGGGAGCAGAGTCAGCCTCAAGGCTCTCTGTGGGTCCCCACACCTGCCAAGGCAGACATCAGGACATGCAACAGAGGGAAAGCCCAGCAGTGAGGCTCTGTGTGAGTCTGGGCACTGCCAGAGCAGCTGTATCTGAGCAGAATTCGAGGATTCTAATTTTGGACTTCATCACTCAAATTCCACCTATGTCCTGCTTCAGCTTCATGCCTTTCTAGATCTGTTCCCCTGTGCCCTCATCACAGCCTGCTCAATTTGATGAACAGCTCAGTGATTCAGCCTGCACTAACTTTCACAGCTAAGTGCTTTTGCCATCCTTGCAGAGACAATCCTGAAATGAGCAGTGCTTCACCATCTCAAACCAGGGCTTTGGAGACTGATTTCTTTTCTTAAGTACTTCACCACTTCCCTGTTCCACTCTAACTGCTCAGATCCAATAGCAAGTCTTTTCTGTGGCAGGTTCTTTTTGGTTATCAACTTCAACCTCAGGAAAGGCTCAACGGCTCTGGAGTCAGGTACAGTAAAAGAAGACTCAGGAAGCAGGTTGTAATCATGAATTAAATAAGATAAAAATCTTATTGGGAAAATGAAAGCACATATCAAATACTGGAAAGTCAGATTTTAGGTAATATTTTGGGTTTGATACTCTTTGCCCTTTGGCTGTGTGTTCCTAGACAGAAGAGTACTGACCCAGTAACTGTGTCACCACTCTGTGTGCTCTGAGAAATTCACTGCAGCTCTCAAAAGCTGCTTTGCCTTACTATCCTCATTATTAAAAAAAAAATAGAGAGAAAAAGGCTTTAGGGAAGCAAAGAAGGCTCAGCACTTTTCTCAGAAACATCAAAACTAACATTTCTTCAATATCCTTGTACATTTTATTCTTCACCTGCCCTGGCTGGTTGGCTGTACTTTCACTGTAGAAAAGAAGTGCTTCTAGCCATGCGCATGTGTTCTGTTTTTCTCAATGTTCCTGGCATTGTCCCCTGGCCTATCATTATTAACTTCATGTTCCATTAATTTTACTCATCTTCCCACTAGCCAAGAAACCTTCAGCACCCACGGAAGAACTGGAAGATGCCAGCCTGCCAGCATCTGAAGACAGTCCACAAGCCTTACTTGTACCTGAATCCACAGATTCCCCCCAGACGCAGACAGAAAGAAACCCAGCACAGCTTCCCAGCCCTCCATTGCTCCCAGCTCCACCACCTAAGGCAATCTCCAAAATCACCAAGAGCATAACAGGTCAGTCATCACTGCTCAGTAAAGATTTCCCCATCCTTTATGTGTTGCTCACCTCCACAGCACTATAAATCCTTTTCTCATGACTGTTTTTAAGCCTCAAACTGCTGAGGATCAGTACAGTTATCCTGAGTGAGCAGTAACCATGTCTGGCTGCCTGATAACAATGCACAGATCTTTGTACCTCACATATTTATCTGAATCTCTCTGGGAATTATTTATTGTGAGTCTATAGCACTAAACACATGCAAAACAAATCAAACCACCTGCAAACATCTGCTGAATCCCATGCTCATATAGATATGTCATAAAACACAAGGAAGATTTAAATGTTTTCATTACTTGCACTCCCAGTGGAGAGTAGGACAGCAGCCAAAGTCTGGTTCAAGTCAAAGGCTCTGCAGAGGTTTCTGTCTGAAGGGTTTGCTCTCTAGGGCAGGTCTGAACCAGAGCTATGAAATCTGGTCTCTAACAGAACACACAGGAGTGCTACACCTAGCAATCCTCTGTGCCAGACTGCATTGAATGTTTCCAAAAACAATTCCCCTGGGCCTGATTTTCTAATGTATTGCCAATGTTGTTACATTTCCCAACATTCTGGCACTGCAGAAAGGGTGCTAAAACGAGAATGATTTTAGTTGGTTCCAATTTCAGGGCCCCTACATATGGTAAAAGCAGTTAAAAGGGCCTTACTGCAAATTAGAATCAAGTCCTGACATCTAAATGTCAGACCTGTTGGATATTTAGACTTTGAAATGACAGCCATTATGTGAGCCCTGATTTGCATCCATACTCATCATCTGGCACAATGAGCAGGGTTCTCAGAGTCACCAGGAAACAAAACATCAGAGGTGCACTGTGACCTGACCACTGGGGCTCATAGAAAATATTGAGGTTTTCAGTCTCTTCAAAGAAAATTGCAAGTATTTGTTTCCCATGGAAACAATTCATGCTTCCTTTGTGCTTAAGAGCTGTAATAACTCAAGTGGGAGCTGGATTCAAAATGGTGTTTTAGTGCTGCTCAGGAGCTGCTGTTCAGGTTGGCTCCCAATCCTGAGCCTCCCCTTCCAGCCTGCAGCAGGAACAGGCAGCCCCAGGCCCCCTGGCCTCTGCTCAGCTGAGGCATCAAATGTGTTTGGAAACCTGACCCACGCAGGGTTTAGAGATTACACCTCCACCAGGCACTTCAGAGCATTTAGAGTTCAGATACTTTGCTGCTTAACCCAAGTATTTCCTGTAGAATCTGAGATATTTTGGGTTTTGGTATTTAATTCTCATTTACATCTTCCACAAAGAACAACTTTTAATTTTCTCAATGACTCCAATAACTCTAGACCCTTTCCCATAGTGATTATACATGTTTATTTTTGTGGGGATGTGGAGGCAGTGCTGAAGTTAAATTTAAACAAATACCGTCAGTGAGTGAGAGGAAATACAAAAGTGCAGGGAAAGAGAAAGGGTGATTATGAAAGAAAAGGAAGATGAAGAGGTTGAAAAGCTCCTTTGTGTTCAGTTTTCCCCCCCTTAACAATGCTAGGGATGCTGTCAGCAGAGGAGTGAGGAGTAAGTCAAGCACCAATTAATCAGAGAGAGGAGGAACAGGGCGAGGTGCCAAGACATCACTTTGCAAGATTATTCACTGAGCATCTGTCATTGGGACACATAAGGTGTGATCTCGGGAAATTCTCAATATTGTCTGAAGCTGCCATGAGGATGAAATTGGTCCTTGACCTGTTCCAGGAACAAGCTGGTGTAAAGACAAAACAAAATCTTCTCTTTTCCTGCTTTAGGGCTGAGATTAACCCATGGTTCTTGCTCTGAGGGAACACAGACACCCTCTCTCCCTGTGCAGAGGATAAAGTGGCACAGGAGGTGTTTTTGTCCATCCCCTCAGGCCATGATTCAATGGGCAGGGATTGATCATAAATGTGCTCTGCCCATCTCCACAGCAGCACAAAATCAAAACCCCCTGGAGAACCAAAGCCCATCTTTGCTCAGTAGAGCTTGGCTGTGCCCTGGCTGGAGCAGCCACCCTGAGCAATGCAGGAGGAGCTCTGGGGTGGGAGGATGCCCCAGACATTGCACTCAGGCACTTGACTCTTGGAGAAATGCCCTGTGCTTTCTGACTTTCCAGATACTAAACAGGGTAAGTACTGGCCTAGTTTGAACCCTGTCTCCTGTTTGCACAGAGATGAACAAAGCCATTGCTAAGGGTTCTGGGCTGGAGGGACACAAATGTGCACAAACACCCTCCAGAGATGAAAAAAGCAATGTTAGACCTTCCTTAGAACGGGAGAGCTTTTATTGTGGATGCAGGTCTCCTCACTGAAGGATGCTCTCTTCATGCCACAGACAAGAAAAGAGACCAGGCTTAGTGTTGCCACACACAGATTTTCAGTGCTTGCCTTTGGTTATGATTTCAGGAGCTCTTATTAAGCAAACTTTAAAAAGGCATGTTTTTAGTAACCCTTATGCAGGAAGCTGGCTTTGAGAGGAGATGTTTGATAGCTGAAGTTGATATTTTTTGCCCACTCCAGTTTCCTAGCAAGTTACCCTGCTAACTGGAACCAAGTCCTTGTTACAGGGCTACTTCAGGATAATCCTGGCCCGAGCAGAAGTTTTTCTCTGCTATGAATTGAAGGATTAATATCAAAAGTAAGCGGAAAAAAGGAAAACTTACCTGTGAAAACATGATAGTACCAAAGCTGTGCAAGCTGCGCCAGTTTAAATTCCTGTGTGAAGCACTAGGTGGCAACAAGGGACAAGAAATACTCTGGGATGAGGAGCTCGAATTGCCTTTCTACACCCAGCCCGAGGTGTAAACAACTCCACATGCCAGAGGCTTGGGACACGGATATAGGGGAGAGGGAAAGGGGAGGAGAGCTGCACAACAGAAACACTAATCAGCATCTTTGTCAGGCCAGATGCTCAGTTATCCTAAGGGTGTGAAGCTACCAAATTTACAACCAGGGAGATGCCCACTGTGCTTCAGACTCAAATGCTAGGAAATGTATATGTCAGTCTAAATGTATAACTCTAATTTTAGACAAAATGCTTATATTGCTTAGGAAATAGCTGAATCCAGGGGTAAAAAGAGATTAGATTGCCCTACCCTTCTTTTTTCTTGTTAGTGCTCAATACCCCATCTTTCATTTGGATGTCATTTGGCAAGTTTTGTTATGCAAACATTATCCTCATGTTACAATGATTTTGGCATTTTCTCCACGGGCATATGAAAGACAGAGGTCTGGGCTGTGCAGCAATCACAGAGGAGCAGCTGAGAGACACTGGTACATTTTGTCCAGACTCTGAACCACAGGGCATAAATTTTAATACAGTCTGCCAGAGTCCAGCAGAGAAAATACTAGATTGGAAAGCCACCATATCCCAAGCCTTTGGTGGTTAGGAGCAACAGTGTGGGCAAGCAAAAATGCAGTGGTGGGCAGGGAAAAAGGAGAATCTGATCCTGTGAGAAAGAGGGGAAGTGGGAGAGACATCTATTTTGCTAGATTAAAGATCTGGAGTGGTGCAGCAAGAGCCTTTTGAACTCAGTTACTCAGCCAGTTACCTCACAGCAAGAGCAAAACATCACCATTTATCCTCTGCTCAATACAGCAAATTATTTTCACTGCAGACTGTGCGGAAGAAAAAATAAAAAACCATTGCACAACCTCTTCCCCTCTTGTGTTTTGACAGCAGGAAGCGAAATGGACGACCCAGCCATGAAATCTCCTCCTTCCACCATCCTGAAGAACTATGTCATTGTTGGTTCCTCCCAAATCTCAGGACAAGCTGCCCTCTTCCACCCCTCTGGCCAGAAGAGCTGCGAGCCCCATGGCAGAGGCCAGGTAACGACGCCCACCGGTTCCCCTCACCTGGCTGCTGTTCATCTGCCTTTACCTCCCAGCAGAGTCATTGAAGAACTCCACAGGGCTCTGGCCACCAAACACCGGCAGGACAGGTACCTACGGCCTCCTGGCTCCAGGGCTGCATGAGGACACTCATCCCACCACTTCATTTTTTCTTGGAAAATGTTCCTCTCCTGTTGTTGGTGTTTTAATTGCTCACACAGCTTGGGTTTGCCTTCCTCGTGATGTCACTGCTTGGAACATCCATCCCTGGTTAAAGGGTTTCATTTGGCAGCTATTTCAGTTCTTCCTTTATAGGGAGGCTGCTGTGGCACAGAGTAGGTTTTCAAACAGGTGGAATCATGAGATAATCCTTGATCTACTGCAAAAGAAATTCTCCCCACAAGACACCAAGTTAGAGTAGCAAAGGCACATCCTGCTCTGAGTACTCCACACACGAGCAACGCTGCAGTTTCTGTGTCTCTTGGCTGACACAGGAGCATGTACAAATCCATTTTTAATACAAATGTTTCTGGGGGATCACATTGGATGTTTTATTTGGGTTGCATTATACGCTCTCCTTTATATCAGGAGGACAGAGACAAGCTTTGCCATCCCAGAGCTTTGGAGTGAAGTTGGTATCATTTCTCAGTTCCCTTAACAACTACTGCCACAGTAGATTCACATGATGTCATCTCCAGGCCCTGTTAAACCTTTGTCATGATCATACAATACCATATGAATGGTCATAGTTCATGCCGTGCATGCTTTACATTAGAAGGATGTGTTGTTGTGGAGTTTTTAATCACTACAGTACATCTTGTGACAGTACATCTTGTGACCATACATCAAAGAAAAACATTATTCACCACCCCTCCATGCCTTATTTTAATGGCAGAGACGGGGAAGTAGATCCACATTAGCCATTCTCAACTTGAAAATGCCATCCTGTGTGTTGCTCCATGCTGAACTCCCTGCCCTGCCCTTTATGAGCCACAGGACGTTTTTCTCATTCTCATGTAAGCTTCTACTGCAGCAGTAAAACAGTCTTGATAAAACCTGGGCTGTGCATCTTCCACCCACAGCTTCCATGGAAGAGAAAGCAAAGGCTCTCCAAAAAAAAGAGTGGATGTGCGTCCCTCGAGGACGTCGAGCATGGAGCGCAACAAGGAGAAGGAGAACCCGCTGAGCTACAGCAGCGACTCAGAAAACAAGAGGAACTCGGTGAAAGAGTCAGATGAGAACAAAGAAAACATGATCATGAACTCAGAGCTCAAGGAAGAGGCTGTTTTTTATCAGGATGAGGAAGTTTTGAATGACTCTGTTATTTCTGGTAAGGAAAGTCACTGTATTACACAGATTCACTACCAAAGGGAATGCTCTAAAGGCAGTGGAAAATATTGAGAAGGATAAATCCCTCTACTGTCACATCAACTTTTTGAAGGAGTCCTGGTGAAAAGCTGGAGTTAAATGGGAGTCACAGTGGTTGTGATTGTCCTGGCTGCACACTGAGATGTCTCACTGTGCTTTACCCTCTCAGTTCCTGCTGCACCCCTTGAACTGCTCTGTCTGAACAGCAGCACTCCCAGACATCCCACTGTGAGCAGCCAGAGCTTTCTGTACACCCAGTGCCAGTGCTGGCGGTGTTTTGGAAATTCAGGACTATTACTCCATGCAGTAATACACTGAAAAGTGATAGAGACCAATCAAGGGCTATTACTCCATGCAGTAATACACGGAAAAGTGATAGAGACCAATCAATCTAGAGAAAATATCTTAAAGAATGAAGTTTCTCTCCATTTGGTCCATTTTACCCTTTTGTGAGCCATATGGGGAATGCATTTTATAATCCTGTGCAATTACTTAAGTGAGCTTTGGCAAAATAATCAGCTCTCATTAGGAAATTTATTTTTCATTCAAGGTTTTAATGTTTTCCATGTTAGCAAGACAGATTCAATCTGAAATGAATCCTTCACTCTCTTCATGAATGCATTAAAAGAAGGCAGGCAGAGAACGATTCATCAAAAAATAATTGTTATAGCAGATGAAAGATGAATTTTAAAAGGTGTCTTTGAAAGCATGAGCCAGCAGACAGGACATGAGTTCTGCTGCTGTGTCTTAAGACATCAAGTAACAGAACAGACTCCTGAGGTAAGGCAAAAGAAAAGAGTGCCTTGCCTAATTGCTGGGCATTTAAGGATAGCTTAAAACATAAAAAACTTTGAAGTTCTATTTTTTTTTCTGGCTATGTGGTAAAAGTGGTCTCCTTTGATAAAAATTCTGAGCTAGAAGCAGCCAGGCAAAAAATACATTATTCCCTATAAGCAAAACTAAATCTGAAGATTTTACTAATGAAGGAGAGTCTCTCTATTTAACAAATAATTATTCATTATTATGATGATAGGAGGGCACTGGTTGTTGTACAAGTTTCAGTGATGCCTAAAAGCTGCTCTGGGCTTTCCACTTTAAGTGGTTGAGTATTGGAAAATCTCTGCAGTTGAAGGACAGTGGTGGTGAATTGGGGATGGCTGAGGCCAAGTGAGAAAAACAGATGTGTTTTAAGGATATTTTGGTATTATTGAGGCTGCAACAACAGCGCTGCTCAGCACAGAGGACGCTGAGCTCTGGGACTGATGTCCAGTTGGAGCAAACTGGGACATTCCCAAGGCGTTTCTGGTGTGGACACTGGGAGGCACTGCCAGTGCCAGCGTTCCCTCCAGTGCACCCTGCACATTGCAGGAGTGCAGGAGTCACAGGGACAGCACCAGAACAATCCCCTCAACATCTCCAGATTCCTTCTAGTTGGAAAAATCTGGACTGGTTTCCAAGTCAGGGAGTAAAACTATCCATTAATCCTGAACTGCTTTACAATCCCTGTACTGCCACTGCCACCACGACTGGGCACAGCACAGCCCTGGCACAGACAGGCCACAGATAACTCTGGAAAAAGTGAGGAATTATACCTTGGTTTTCCATTAGCATCCTACTCCATAAATCATTATTTGAAACCTCTGAAAATGCAAGGCAAGACGAGCTTAAAAATCAGCATAACTAGAAAGCAGCCCCAGCTGATAACTGGTGCAGTCAAGGTCTGTCCAGCATCAGACTGTGTTAGGATTTGCTTTTTGATTGATAGAACAGTGAATATGATAAAAAGAACAGTAAACATACAGGAAATTAAATGTCATGATTCGACTGAATTAAACCAGGAAGTTTTTTGCAGGAACCTGCAGCCCTAACATGAAAAGGGAGTGAATTTCCCAAGCATTTCTTGTTGACCTAGCTGAGGTGTGATAAATCATGGACCAATCCAGCCAAGATCCTGCCAGAGATAGATGGTCATGGGACAGACTGGCACTGAACGTGCCTGACTGACCAGGAAAAATAACCCTTAGGAGGAGAATACTTAAATAAAGGTGTTTGCAGGTTCAGTTTCTACTGAGGTAGTGATCAGGAAGGAATTTGCCTCAGGGTGCTGAAAATTGACGTGGGGAAAATGAGCTTGGGGCTTTATTTTCCCTTTGTTCTCTAATTTTATTTTATTCATGTGCACTTATTCTTCTTTCATATTTAGATTTTGCATGTATACTTGCATTATAACCTGTTCTTTTATAACCTATTCATGTTTCATCATGAATAGTCCACCTTTGATTGACAGATGGAGCTGACACTGCTAATTAGGATTTTGACCCCCCTTCCTTTAAAGTCAAGGATAAAAATCCCATAGATTCTATCACTTTCCATGCCCCCAAGGTGCCCTGTCCTGGGACACTGCACTGGCCAGTGCTGCAGCTCCCCTGGTCTGGACACACAGAGCTCCTTGCCCACGTGCAGTCTCTGCACAGAAACCTGGCATGGCCAAATTCCTCTCTCTTTAAAATACTCAGGTGAAACTGGGAATGTGTGCAGGGACACCCAGGAGTTTCCTAGCCCTGAATATCCCTCAGGTTGTTTCCAGCAGGAATTCTGTTGCACCCACTCTCAGCTTGGAGAAACCAAAGCTTGAGAAACCCTGTCAGAGTCCCAAGTCAGTGGCTTTGTGAGCCAAATGCTTCTGCTGGAGTCAGATCCTCAGTTAGCAGAAGGCTCTGTGAGGCAGCAGCCAAATCATTTAACTTCCCTGCCCATCTGTTAAATGTATATCTGCTACTTCAGACAGGCCTGCGTGCTTTAATTTAATTAATGCTTGCAACAGACTGTGAGAGCATTTCAAGGAAGGTGCTAAATAAGGGCACAGCTTTTAGGCTCCAGAAAGGGGTTTTGAGCTGATTATGGTTTCTATAAAGTTTAACTTTAGATCAGTGCAACCATCAAGAGATTTTTCACTGCTCACACAGGGAGACCAAACTACTCTGCCGCACTCTTTCCAAAAGGAATATGTGAGAAGAAGGTTGTACAGACTCCTCCCCTCAGCACAAAGAAATTTGAGATCAGTACTGATAATAATAATGGAGGTCCACAGATCCCTAGCAAATAAAACTCCAGTATTTGGGAATGAGAATCTATTTAGGATTTAGAATCTTGCCAACCTCCACAGCATCCTTTAAAAGATAGACTTTAATCCTATCTCAAATGCCAAACAAAAATACCAATTAAATGTCATTTTCTTTAAAAACCAGGTGACATTCTCAAGAAAAGGTGAAGCATTAAATTAAAAAAAACCCAAACCCTTTAAAGCAAAAAGAAACCAAACCAAACTAACCTCCTATTAAACACTGTGCTCCCAAGATGAGACAAAGATTTATCTGCAGTTCCTGCATGCCCTGAAGAATATATTCCCTCTGCATTTGGAGTGGTTTTGTGTCTGAGCCCTGCTCAGCTTTCTGATATTAATGTGTCCAGCTGCTCCTTGCACACCCCCACACAGATCACTGCCACTCTGTGCCATTCCTGCTCTCCAGCAGTTCCTGTTTCATCCCCAGGAGCTGCCTTTCTAATAACTTTCCTTTCAATGCATGTCCCAGGTACTCTGCCAAGAAAATGCAAGAAAGAGCTGCTGGCAGTCAAACTACGGAACAGACCAAGTAAGCAGGAGCTGGAAGACAGGAATATTTTCCCAAGGAGAACAGATGAGGAAAGACAGGAAATCCGGCAGCAAATTGAAATGAAACTCTCAAAGTAAGTGCTGTGAATGAGAATGGGGAGGAGCCTCCCTGTACAATGGAGCATCCTCTGAGCCCTGTCAGATGAGGCACTGCCACCCACCCCCAGGTCCACTTCCTGCAGGGGACCATCCACAAACCCATACAGCACATTTTTAACTGTCAATCAGCCACAGGAAAAAAAGTCTTAACTCCCTCTCCAGTCAGGATTGCCTTGATTTCAAGGGAAAACAAGAGAGAAGCCAATTTGGGAGACAAAACCCTGCCAAATCTACCTGCAGCTCTGCTGCTGCAATCAAGGTTTGGAGGTCCTCCAGAAAAATCAGTGCTTTAACAAAAATAGTACTGTAATTGTTTATCAACCTGATTTGGCTTTGTCAGCTCTAGCTGAATGTGAGGATAAAGGCAATTGTTAGAGCTGCATATTTACTTGCCCAAGGGAAAGCTGCTACAGTGGTGGCTGCATTGGTGCTTTAAGGCAGCAGAAGCATTGCCCTCACCTGGGGAAGGTGCCTGTGTAGGTCCAGCTGCAGGCACAGCAGGGATGCTCTGGTTTTGATCAGTAACCAGGGCAACAGGGGAGAGCTGGGAGAGAAGCAGCATCACTGAGCTGTGTAGCCTAAAGCAAGGATTGAAGGTAACTGGGAGGCTCAGGCTGCACCATTTGGGTTTTGTGTGTGCTTTTTTTAAGAGATGCATTTGGATATCTGCAAACATGAATATTTTAGAGGAGACAAAGTGGATTGTTAAATAATCTGTGCTGCCCACACAGGGACAGCGAGCGCTGCTCACTGCCAGAATGCTTGGAATCAAATTGGGAAACATGAATAGAAGTTCATTTTCAAGGCTTATTAAATATTAAACATCTCAAGCCTCTCCTGAAAGAAACATTTATTGATATTTAGACTAACTCATTCATGTGCATGCTTCTGATTAAACTTCACCTCTGGGGACAGGGAATGAGAACAAGTGTGTGGATCAGAGCACGAGTCCTAATGGACCAGAGTTTATGGAGGAGAACATCTCTGCCTCCACCACTGCTGCCCTCAGCCATGGACTGAGCTGCTGAGGGAACACAGAGGAGGTTCTGAGTGTCCCTCATGGTGCCCCTGCAGCAGCAGAGGTGGAGTTATGGTCCCTCCAGTCTCAGTGACTGCACAGCAGCACTTGGTACCCAAAGGGGAGCAGAGCTTTGTGCCAGGGGCTGCACAGCTCAGACCCTGCCACAGAGAACAGGTACATCCAGACAAGTGGAAGAGATCTCCTACAATGTACATTGAGTTCCAAGAGTTCCAGACAGAGCAGATCATAGGTGTGTCCCATTAATATCCATTGCCTCAGGAAGGAGAGATGGGCCTTGATCATCCTGACCTTGCAAGCCTTGTGCATTCATTTCAGGGGAATATTTCATATTGCGCCCAGTGTTGTTAATTTCATTATTTTGGCCATTCAGTCACTCATGAGATCTCTTCATACATCAAGAGCCTAATTTGATTGCTCTAAAACACACAAAAAATGGTTTCCACCCTACAGAATCCCTGAAACCAAGTTCAGCCATCACTGAATGAGAAGATTATATCATATCCAGCCCCATCTCGTATTGCTGAAACGCCTAGAAGGTCACATCTCTTTTCAGCCCTGCCTGACTTCTCTTAGTGTGAAAGGTCTGATGGAATTGCAGCTTCAGGTGCTGTAACTACAGCCTTTATCCCTTTCCTTTCATGTACCTTTTATCTTGCTTAATAACAAGCCTAAAGAAATACTGTAAGGGATGCATCCCTAGAGTCAAGTGTCAGTAGAAGGACATGCAGAGGACACTGCTGGACAGGTGAAAGGGGCTGGTGCTGAGCAGGAGGCAGGGAACGTGCTCAGGGAGCCTCCCCTGCCCGCTGTGATCTCATGAAGCAATCTGGGGTGCAGCCCATCAGTGTCACTGGTGATGTCTAGAGGATGGCTAAAAGCCATCTTTGTTCCAAATGCTGGAAGCCAGGCCTTAATTTGGTTCCTTCTTCCTGGAATGTGGAAGCCTGAGCGCATTTCGGGGAACAGACGGTGCAGAGATTGCCGGAATAGCCAGGAAAGGCAAAACAGATTGGGAGCAGTCTCCCACACAACTTCCAGCACATATGTGCTGGCAGAGCTCAGCTCAGCTCTTAACTCATCCACCAGAATAGAACATGACCGTGCAAACAAGCTCAGGTGGTGGATGAATGCAGGAAAATATTTACAACACCAGGAAAAGCCAGTGGGTGTCCAAAAACACCAACAGCCAACCAACAAAGTAAAAATGAATTCTGGCAAAGGCCAAAGAGCCAAAGCCCTGGAGATATTCCCTTTGGAGTTTCTGACTAGGACTCACCCCACAAAACCCAGGCCACCCCAGAGCCCACAGTCAGAGCACAGCCAGGCTGTGTGGAAATGAAACGAAACTGGGAAGAGTGAAATTCTTGGATGAGCTTTTGAGGTGTTTGCACTCATTCATTTCATGGTACCTGTGCAGCAGAGTCTCTGTGTAACAGCTTGGAGGTTTATAGCTCAGGAGTGTAGTGCTGGGGTGGGGAGTGCTGCCTGGGAAGTGGAATCCGGCAGAAATGTCTGTTCTCTGCAGGGTTTTGCCACTACCCGTGCAGGAAAGAGCAGCACGTTGCTGCTGCTGTTGTAACACTTAGATAACAGCAAATCACGAATCCACGTGTGCCATCAGGTTATAGATCTGTGTTTAGCACAAAGAATGATCTGTGGGAAGATTAGCAAGCAGTTACTCAATGGCTGACTGCATAAGAATGGCACATAACCAGGCAGTTGTTAACAGGGTCGATATTTTTCAGCACAATTGCACGGGTTTGATGGTCTGGAGCTGTCTAGCAAATTGCCTCAGCCCCACAGCTAACACAGCCTCACTCTGGAGGGAAAGATGCACTGACATAGATAACGTGAAAAATACACCAAATAATGGTGTTTATAGAGCTTAAAACATGGGGAGACAGAAGAATAGCATCCTCTCAAAACCGCTGGATTATTTAAGTGGTTCTGGTTGTAACACATCTCAACAGCAGCTGTGAACCTGCTGAGAAGAGCAACTCTCTGCTATCGCTCTGATGAGTGTTCATGAAGCCAAAGCTAAAACCACTATTTTCCTTCACTTTCCCACTCATTCCATCTCTAAAGAGAGATTGGGAAATTTGATATTTCAAACCAAATTCCACTTTTAAGCACTGCAAATTCACCGACTTCAGATTTATTATTGACTGACAGCGGCGTGAGGAGAGATTCCAGGATTCATTTATGTGCATCGCTGCTTTTGAAAAGTGTATTTCCTGTATTTCGTGCTCCCAGCCAATTTAATCTACCACTTGTTGCCGTGGAAACGTGCACTTTTCCCTCCTCCTCCTCCATCCAAAATGGCAGCATTCCAGTTTTCCCTGTGCTGTAGTGCTCCTCTTACTGATCCATGCATTCCCAGTGCCCCAGAGCATGCTGTACCCTTGGAATACTCTGCTGTGCATTAGGAAACAGGGCTCCCAACAGGTCTTGGTTCCATTATTGCGTGCTCAGAGCACAGATAATAAGCCCCCGATGGAATTCAGTGAATTGACAGCTCTTTGTGTCACAAGGCAGAAAAGACATTTGCGAGTACGATTGTTTGCGGTGTCTGCTTCCTGTCTCACAGACACACTTTGTTCTAGGAGGGGTTTCAGCTGAAACCTGGGGGAGGGAAAGACTTGCTAGACTGAAGGGTGACTCAGGAAAAGGTTGTTTAATTAAATTTGATATCTGACTGTTTAGAAAGTTGATGTTTGAAGTGCCTGGGTGGCTCGTGCTTCTCGAGAGTGTAGCCACAGTTAAAGACACTCCAGTATGACTTAATGTCTCAATGAAAACACGAGTTCCTGGAAAAGATTATACTTGTAATATTCACTTCATGTGCTGCTCCACCTCCTCCGGTATTTGTACAAGTACACACGGTGAGTGAAGTGGCACTTAAAAGATTATGGAGACAGGAATTTAATACAGAAATGTGGGCAGAGGAGTCCGACAGGAAGCACAAAGGGTTTGTGCACACAGAGAGAAACCAAAACTTGAGCACCTGAAGCTGATCTTTACCACACTGGAAATCTCAGCTTGGGTAAGGGGATGATGCTGGGGCAAGGTTTCCTGGCAACAAAAAGTGAAGAGGAGGCATCTTTACTCACTTGTTAGCACACCTGGCAGCTGTGGTTGTGGCGCTGCCCTGAGGTTCCTGAAGAAGCATTTTGGAGTTGACTCACCCAGGAAAGTGCAGATGTAGCTGAAAGCACACCCAGATGAGAGCCTGGTTTGTCCCTCAGGTAACAGAGTGTGAAGTTCACAGTGCTGCTGGAGACAGAACAATACCAAGCGAACAGCACTTCAGACTGGCAGCCTAAAAGCAAAGCAGCACCACAGTTCTGCTCAGAGCACTCACAAAGACAATTTCACCCACTGACGACACAAAAGCTGTACCATGTTTCCCAAGGACAGCACATCCAGTGCCACTTCCCCACAAAAATGTCTCAGGGCAGCTTTGCTCACTGAAAAGGCATCAGCCCTTCACACTGAGACACTCAGCAGGGAACTGGGCTGAATGCACAGAACTTTGGGGAACATTTTGTTTAGCTTGACCAAAAAAAACAATGTGTGGCTATGTGTATAAACTACTGGTAGTCCTAATGCAGAAGTTTAGGAGATGCTGACCTGAGCCCAGCCTAAGCTCACCTGCAGATTTACAAGGGGTTTTTCTGATGAATCTCCAACTCCCAGTCACTGGACTAAAAACCAGGGAACTGCCCTAATTTCAGAAGGCTGGGAAGACTTGACACAGATTCACTGCAGAGACAGAGAGGCAGGGGGGCAAGGAACAGAGCAGCTGTCAGCACTAATTAGCTGTGTACAATTTGATGCTTTTCATTACTGGGCAGGAACCATCCAGGTAACCATCCTGCTGATGCTAAAAATAACCCCGGCGAGCGCAGCGTGGGCATGTGTGCAAGGCTGAGCTCCTCACACGAGACAGGAGCTAAATATAGAGGCACAATTGAATTGTGTGGGCGTGCAGGAGCCCGGGGAGTCTCCATCTCCTCGCTCTGCTCCAGACAGCACGACTGCTGCTGGCAGGGGGGCTGCTCTCAGACCTGCACGTGGCTGCAGGATTTCAGTAAGAGCTTGCACAGCACCCATGTGCTCGCTGAGGATTTGGGATTTTTAAAATGGTTTGCCTCTTTTCAGTTATGGTTTCTGCTTTTCAGGCTAGGGAAAAGAAAGATATTGTGAGGGATGGCAGGGGGAAGTTGGAAGAATGGAGGAGGTGCAAGTGAAGCTGAGATTTTTGTGGGGCTGCCTCAAGGATTAGGATGTCCAGATCCCAAGGCATTAATAGTCCCTGTGCTGTTCCTTGGTGTCAGGCTGTGGTACACAGCTGGAACCCTGCTGTGGACACAGTGACAGACAGCACTGATCTGGTAAAGGAGCTGAGGGTTTGTGTTTGCTGCCAGAGCTCCTGAGACAGCCTTCAGTGGTAAAAGTCAGGAGGAAAGGGAGAAGACTCGAGTGTCATTAAGGTCTCCAAGCAATGAGTAAGTTCAGCCTCCTGTTTACAGGGCTTTTCAAATCCAAGGGAGCTGCACTGCAGTTCAAATGCAGCATTAGAGAAGGTTCAGGCACATCTGTACATGCTGTACCTTCACTACGCTGTCCTCTTGTCTAAAGGGCTGAGAAAGATTTGTTCCCTTTCAGGTATTAAACTCCAGGAATAGAACGAACCTCACTGACACCAATCCCTGGTCAGCAAGTGAAGCTGACCTCCCTGAGTGTGTGATCATACCAGGCCCTACAGCTCTTGAACCAGAGGTGCTTCCTTGCTTCAGCAGCACTTGCACAATTAATTATGGAGCACCCTGTCAGCTCTGAGCAAGAGCCTTGATCTGCAGCTGAACCAGAATGAGCAATTTGCTGTCTCAGACCAGCCCACAGCTCGTCTGGCAAGAATTTTTGAACACACTAATTCATTTATAAAGGCTTGAACCAGGGTTGCCTTAGTCCTGTGTTATTTTCTGGTTTAGACACACACACACGGCCCAGAGCTGCTCTCAGTGCAGGACTGTATTGCTGAGGATTCAGCATTCACCTCCTGCTGAAAATGGGGGTATTTGTGCAAACATGAGGCAGTGTCACTGCAGAGGCAGTAAATTCTGCCAGGCAACAAAATAAAGTTCCAAATTCCCAGGGCACAGCTGATTAAAGATTGTTTTCTGGGAAGGCACCATCTCCTTACACTGCTCTGTTCTACTTCCCTGGCTCCAGTGCTGGGAATTCCTAATCAAACCTGTTTTCCACAGCACGGAGAAGGCAAGGGCAGCAGGTCAGAGCACAGCAGGCAAGGGAAGAGCAGAGCAGCAGGTGGGAACACAGATAGGAATATTCAGGGCCTTTTCTAGGACACAGAGTCAATTCCTCGAATAGATCTGGCGTAAGTGGCACAAGCAAAACTAGAAATAAAAAAAATCAGAGTTCAGAAAGCTGTAAAGTATCACAGGGGAGCATAATTACGTAAATAAACTTACAGGAAAACTGCTAAAGCAAGTGCAATTGAATAAGGAAAAAGCCTTTTTTGGTAAGAAAACAGTGCACTTGTTCTACCCTGCCAACCCACCCACAAACAGCAGCACATGCTCAGCTCAGATCCCTTCCCAGAAATTGGGCATCTCCACACCCTGAAGATCTGGGCTCTACCCCTGAGTCGTGGCAAGCAGTCATGAACCAAAGAGGAAATGCATAAAATGCCAGTAATACCCTGTAATGCTTCACCTTACACTGGATTATGATTCAGGCCCTCGAGCTGGTGTGGGTCTGCAGCACAAGTAATTACAGACAGAAATTACTTTAATTTAATTTGCAGAGCTTAATCGATAGAGACCAAAGTGAGCTGCTCTGGTTGTCACAGTGATTTGTGCTGTTGTGGGATGGAAACCTGACCAGAACAAGGGATGAAAACCTGACCAGAAACAGGGATGGGAACCTGACCAGAACAAGGGATGAAAACCTGACCAGAACAAGGGATGAAAACCTGACCAGAAACAGGGATGGGAACCTGACCAGAACAAGGTGCTCTAACCATTGTGAGCTCCTGATTACCCAATGGTTGGGCAGGGAGGATTCAGGCATTCACAGTGCCAGTTCTCACTCTGTGTAGGCATGGTCACTGTGTCACTGACATGATTTAGGTTTTTTGGGTTAGATCTGTTAATGAAATTCAGGAAAAATGTTTTCTGCACTTATAGACAAGCACTTCACTTAGCTGGAACAGAAGCCAGGTGGGACGGACAGAGTGTATCTGAGAGACTGTGAAGTGTAGAAGCACAGTGTCAGCCAGAAAGGGGTTGGGCTGCATGTTTTTTAACACTTCCTTATCAGATGTGCCACTTGAAAGCATTTGAGAACAAAAGAGAAGGGTAAAGTTTGGATTGTTGTGTTGATTCTTCTCCCACTTGCCTTGTAAACCTAACCAGATTTATATGCAAACTGGCTATCAATGAGTGTCACCATGACTGATGCAGTGAATTGCCTGCAGAATTCCTAAATGGGCACTTTCCCCACAAAATCTGAAATGTGGCTTGGTTTGGAGAAGAAAAAAACCTCCTCACTGTGCAGAGCCACTGTCCCTGGGGGCACAGCACTGAGTTATCCCTGCTTTAGGGGGAGGCTTCTCAGATGAATCACCTGCACCTTCCCATGAAGAAATCGATCATATTTTTGGGCTCTCTTCCAAGAAAACTGTGTCTCAGTACATGTGATCCAAGGAAACTGTAATTCATACCCTGCAGTTTCTGGTTCACCAGATTCTGTGAGTTACTACAGTTCCCTGCAGCTCTGAGCACAACTTCTGCAGCCTGGTTCATTCAGGATCTCAATTCCTCCAGGAGCTGGAGGATTGGCCTTGCTGCTTTAGTGTGGAAAAAACTGGGTCAGTAGAGCACAGTTCCTACGTTTTTGAAATAACTTCTGAGAAGGTGAGGGGGGAGAAAATGAAAGAAATAAATATTTAGAAAATAGGAAGTGGGGGAAGGAGAGAAAACAGGTCAGCACAGAAGGTCACTGATTTTCTCAACCACTGCTCAATAGATGATGTGCAATTGTATCAATTATTAAAATATGGCTCTAGCTAAGAATTTCTGATTCCCTCCTGATTGCCCATGCCCCCCTTGCAAGCTGCAGCTGTACAATCAGGTCTTGGGAGCTACTTGAGTCAACCAGAGCACTGCAAGTTTCCTTTAGTATCTGTTTTTCAGGATAATGAAATCATCCAAGTGACCAGCAGCCTTCCTTGCCCTCCCCAGGCTCTGGAGAGTGGTTTTTCCCTGGAAAGTACTCTTATTTTCTACCTTTTCCTTTAGCTCTCACATGTAACACACCAGAAAAAAAACAAACAAAAAAGGACTCCCAGGTTTATCAATCCATACTTTTATCCAGTGAAATTAAGAAGAAATGGACCACACCTTTGCAGGCTGAGGACCTCCTCCTGGTGAAAGTCCACTTATGCAGAGGATAACTGGGAAATAAGAACCAGCAAACTGGCAAAACCTGAGTCTTAAATCACATTAGAAACAGGTACTGCAATCTGGTTAGGCCAGCGTTGTGCAAAGATGTGTCAGTTACTTTGCTTTGTTAAAGCTATACAGAATAGTACTTTGGCAAAAACAAGTAGAAGAATAAAACCTTTCAAAACCAAGTCTACATGGCTGACAGATGAACCACCAGTGTCATTTGCTTGAGATGACCATGTTCATTAAGCAAATTAAATTCTGAATGAATTAATACTTCATTAGTTTCTCAGAAATTATGTTTAAAAAAAAAAATTAAAGCCAGGCCCTCTCAGCAGTCTCTTCAGAAAGCAGCTGGCCTGTAGCACAGAGATCAGCCTAATTTGAGGGTCTGCAAAAGCCATTTTCTGGCCAGGCTACACTGCAGCCTTGTTAAAATCATCCCTGGGAGTGGCTGCAGCACTTCCAAATACCACCCAGCTGGGGAAAAAATCCTCCTTCTCAAGAAAAGGTTAAACAAACCAGGACTGATGTGGTAAGGGAAGTTGTGTTTATGGGTGTTGTGCAGTTAAGCTCACAGAAATCCCTTTATCATCCTGTTTACACCAGAAAGGAAAAAGGTAACAGGGAGGGATGTGTGTGGAGATGCCAAGCTCAGGTCTGCAGGGGTGGTGGGAGCAGGAGGCTCAGGGTCAGCAGGGAATTTTGGTGGAGGAGAGGCTCAGCACTGCAATGCTCTGACTTGTTTTACATCAGCTGCAGTGCCAGAACAGCTGCAAACCCAGGAAAATCAGAGTTTAAGGGAGTTCACACAGAGCCAAGGTCTGTCTGAGCTCTGAGGAGTCTCTGCCATATCCCCCAGCTCTGCCTGGCCTTCCCCACCCCAGCAGCTCCTCCTCAGGCAGGGAACAGCCCTAAGGACAATCCTGGAGGTGGCACAATGGGATCCTTTCCCCAGAACACTCACAAAGGTTTTATTTTGTGTGGCAGCCTTGGGCTTTGTCAGTGAGAGACAGCGTGTGTTGTACCACAACAAACCACGGCTGGAACGTCCAAAATTAACATTGCATAATTGAATTCTTACATTTTGTTCAATTGAGGAACCTGGATTTCAGAAGCTCAGAATATTCTGTTCTATGAGAAATTTGCCAGCAAATTCTATTTGGATTTACGTGACCATAACTAAACACAGGATCCTAAACAAAGTTAAGGAGGGTCCCAGAAGGCTCTGAGGAAGAGCAGACAGAATACAAGGATGACATTTAAAAATTCAAATCCTGCCTGCATTTTCCTGGAAGTTAGCCTGTCTGCAGTGCTCAGTGTCACACTTTGTGGCATCGAGTGACAAGTCATACTCCTCACCCTGTCCAATCTGAAAAACAAAGTACAGAATTACTGAAACACCACTTGCAGAGGGAAATGAATAAATTCCCAGAGGAGCTGCAAATCTGGTTTTTCAGACAAGACAGTTTGCCACATTCTCCTATTCTGTACAACAGAGATAACCACACAGACCAGCTTTGCAGAGCACTGTGAGAGCTGCTGGTGAAAGAACTACAAAACTGATGATTATTGAGAGCAGGGACTTGCACCCCTACAGACTGCTTGGGCCACATCTTTGAGCTGTCAATGGAATTTCTCATTTCACTCTGCACTGAGAGCAGGAACACTCTTTGCATTCAAAAATCAACAGATAATCTCAATTTTGAAAGAAGCAATTTATTAAAAGCAAATAAATGGGACTGCAATACGAAGCAGGATTCAGAAGCTGCTGTGGGCAAAGGCTCTGTGGCTCTGGCCAGCCAAGCTTAGTGCCAGTGTGAGGCCAAGCTGTGGGTCCAGCTCTGTCCTGAAGAATGCTGGGCCAACAATAGAGTGCACGAGAGAAACAGAAAATAGTACAACAGATGGTGAAACGCTGTGTGCAGGCAGGGATATCCCATCCTGCTGGAGATGCTGTGTGGGTGAGTGACAGGCGAGAACTGCAGAGTGCTTGCCTTGCCAGGGGGAGCATTCCCAGAGAGATTCCTGCAGTGTGGGAGCAGCTGTGCAGCCACACTCTCGCTCCCAGCAGGGTCCCAGCAGCATTTCCAGCTTCAGAAATTGCTGTCATTTAGGGTTTTCCTTCAGGGATTACACAAAGTACTCGGAGAGTGCTGCATTTTCCTTGATTTACTTCAGTAATTAAGAAAGCTGCTCCTTGGCATCAAGCCTGACACTGCAAGGAGTTTGCAAAGTGCCACAGCATCCACTCCTGCTGGAAGCTGTTGGGTCAGGGGGTTCACAGCTCCATAGCCCCAGCTCTGGGGTAAATCCTCACTGCTCCTTGCAGAGGGCAAAGACACCTTGCAGAGGTTTATTTGTAACCTCCCAGACGTTGCAGATTGCCAGAGTTCCTTGGTGTACACCTTCAGCTGACAGGAAGGATGTTCTCCGGCACTCCCACCGCAGGGGGAAGCTCCCAGCAGCTCCCACCCATGGCTGGAAGGGCCATTCTCAAATCGTTGTGCACTGAGTGAGGGGGAGGAGGAGAGCTGACACGCAGTGACAGCCCACACGCACCATTCCTTTATCTGCTCTCTGCAAATCCAGCTGTGGTTTCTTCCACTGACCCAAATCCCACCGTTGCACATTGCAGTGGCATCTGTTGTAGGGGCAATTGTTTCTGGATTAAGTGCACGGAACTGCAGGATCTTAGTGCAGCCCTGAGCATCCCAGCTGAGGCCAGGACATTCTGGGACACTTCTGTCCATGGACAGTATCTCTATTTGCTGCCCTCTGGAAAGGAGCTGGAGCTACAGACAGAGCTGACATGTCTCTCTGTCATCCTGTCCCTGTGCTCTCCGACTGCCATGGCTGAAATTGCACTCCTGCCTGCCCAGGAAATTGAGTCACGAGCCTGCAGACATTTCATTTCATACAGGGCACAAAGGTGGCTGACAAGCCAGCCTCAGCCTCCCTGGAGGAGAACAGGCACAAGCAGTGTGTGAGGGATTGTTCATACAGTGAAGTTAAAACCCAGATTTTTTTTCTTACCTTTTTTCCCCCCTTTTCTTTTTTTTTTTCTCATTTCCCCATAAGCACCCAGGACTATGCAACTGTCACTGGGACAGGAAAGTCTCAGGTCAGTGGCAGTCCCCACCACTGGGCTGAGATTTGCCTCTGTCTTCTGGTTATTGCAGACTCCCTCCTGCTGCCCGTGCAGTTGCCATCAGAGCTGATTTTAGCATCATTTCAGCAGTGGCAGATGTCTTTATTTAAAATGATATCACAGTAATAAACACATAATGGGATAGAACTAAAACCTTGGGATTTATATGATTGCTTTTGTTTGCCTGTCCTGAAGCATCAAACCCACGATGTTCTCCATTTGCCCAAATCTGAGATGTGTAGCATTGCTTTTTGCTTTTTCATTCTGCAGGAACAGAGCTCCAGAGTTTTATTCCTGTTTCAGAGAAAAGAAAAAAAAAAAAAAACTAAACCCCAAAAAAACCAACCAACCAAACAAAAAAACCCTATTGCTTTCAATGAAATGTTATTAACCATTTTCAGTGACCAGCACAGTGTGACCAGGTCATACCCAGCACGTGGTTTCTCCTGGAAGACCCTTCAACACCCATTTTATAGCCAGCCTGGAGCTCTCCTCAGCCTTCAGCAGAGGAGGTGGGCTGGGAGCTGCACCACTCACTCTTATTTGAAGAGTGTATTCTTTCAGCACTTTGCCTTGCTGAGCTATTTTTAGCTCAAAAGTATTCCCCAAACCAGCTCTTTGCCCAGCTGCAAGGCAGAGCAGGAGTGAGAACAAGCTGCTGTTCATGAGAACAGTGCTGCTCACCCTGCTGCTGAACAGAGCACTCATCAAACTCCAGACAGGGAACATGTCTTTGGCTGAACAACCTGGTGTACTTTTGTCACCCTAATGACTGAGTATTGTAATTCTATCACAAACAGGACAGATCCACCACCCAGCAGCTCTGCTAAACCGCAGAGTGGGGAAGCAGGTGGAAGGGAGAGGAGAAAGCTGCTGTTCTGAAATAAGCAGTTTTTACATTTGAACCCCACATCAGCATGTTATTTCTTGCATATTAACTAATAACTCAGATGAAAATTAAAGCTGTTATGTTGGTCCCAGAATGTGCAGCAGCATCCTCCAAGAGTCCTTATCTGAGTGTTGAGAGAGGTATAAAAGCAAAAGCCTCCTGAAGGTGGTGGAAGGATGCTCAGCACCTGCACTGAGCTTTGCAGCAAATCTTTGAACTGGGTCCTGATCTGCTCCCAGCTGTGCCTGGCCTTTCTTCCTCACACCTTGGGAAAATCAGGCACCCAAAGGTCAATGCAGCAGGACTTTCACAGGTGGTGAAAACAGTGATTACCTCAAGCCTTCTCCCCCCGAATCCTCTGACACAATTAGATCCTGGCTGAGTTGTTGTCTCAGCCCACACAGTGCTTACAGCCCTGTGCAATAACAAACCTGTCACAGAGCAGGTCCTCCAGGGACACTGGGTTGTGATACAAGGGTCATGCTGGGCAAGTGTGTGGTTTCTATTTCAGCTGAAATCTGAACTCTTTGCAGGGCTCCTATCACAGAAATGATAGTGATGGACAATTGTAATTGCCTGGTAGATGAGTGACAACATAATTAACTGAACTCGTGCTGATTTGCAGCTTTGAAAATCCAGACAGAACTAAAGGCCAAACAAATAAATAGCACATGTAATTAAGGCAACATTTATAGCCTCTGTGTTTATCTGCAGTTTTCTTATTTGGATGCAAAAAATAGTTAATGGTGGCACAGAGACACAAAAATCATGCAATTTAAAGAATGCAACTCACAGCATTTACCAAAGCAGCTCAGCCTTTCACACTGCTCTGAGCTCCCTGCTGTCAGAGAAGGTCAGCAGCTGCTCTGGGGATGACACCCTTGGATGCTCCAAGGGTTAGAGAACCCCTGCTTTGGAGTTGTTCAGCCTAAGGACATGAAGCTTCTAAGGAGACAATGTTGTGGCCTTCTATGGATTAAAGGGGGTCATAAAAAAGAGGGAGAGCAACCTTTTACATGAGCAGATTGTGATAGGTCACGGGGAATGGTTTTAAACTGAAGGAAGGTCAGGTTAGATTAGATAAGAGAAAGAATATTTTTACAGTGAGGGTGGTAAAATACTGGAACAGGTTACTCAGAGAGGTGGTAAATATCCCATTCCTGGAAACATTCAGTGTCAGGTTGGATGAGGCTCTGAACAACCTGATCTACTTGGAGATGTCCCTGCTCATTGCAGGGGTGTTGGACAAGATGCCTTTAAAGGTCCTTTCCACCTCAAACCATCCTGATTCTCTGATTTTCCTGTTATGGGAAATGCTGGCACATCAATTCCTGCTTTTTACATGATCCAGAATTACCTTAGGGTAAAAATGAGTTTGTGTCTCGGTGTCTGCCTTCTAATTTTGTACAGACAGTAACAGAGAAGTCCCTCCCACCACGGATTTACTACTACCCATAATTGTACATTGCAGGCAGGCAGAGCGCGGTGCGTGGGTGACTCAAATCCCTGGCACACATCCTCTTCACAGCTACTTATAGGAAGGATGAAAATAAACTTCTTGTTGAATTGAACATGATGTTCTGGCAACAGAGATGCCAATTTAAGAGGCAGAGCCTCTGCCTCCTGATGGGCAGCAGGCACAAGCAGCTTTAGGAGAAGTAAAACCAGGGCACTCCCATTTCTCCTCCCTTAGCCTGGGCTGGGAGAGGGATCCTTGCCATCACCTCCCTTCCCCACTCATCTGCAAAACCACCTGACACGAGGAACAATCAATGCAATTGCTGCTGGCTACAGCTCATTTACTGATGGCTGGATTGATTGCTCACTCATCAGTCCAGGGTCCACAGGCACTTGCACGTGCCCAGGTCTGCCCAATTCACTCCTCCCTCTGGAGAGGATCAGCAGAATCACATGGATCTTACTAAGGCCAGCAACAGGATTCCAAAGTGTAACTTTTGGCTTCAGCTGCAAATCCAAAAGAAATTCAGTTTTGTGGCAATCATACGTACAGATACTGTGCAACAGATTCTATGAAAAAATATATTTGGGAAACAGCAACATATTCTGGGGACAGATAAGAAACCACACAAACCTGAGCTGTTTCTCACTGGATTCTGCTTGAATGCTTGCTTGAGTCTGCCAGGCAGGTGAGATACACACTAATAAGAGGAGAGGAGGGAAGGACTGGCTGTAAAGGAAGGACTGTCTGAGGTGTGGGAAGTCAGCACAGCCCCATATGTACACAGGAGGGCTGTACCTGTTCCAAACTGGGCTCTCATCAGCCATTCTGTGCCCACACCTGCGAGCCCTCAGCTTGCTGTGGCTTTGCTGGGATGCAGCTCCCACAAGGGACAAAGCAGACGCTGCTGAGGGTAATTGTGAGGGCAGAGAGCTTGGCAGCAGCTCCTGCTCACAGGACATTGATGCATTGCCCATCTGCCAGCAGCCCCTGCCGAGCACTCAGTCACCTGCAAGTGTCCAATGTGATCAATCCTTGTGTAACAGTGCTCCCAAGACATTCATTCCCTTCAGTGTGAAGGGGACAATCAGGCAGTGTGAAGCAAGTATTGATCTCCTGATCAGCAGCCAGAGGCACATGTGGGAGTCACTGGGCTCGCAACATGTGACCTTGCTCTGGAGGGGATGAGCCTTCGGTGGCTTTCCCCACACTCCAAATCCACACCTGCACTCGAGCTCGTGTCCAGCGTGGTCGTGGCAGGGCTCTGATGGCAGAGGGAAGCCTGTTGTGCTGTAATTACACAGCACACATGTTCACCAGGGGAAAAGCCAGGCACCACAGCTCCCCTGCCCCTCTGAGAGCCCAGGGAGCGCTCACAGACGTCAGAGGATTCCCATGTGCACCTTGCATGGGGAAAACAAATGCCTCGAGGCCACGTGCAAACTGAGCCCCTGAGGTGCTGTGAGGCCCAGAGCAGCTGGCTGTACCTGCAGGCTGTTCTGGGGAGATGCTCAGGTGGCTGAGCTAACCTGCAGTGACCTGCTCCTCTCACCCACAGGAGTAACACTGGCAGGACCTGGGAGCGAGCAAAGTTTGCAGCTGCTATAGATAATAATGTACATATTATTATCTCTCTGAGTTCTCTTTCTGAGAACTTTACTGGAGAAAACATTCTAAAGGTAGACAGAAAATACACCCAGAATACTCCCCAAGCTTAAAACAACTGAATAACACCTGCTGCTTGAAGGTTTATGCTCACTTCGCACAGAACAACAGTAACACAGAACCTTTGCAATTTTTCTGAACATGAGGAATAGCTGCACATGAAATGCTGTGTGTCCTTCCCCTTTTACCCCCAGCACACTTATGGTGACTACTTCAGTATTATGAGAAAATGTTGGTGTCTGTCCAGACTTGGAGCATCTCTGACACATGTGCAGCAATCTCTGAGCTGCATCCAGACCCCACTTCCAGCAAAGTGCCTCTGGTGCCTCTGGTGCCTCCAGTTGTGCTCAGTTTCCCCAAGGCAGCTGCAGCCACCTCTGAGGTGCTGCCAGTTCAGCTCCACGTGCTGCTGCTCTTGCCATCCCTTGGTTTAAACTAACAGGGAAGAAAATTCCTGATCTGAGCACTCTTAACATGAGACCTTGGCAATTCCAGTGACACTGAGGGGGGATCTGGACAGAGGCAGGACCTGCCTGTGGATTACTCAGGCATTTTCCACAAAGGTTCAAGACCTTCCCCAAAACAACAGTCCCCACAGTTGTGAGATGGAGCACTCCTGCCTCACCAGGCAGCACAAAAGTACCTAAACCTAGGCTTTCATAACACCCAAGAACACAACAGCATTAATTGGCCATTTTTCCCCGAAACACGAAATAGATATCAAAATCAGCTGAAAGGAAATCATTACTGTCACACAGCAGAAGTGCTGGACTCCGTGAGTGCTCCCTGTGGAGTCACAGTCACCTTGCTGAGGTGAGGCCACGTGGGCTGTGAGTCCCTGGGTGAAAAATGAACAGAAATGGAAAGCACAAGATGGTTGTGGCAGTGTTGGAGCTTCCTGTCCATCTCAGCCCCTCAAATGGCACCTCCAGCCAGAGCTGCTGAGCAGCACAGCAGCCACAGCAGCCCAGGGCGAGCCCAGGGGCAGGGACTTCACTGCATCCACAGGAAATGAGCCAGGACTGATTCAAAGTCACCTGCACATGCCTCATACAAAATCCTCTCTCTGCAAAGCCTGTGGGACTGTCCACAGTCACTGAGGGCTCAGGTTTCAGCCTTCACAGAGGCTCCTTCATGGCAGGTGCCTGTTTCATCCTCTGGAATCACACATTGGAGTGATTCTCCCCTGCTCTGCACTCTGCTGATAATCATCATTCAGCTGGAGTTTGTTCCCTTTAAACACGAGATTGGAGCATCCCCTCCTAGCCCTCAGTGTCCCTGTGCCCTGTTCCTGCTGTGCTCCCAGCCATGGGGTGAGGGGACATTTCCCCAGCCCTGTCCCTGAGGTGTGGTGACATTCCCGAGGCCACGGCCCTGGCTCTCTGCAGGGATGGACAGTCCCTTGTGAGGAAACTCACTGAGCTCAGCACACAGGGTGTGTTCCTGCTCCTGCCAGAGGCAGGATTTCACATGGATCAGCTTCAGGGAAAACATGAAATAAATACCCAGAACAGAGCACCTGTTGCTCAGAGCCTGCAGCACCCAGAGCACGGCTCACCCGAGCAGAGGCACAAATCATCTGAAATGGTTTCTTACATTAAAACTCCTTCAGGAGGGATGTGGATTTTGACACCTGTGGCTCCCCCTGCCCTGCCAGGGGCCCTCTGTGTCTGTCCTTGTCTCTCTCTGGCTGCAGGTGGGCACTGAAGGTGTGGCTGGGGCTGCAGAACCCAGGTTGGGGTGAGGTGCCCTCCACCACCCCCAGAGCAGCTTGGGCAGGGTGGGCTCTGCCCCACAGGGAGCACCCACGGCAGCCTTGGGGGTCTTGCTCTGAGGGGAGGTCAGACAAGGCAGTGGATTCACCTTTCAAGCAGCAAAGTCCTGCAGAAAGGGGATCTGGAGCCCTGATTCACCCCGGGCCAGCTCAGCAGAGCCGAGTGGCCCCGGGCTGTGCTCCAGCCCCTGAGACCCCATCACTGCCAGGGCACCTGGAGCCCTTCACCTTCACCAGCCCTCAGGCCCAGCCACCCCACAGCAGCTCAGAAAGGAAGCAGTTGTTGTTTCTGGGCTCAGAGAGGCTTCTCCTGAACAGCAGAAATAGCAAATAGACCCAAAATGTCCCTGGACCTTGATAGCAACAGTGTCAGAGGTTTTTGCCACTTCTGATTTGATCGTGACTCTCCCTGTACTTGGTGTTTTCACTCCATCCCCACCCTCCTGAAACCCTGTTAGAAATCTATTTTTAACCAAAGTCCATGTCCAGTTTTGTGACTGTGACAGACAGTTTGGAAGTGTGGTCTGTATCTCTGAAAAAGTCAGGGAAAAACCCTGCCATGCTCTCATGTGCACAGTCCTGTGTCTGTCTGAAGCTTTTCCTTCTGCTGGGGATAAAGCTGAGGATGCACAGAAAAATGGGCACTTACATGTATTTATCAAAGCTGAAAGGGAAACAGGGTTTAAATAATCAACCATCGTACATATTATATATAAATACAGGGCACTCACACAGCATCACAGGATATTCATATGCACTTGCATTCTCGTACTGCTCTAATTATTCTGTTAGGCTTTTAATCCCCCAGTTTAAAAGGGGCCTCTGAAATCTAATGTACAGATTCGGGGGAATCTCTCAATCTCACATGGCAGGGCTGTAATTAAGGATGGCTGAGAGAGAGGCATTTGAGCAGCAGGTCGGGTGGACCTTTCATTTGCAGATGAGCTCTCCGAGTAAGTCGTTCTTCCCTGATTTCTATTATAAAATGCACTTTAATCTGTTTCAAACAAAACCCAGCCAGAATTGTGTAATTTCTGAGACATGCAGGGAAATGAGCGAGAAGGGAGGAGTCCAAGGGTAACAGGAATTAAAAATACACATTTAAAGCCTTTAATTTCAGCATTATTCCTGTTTCAGTTGGGGTTATTGCAACTTCCACTGCTGGAGTATGCTGTTTATTACTCCAAACAGAACCCAGAGGTGAGGAGAAAAGCCTTAGATGGTACAAAGTGTCAGGTAGAAAGAGTGAGAATTAGGCTTTGGGTGTTTCTACACGAGAAGTTTTCTGTTGATGTGGATTTGGTGCAGTAGTTGTGGTGCCTTCCTGTTGCCAAAGATGAGAGTTTTTCCAGAGAGTTTAATTTAGAAAGGGTAGGGAATTGTTGGTCTGGTAAGGTATGACCACAGAGTTGATTTTGGAGGTGTATTGGGTAAGGCTTACAAATCAAGGAGAAATTGGAATCAGGCAATTTTACGGCTTCTTTTGCAGTGTGTTAACAATTACTTCATTTTTCCATCTGCTGCATATTCGATAAAACATAGACCCTGTTCCAGCATGACTTTATAATCATTCATTTATTCCCTACACCCAGCAGAGGAGTAGCTGCAGCAGTTTGCAGTGTGGTCCCTGCTCTGAGTGTTCCTTTGTGTCTGTAACTTCATCTCCGGCTTGGCAACATCTGCTGGGAGCAGACGATGAGAATCCCCAGCGCTGCCAGAACGCAGGCCAGGAAGCATCGGAAACTCTTTCCGATCTGCTGCCTGGATTATTGCATGAAAGCCAGCAAATGCAGCCTCTGTGTGTGTGTGTGTGTGTGTGTGTAGGGCTCCAATTACCTGAGATCCTCTGCAGATATTCCAGAGCCTCGTGGGGGAGTCTCATTTAGTATGCGCAATAAAATCGCTGTGGCACCGATCATATGATTTGAAGACTCAATCCTGAGGCAGCACTACTGAAAAAGGGGAGGTGGAACCAAGACTCTCCGTTCAGACAGCGCGAGGCTGTGAGCAGAATTGCATTCAGCAGGCAGGAGCAGGGCTGGGGATTGGGCTGCTGGATGTGGACTCGGGAAGCCACAGGGAAGGTTTATTTCTGCGTTTCGTCAGGATCCGAGTAGAGAAAAGGAAATGCGCTGATTAAAAGGTGAAGGCAGGGATAGAGGCAGAAGATCTCTGTGAAACTCCTCTGATAACCACCTTGAGAGTGAATTTACCTCTGGAGAGTGCTGGTTCCAACTGACTGTCTGGGAAGTGGGATGAAAAGGATGCACATCCCAAGGAAGCTTTTCACTGACAGCAGAGCAAACTAGCGGAGAACTTTCACCTGCATTACTGGCATTTGGGAAAAATAACATAAGAAAGAATTCTCTGCCAGGATTCCTTTTTTTTTTTCCCTTCTTCACGAGTCCTGGAGAGAGATTTTGTAATCTCCTCCTGAGGAAATCACCAACCAGAAGTCAGAATACTGCAGACTTTCCAAAGAACAGGCATGGTTCAAAATGTGATTTTGGTGTTTTTCCGCAGGCGACTCAGCCAAAGACCCGCTGTTGAGGAGCTAGAAAGAAGGAATATTCTGAAACGTGAGTGGTTTTTTTCCTGAAATATTTTATATGTGTTTGTTGAAATCAATGATTGCATTTCCAGAATATATTATTTCTAAATTGACAAATGAATTCACTGGGATTATTTTCTGTACCTTAAAGTTTTAATTTTTCACAAAGACTTGCAATTTTAGGACAGAAAAGAACTGTTCAGGCTCAGGCTTTCAAATAATTTTCATTCTGATTACACTGTTAGTGGTGTCCAAGAGGGGAATACAATCTGAGTGTCACAGTGTCATGAGAACTGGAGTGACATTGTTCAAGACATGGATTTTCAAGGCAAACACTGAACAGCACTGGGAATACAGTGGCAGGGGGGAGCATCCTTGCAGAGATGTGATTTTCCCCAGGTCCATTTGCTCATGTCACTGGAGATCTTCCCAAAGCCAAGTCAAGGATCAGTCTGAGATATCAGAATTATTAGAGGGACAGTCCCAGGCCTGTTGCAGGCACTGCCACACTCAGCATCTCTCAAATTCACAAGGCAAAACTTGCAACTCTTTCCCTAAATGTTTCCAGGAGATCCAACAAGTGATGAACATAATCCCTTTCCTTAAAACTGCTGAACTAGGGGAAGGTGAGAGACAGCTTTGAAATTGTCTCCACTGTGGGTCTCAAAAGAGGGAATCCTTCTGCTATTTAGTCTCCTTAGTGTTGGAAGACAAAACCCAGAATGATGTGAACTGGAATTTCTCATTAAACAAGCATAAAACATAAAGCCACAGAAATCTGTCACACAAGGAGTGCTGCCTACACTGTTTAATTTACATTTAATCATGTGATTGTAATTCACTAGGAAGAAAGTAACCTACGTTGCTTTACCTAAAATTTCGTGTCTCAGAACTTTCTTAATGGTTCTGGGGAAAAACCTTGTGCTCTTGCCATTGAAGTTATTTGGGATTTCATTTCAGTTTTACCACAAAGGGATTCAACAGGCAACATATATTTAGCAGTTTCTGTACAGTTCCAATGCACAGATCACACACAGTAAAATGAGCTGTATTCAGCATGTGCACAGCCCGAGAAGGAAAAGGAAACCCTCCTTGCGATGTGAGTGGGTGAACTTGGCCAAACTTCACCTGTCATCCACCATGAGAGGCAGGAAAAAGCAGTAACCCAAGCTCCTGAACTACGTGGGGCCAGATTTTCAAGAGTCGGTAACCAAGATCTCTGAAATCTGTTTCTTTGGGTTTTTTCCGTGGCTAAGGAAAAACTGATCTCTGCTGAAAAAATCTGTTCCTTTATGTTTACTTTTTTGAAGTGTGCTGGTTACATCCTTAATCTGGGTTAAACTGACCAGTTTTAATAATAAAAAAGTTTGAATACACTCATATAATGAGCTTAGAGAGAGATAAAGCAGAAAGAAGATAAAGCAGAATTAAAGATAGTTCCTGACTACCAGCTAAACATACTGGTCTAGATTTGTGTCTCATTTAAAGAGCTCCCAGCATGGAGAAAATTTATTGATTTCTGCTGAGTTGCTCAGGCTTTATACAGGTTCAGCTGGGATCAGAACCACTTCCATTTTATTTACCTTTGCCATTATATAAAAAGCTGAGTATCCCGTAAAGCTGTAGCAGTGTAAAACCCCTTCAGTGAAATCTCCACAACCTCCTCCAGGTGTAGTAAGGGTCTGTGGAGTTTTAAGTTACGCATTTCTCAACATCTTTGATGTTCATAATTGGTACTGCTGACAGAAGTTCTTTTATAGACTCAGAATTCACATTTGTACAAGTCTGGTAAAAAGAGAAGCATATTGCAAAGTACAACTGCTGTTACTTTAAAGCAAATCTCAGCAAGATTTCAAAAAGTGATTCCTTACCTCCTTCAGGGAGTTGTTTCTGAGATAAAAGCAATACTTAGAAAGCAAACTTAAAGCCAGCACTTTCTTACAATTTTGTTGATCTTCCAAGTCCTTTAACCATAGGAACACTGCTGGCTTCCCACCAAGCACGAGAAGCAAATGAACTAAAACCAGAGCTCAGGTGTCAGGTGTGTCCTTGCTGAACTCAGATCCAAGGAGGCATCTCCTGAACCCCACTGTACAATCCCTGCTTCTCTCTGAACCCGAGGAGCTGCTTTAGTGTCACGCAGAGCTGAGAGCTCCCCGAGGAGCTGCCAGAGCTCAGAATCAGCTCCAGCACTGCACAGGCCCCCTCAAAACTGGGAGCATCTCTGCTGAGATGTATAAAATCAGCCCTCAGCAATGAATGGATGTGTGTGGGCAGAATGATGGGGATGGGAAAAGCCTCTCTGGGTTGTCTGAGTAATAATGCTTGAGCTCTGGAATCCCCTGCCGGCATTTCATATCAAATCTCAGGTTATTGTCGTTGTGAAAGAACTATTTATTTTATTTCTTGGAGCTGGAAATAAGCACTGAGCCCAAGTGAATAGAAATAAGTCACTACACATTTAGTATATTTGGAAAAGTATTTTCTGATCAGGAATGTGTATTTTTAGCTTTTCTTTGGGAATTGGAATCATAGAATCACAGAAGGGTTTGGGGTGGAAGGGACCTTAAAAATCATCTTGTTCCAGCCTCTGCCATGGGCAGGGGCACCTTCCACCATCCCAGGTTGCTCCAAGCCCCATCCATCCTGCCCTGAAGGCTTCCAGGGATGGGGCAGCCACAGCTTCTCTGGGCAATTCTCTCACTGCATATCACATCGTATCTTTAAAAGGCACTACACCACAGCAAATTACCTGCTTTTAATTAAAAAAAAAAACAAAATAGGAATATCTACTCTAAAAGGGGTGAATTAAAGCTGAATGAATAACTTCTAGAAGGTATCTCTATATCTAAGAATACCCTCTACTTTTGAAAGCCTGTTCTCCTTTTTACACATTGCAGACTGAAATAGCTGCTCATCCCTGACACAGCACTAATTTTAGCTGACCTGTTCTCCTTACATTTTGTGCCTTGCCACTGAACTGTAATGCAGCACATTATAGCATTCTAAATTCATTTGATTTACATTTCTACCATAGCCAGGTGGAGCTATGCACTGCTATGTTATTTTAAATAGATTTGATTGCATTTCAGTGTCATCTAATGAGTGCAAAAACCAGGGAGAAAAATGCTCCATTGTTAAAAATATCTTGGAAATCCATCTGCAGTGCTCGTGGGTTTTGGAGGCATAGTAGGAATCACGTGTGTGCTTTAACACTGGAAATATCTAATGCAAGTGGCATAATAAAGCTCCCAGTAGTACCCAGAGAATCCCTGAATGGTTAAACCTTTTTCTCTGGCTCTGCAGCTTTGTTCAGGTCACGGGCTCAGGCCTTAATTTAGTAACAGATAGTACTGGGAATAGCAACGCCATTAACTCGTTTCCTAAGGCAGGGGATCTATTTCACACAGTGTTACAGCACTCCAGTCTATTTTTAGAGCCAGTGTGTAGGAGTTGTCACGGCTCCAATGTGAACAGGCACAACACACAAAGACAGGGGGCTGAGCTCAGAGCAGAGCTCTGCACAGGAGGAGAAAGGGGTCTGGTGTCAGGGAAAGCCAAGGTGCAGGGCAGAGCCAAGAGTGATGCAGCCTGAGAGAAAGGACTGAGACAGAATGGGCTCTCCTGGAGCTGCTGCAGTCTGACAGCACCAATGGCTCCAGCAACATGGAGTAAAAAAGGATGATTGATCAGCTATGGAGTGTTTTGATTTTCCTTCTGAAGTTTATCCGAGTGGAGCGTTGGTGTGGCTGCTGTTGTTTCATTAAATCCCCGTGGAGTTCAGAGCTGCCACTGGCACCAGCGCGGTGTCCTCACACAGAGGTGACTCCGTGCTCCAGCACACACCAGAGATGCTCTGAATTAGCAAACACACAACCACGAACCTCCTTTGGCTGTGCTCATTATTGTCTGGAACTTGGGAAAACACCAAACTTCCTCATGAGGAAAGTCATCTTTTTTTTAATATTCTCCGCAGAACGAAATGATCAAACGGAACAGGAAGAGAGGAGAGAAATCAAGCAGAGACTGACAAGAAAGGTAAAACCTTGCAATACCTGGTAGTAGCTTTTAGAAATTTAGCAAAATTACTGTAATATCAAGTAGCCATAGAGGTCATTGTTACACTGAACCTCCCTTAAAATGCATCCTCCCCAGCAGTGTCTGGTAGTATGAATTACAGACATACCTTATCTCAGCCAGAGGAGATTTAGTAGAATATTTACATATAAACTTAGTCAGAAAATGGGTATTTGTTTGCACACTGCTTATTTGTCAGCTCCATTGCTAGAAAAGCACTTTTTCATTCTTTCTAGCAGAGCTGACTCCCTGCTGAGCACCAAGTCTGCTCCCATAGTACATTCCTTTTTGCGTTTAAAATATTCTCAGAATTAGAACGAGATCTTGTTGTTCTGTTCCTAGAAATCCCTAATGGAATTACAGACCAAATATTCTGATAACTTATTAAAGCCAGACTGAAATTCTTCCAATAGGTGTAGTGCTGAGAATCTCACACAATCTGCCTGTGCCTGGAGTAGAACATCCTGCAGCATCCAGAATCATCCAGAGACCATAACAAATCCATCACGATTCCTTTACATTTTGAAAATGTATTTTATCAGTATCTTGATTAAAATATTTTCTTCTTTTGTCCATTATAAAGGCACTGTGCTGTAGCTCACAACTCCATTTAAACCATTATTGTTCTCCCAGCAGCCCTCCAAATGATTAAATATTCCCCTGGAGTTTCCAAGGGTTGGGTGGTTTTCCTTGTGTGTAAAAGCACACTGAGCCAAGATGAAAAGCAGCAAATATTGCATTTTTTACTGATACGTTTGTTATTAACCCTGCTTTTATTTCACAAAACTTCTGAATACAGCTCAACCAGAGACCTACAGTTGATGAGCTGAGAGACAGAAAGATCCTGATTCGATTCAGTGATTATGTGGAAGTGGCAAAAGCACAGGACTACGACAGGAGAGCAGACAAACCATGGACACGGCTGTCGGCAGCAGACAAGGTACTGACACAGCCACAGAGCTCTGCTTTCTCCTTGCTTTGTCTGTAGTGATACATCACATTCTGAACAGACTTTAACCTCTGGAATGTTTCATCTCTGCACACATTACCAGTATTTTTTATGCTGCTATCACACCAAGGTCATAAAAAAGCCTCTTTAGTACTTGAAAGGCTTCTGGCCATCCACCCAAAAAGGTGGATACAATTTCTGGGCTCCAACTCAAAACCATTTCCAGCCAGTAGAGTATTAACCTTTATTCTCAGACTCAAAGTTTGGTCCCAAAGATGCAAATATTTCCTCTCCTGTTTTTCCTGTGAATGCTCAAGGAGTCACTGGACCCCCATTCTCCCCAGCATGAACACACATTTTGTCCCATCACACACCTGATTTACAGCCCAATTTAAGTGCCACATTTAGATGCTTGAGCAGTAAGAATATCTCACCATGATTCCAGCCAGAACAGCTGGGAAGTTTCAGGGCTGCAGGAAGCAGAAGGAGCAGGATGCTGAGACAATTCCTGGCAAAATGGCAAAGACAGGACAGTTAACATGGCTTTGTGCTGAGATGTGGAGATGAAATACTCTGGTTTCCATCCCAGTGCCTCCCCAGTAAGGGACAAAGGGGTTTGGAGGGCTCAGAAAAGGAACAGAGCATTTCTACTCCAGGAGCTGTTCTTCCAAGCTCTCCAAAATGATGAATAAGCTATTCCATAGTAATCAGTGGAAGAAGGATTTTATATTTTCCTTGTATGTACTTTTATTAAAATTAGACTTTTCCTGGTTTTAGTGTTTCAATGTTCATGTTTCAATTAACAAGGCAGGTTTAGAAGCAAGAAGGAAGTGACAGTTCAACTGCACAGGCTGGTGGCACACATCAGGTCAGGATCAGAGCTGCACCTTTGCATTTGTGACTGAAAAATAGATCAATTTCTTGGCAGCTTCTCTTAATCTTTAATAAATTTTAACTGGAATCTTATTAAATGTGAGACAAGCAGCCCTGAGGTGTTATTCTGTCAGAATTGCTTCTAGACAGCAGTGACCCTGTCAGCAATCAATAACAAATGAGAAGTATTGTGTCACCAATCCATACAACCCCAACATTCAGCATTTCTACCAGCATGAGTGCTCTGCTATACCCAATACCTGCTTCTTCTAGCCCAGAAAACTGTTCTGCTCTGCAGGTCTGGCATTTTGCAGTGCTCACAAACACAAAATTATTTTTTAATGTTTGTCTCTTTTCAATTCCTAGGCAGCAATTCGGAAAGAGCTGAATGAATACAAAAGTAATGAAATGGAGGTCCATGCATCTAGCAAACATTTGACAAGGTCAGTTTTCCAGCTGTTTATTTCCTGCTAAAAACTCTGCTTGAGTCCTGAAGCTGTGGATTTTATATGTGGGAGAATATGCAAAGGGAGCTGAATATTAAAAGAAAATTGAAGCATATATCCATACAAATATCCAATTTTCTGATTTTTTGGGGAGCTTTTAGTAGCACATATCAGGAAGCCTGGACATTCTCCAGAGCATCCCTCAGCTGGCATTCCTTGCACCAAAGATTCAAAGATAGGACAAAAATAAAGTATATAACACAGAAAACAATATGATTTTTCAAAGTAGAACAACTTAATACATCATCTAAAGATCTCTGAATGAAATGTACTGGAGTCTGCAGCCTTACCACAAACACTGCAACTTCCCTGCTCAGAAATATAAAACTGGCCACACCCAGTGCCCAGGGGTAATGCCTTTGTTTTAATTGGATTTGTTCTAAAGGATTCAACCTGGGGATTTCAGGATTCCCTGCCAGTGCAGTTGCTATTGGAAGAGCAAGCCCCAGGTAATTTAATGACACTTAACTCCCTGTCAGGGGGAGGTCAGGAGAGAGAAGAGGTTTGGATTCTTGTCACTCTCCACGTGATTGGGAACTGGGTCAGGGCAGTGTCTGCTCCATGGGCCAGCACTGCTGACAGGGACTGTGTTTAAACACACATAAAAACATTCATTTCCCTTCTTTAAGTGGAGAAAAAACATGAGGGGCTGATTCCACAGCCACTGATACTTGCAAAAAGGCATCATGAAGGGCAAAGCAGCATCCCTGCACTGATGGGATGAAACATGGGAAGGCAAGAGGGATGGCTGCCGTTTCAGTCTGGAAGTGAGCTGTACATCCCCTAATTGAAGCTACCTGGAGAGCTGGAGTAGACGATAATGAGAGATTTTGCAATTTGTTCAGGATATTCAGAGTAAACAGGCTTCCAATTTACAATTAGTGCTAGGGCATTACAAATGATTGGGGCTTTAATTACGGATCTCAGCCAAAAGAACAAACGTAGAGAGCAAGGAGAGTATTTATCCCAGATTCACAAGACTATCAAACATTTCACCAGCACTATCTCCTCATACTTTACAAAGCATTTCAATATTAACTCTTAAAAAAGAACATCACTGCACAATAAAGGATATTGCTACCAATGACAAACTGTGGATTCATTTACTAAAAAAACCCACATCAACTACATACCTGTATTTGCAATTGCATTCCCAGATAAATGTAAGCGAGGTACACTGGGCCCTGAGGATTCTACCTGCACTACAGTCATGGCACGGGGTGAGAAGGTGCTGGGGAAAGTTAAGAGTTGCTAATATTCTTCAGCACTGTCACTGTACACCTTTAAACAATGAATGCTTCTGTGGGCTTTAAAAAATTTTGTTAACCTAACATAAAATAATTGAGTAAAAAATAACTGAATTCTATTGCAAAGTGGTTTGAAAACCGTCTCTCTTTTCTCCTAGATTTCACAGGCCATAGAAATTTTCTTCTGAGAAGAATCTGTCTTTACTTTTTGATATTGCTGCTGAACACACATCAGGGAACACTGCAGTCTCTCCCTGAGGTTCAGTGCAGGCTCCCTGGACGTTGATGTGACAGAAGGACTCTGCAGCACTTGGGGACAGGAGCCAGCCCCGAGCTCTGGAGGCAGAAGAGCCTGGCCTGTGGAGTGGGACAAGCTGCTGAAAAAGACTGAAGTGAAGCTGCCTGAGAGAGCCTCCTCCTCTCCTTTCCCACCTGACTGGAACTGGTTTGCAGCCTGCCCTGGAAAAGGAGATGTTGTGCATGTACAGGCTTCACCATTCCAAGGCCTCCGACATAAACGGACATGACACTCTGGCATCCAGTATTATGTTGACAAGACATTTTGAACTTACCACAATTAGTTTGTAAAACACCTAAGTTCATGTTCTAAAAACTAATTTAATGTATTATAATTTCATTCTTTTTTATATACTGTCTAACAGGATCACAGCTGCAAGCATTTTTGATTCCTGTTACCTTTGTTCTTTAATTAAATGACTACTTATTGCAGGAAATTAATGTTTCCTAAAGCTCTTTTTTTCCCAGGGATAGTTGGGAAGAGATTATAACAATTATGCACCAAACCATCTGACTTCTTCATCAACACAGAGTCTGCAAAAGGATGATCTCAATTAAGGTTTTCCATCTTTTGGAGTAGCACAACCTGGTTGCCATTGTCCACCAGGTGAGGCTCTGACCCTCAAAAAATGACAATTTGGTTCACTGTTACTCAAAATTACTGAACTGGACAACCAGAGGCAGAAATGTAACAATGTACTTTGATGTTCAGCAAACAAATGGTTTTAATGCTTTCTTGACAGTAAGAGGAAAACAGTTACTAAATGCTTATAATAAAGTAAATGGAACTGGTTGGGAAAAATGTAAAACCAGGCATTTTAATAATGCCTGACGTGGAAAAGCACCTGAGGATTTACTCAATACTACTAAAAAAATAGTTGTGAGAAAAATAATACATTGATAGCTGGAAACCACTCACATTTCTCTGCAAGACTCTCAAGTGCTGCCATTCTAGGGAGGCAGTCAATGCTAAAAACTTGAAAAAGGCATTCTTGGTCTTGTGGCTTCATTGAGATCATCTCCATGAAGTGTGAAAATAATAAAATGCAGTCTGTCCAAGTGCTTGTATAGACTACTAGTGAATTGCTGTGAGGTAGGGAACAGCCCCACACACAGAGGGTCACTTCTGTCCCAGATGGGGATGGAATCACAGGAGCTGGAGCTGCTCCTGGAGAAGCTGCCAGGAGGAATGGAAGGTAAGGACACAAAGTGCAACACAAAATCTGTGTCAGTGCAACAGGGGAAGGAACTAAGGACTCCTGGGAGAGGTGGTGTCAGCATTTTAATTTTGTCTTACTTGACTATCAGCTGAAGACTTGAATGACCCCATCACTTGATCCAAAGATGTGTTTTTTTCTCTTTATTGTAATTTTTTAACTTGCTGGCTTTTCACAGAAATACGTAACATCATAACTAGGCTTTTAACACACACATTTATCATTTTATTGTCAATAATATAGCATTAATTCTTAACAACAATATAATGACAGTTCAGATGCAATATACAAAAAGGCTAAGAGAGGAGAGCAAAGTTTCTTCAGCAGGAGAAGCATTTTCAGTTTAAGCAGAGCAGATGAGCCACTACAAACTAAGTTTGTAGATAACTACAAACTAAACTTGGCTAGTAATCCATGCACAGTATGTGCTGTTTAGCAGGGATGCACACTTCCACTGGCAAAATATATGATATAAAACACATTCAAATTTTGTTGAAAAATACCATAAAAAGAAAAATTTTGTAAGGGTAACTTAGAGCAGTTTTTAGATGTCAAACAGTGCCCCTGAGCTGTGTCATTGCTGCACCTGAACCCTGGGGTGGCTCTGAGTGGCTCCATCCTGGTTGTGCTCTCCGCTCCTCCCTCTGCCAGCCTGGCCTCTGCTCTGCTCCTGGGGAGACACAAATGACAATTCCAGAGCCACTGAGCCCTGGCACTGATCCCTGCCTGCTGCTGAGGGGTCTGTGGAGGTGTTTGCATGCTCCCTGAGCCATGGATTGTGCTGGGTTCCTGCTGGAGTTTAGGATCACACCTCAGAGGGATGAGGGAGCTGCTCTTGGGCAGCTTGCTCCCAATGGGAAACAGACCTGCAGACACAGTTCCCATCACTAACTAAAAACAAGGCTGTTGTATTATTTTTCCAGCATGGCCTCATTGTAAGAAAAAGTTTGTGTCTTGCAGTGCACTTTCAAAAACCTTGTACAGTTTAGAGACAAGTCCTGTTTCATTCAGATAAAATTCAATCAGATCAGTGAGAACTTTAACATCTCATGGGGTCCATCTAGTGGAGATCACAGCGAGCACAGGCTCAAAAAAACCCCAAACCACACAAAAACCAGTGGCTCAGAAAACATTCATACACTTACGTAAATGGGATGACTGGACCAAATCATTTACTGGAAATTTCAGTGTAATCATTTCCAGAGACAACACAGCCTCATGGCTTTAAAATTCTTACCCAAAATATTTGCACAGCAGCTTTATCTGACTCTTTACTGATTTAAAGCAAAATAGCAATGACATTGAGGAAAAAACCCAACAGACAGTATCTGTTTTTCTTGACTTGTTTAATACAACCATTTGCAACACAGTTTAAACACAAGTGTTGAGAGTGCTCTCTCTCAGAAAATCCTACTGGAGTCCAACACCACAGACAGACAGGACTGAGATCAAACCAGGTGGGGTTTGGTCCCTAAACAATTCCTGGCTGCATTCTGGATTAGACCCAAAACATAGATTCAAAGTGAAATTCAAAGTGATTTTTTTGAGAGTCAGTTAAATAACCTATAAAAATTGTGAAAGACTTATTTAAAAATTGCATGTGCTAAAAATAAAATTGCGTATTACATTTTGGCAGACTCGGTAAAACAATTCCAAATCTCACAGGTGAGTGGGTTAAGTCTCATCCACACAGATTTTAATGTTATTAAGGAAAATCTGCTTTCATTACAGTACTTTCCTTGAGTGTGACCAAAAAAAGAAAAAAAAAAAGAAAACGTTGTCAAATTATGCATTACAGAATTGTTTATATTCACCTTGAATTTCAGGAAGGAATCTGAAAAATCACTTCAGAATTCTGCCTTTGATTGAAACAAGGTCTGCAGTCCCCTGCGAACGTTACACAGCTCCTCTTCTTGCTGTACAAAAACATTACATTTATCACTTTTGTCATTTATCACATGACATTTAGCATCTGATTTTGAAAAAAGGCAGATTTTATTTAATATATTGTAATCCTGGTGCACTGTACATGCTGCTTAACATATCAAATATGATACTTTTGAATATTAAGACTCAGCACAAAACGAGTCCATTCACATAAATTAAAAACTAGAAATTAAAATTTTAGCAATTTAGGGTTCAAACAGCAAAAACGAAATAAAAATGAGGACAAGATCAATTTATTTACCATTTCTTTTAGAAATTTCTCTTGGAGTCCTTTTATGTCTTCTTTCATCAGATGCATCTACAAAAAGACACTGAATGCATCTCCTCTGCTCACAACTGCCACCCCATTTTCAAGCGAACCACAAAATCCCTAAATGTGTTATAACCAAGAGATACAGATGCATGTGCAGCCACCTGCCTATGGAAAGGGCTGCTTTAAATTTGTTCTTTCTTGCATGAGTAACACCAATAAACAAAGCCACAGAATGCAGAATAAGTCCTGGTTACTGCACACAACTTGCAGTGGGTGAAATCCAGGCTTGAACACTGACTATTGTTAAATTAAGGGACATTTTATGGCAATTAAAAGCTACAAAAATATTATGTATCATTAATATACTGCTGAGGACAAAATCTTCAGGAAAATAGTCAATACTGGTATCTGTGAGTACAATTGAGGCATTATTAAAATGAGAAAAACAAAAGTTCACCATACCTCTGAAGTAAAAACATTTTCTTCATAGTCAACAGAATGATAGATATTCTTTTCAAATGAAGTTTTAAGGATCTGAATTCTAAAGAAATAAAGGCATTTCAAACAGCTTTGCTACACCAGAACTTCCTACACAGAGCACAAACACATCCAATTGCTGGGAGTCTATTTGCATTTAAAGCATGGATAAATATCCCATCATTGTCTCTGCAGGAAAAGTCCCTCAGGTATGTGGAGAGAATAATTACATGAACATTTTAATCTCATTTTCTCATCAACCATCTCTCTTTTATGAAATTGCAGAGAGAAGAGGAGTTGTGCTGATCTCCCTGAACTGAACAAAACCCAAATCTCATCCCAGAATTAGTGAACCCTACTGACCTCTGCTGCTCATTCTTCATGTACAGACTAAAGGTGTGGGAATGCTTTTTCCAAAAGGTCTGGAAAGAAAAATATTAAGAGATGCTGATCAACAGGGACTGATTTTCCAAACTAAAAGTCATTAAATATCTAATATGAACAAAATGACCTCAACCACAGACTCAACACAGAAGGGGCAGGAAGACCCCACAGAAGCTGGGAGAAACCAGCCCAATTAAAGTACTTGTAGGAGTGAAGTTCTTTGCAGGAGGAAAAACAGATAGGAATTCATACAGAGAATACATGTAGGAAAACACAGAGTGACCTTGGAATTCTTAAGAGTATCCTGACACCTCAAATGCATTATTTGAAATTTGACCCAACTAAAAGCAAAAAGGTAAGGGCTTTGAAAATCAAAATTAATGGTCTTGAATTAAAGATTATGTGAATAATCTACAGATTCCACAAGAATTCCCTTTTACCCACAATCAAATAACCAAAATACAAACCGAGAATTCTTTTTCCATGATTTTCAGGGACTGAGAATCCTTTTCAAATTTCTCAAGCTCCTCAGTGAGAGTAAAATGGAATTTCTCCAGCTGCTTGATCCTACCAAAACAAACCAGGTTACTTGCAGAAAGTATCCACTGCATTGCAAGGATGTTTTACCAGAAATCTTCCATTACTGACCTGCATTCATGGAGTTGGTAACTCATTGTTGCCAAATGCTGATGGGCAGCTCTCAACGTTTGCTTATGAAAATTATCCATTCTCCGGGAGCGGTTCTGTGAGGATGTTTTAACATAAAATTCAAATTATTTGCAGTTTAGGGGAAAAAAAACACCCTGTAATATGTTCAGTACTGTAACTGCTTAGTATCACAACAAACCCCCTTTTTAAAAATGGAATTGTGTGCTGCAAGCCAAGCTGTGCTCATGTACCCCCCCCCAGGTGATACGGCACGTGAAGGGTCTTGCCTCAATTTTCTTGGTAAAGTCTTTCTGGAGCTGCTGACAAATGCTGATGGTTGAGCAATCAGGCTCCCAGAATTCCCCATCCAAACCAGACAGGTCATTCCCAGATCGAGTACAGACACTTTCAGACACTGAAGAGAACAAAAACATGATGTCAAATTCAGTATTACAAAGTCCCCAGTCTGAAGTTAGCACAGGGCCTAGGATGCCTTTTGTTCTATATAAATTATGCCACCAATTAGATGGCTGAAACCAGTTTCTATTTTCATATCAATTTTATGACTTTTTATATGGATCCAGTCTCTAAATATTTAGCATTTTTATTTCTTTGCGTTAACATGTAAAAAGCCTTTTTCTATTTCCTTGTTAAAACTTGAATTTGCCACATCCTTTCAAAACTTTGCACTGGCAGTCCATGACCAACCTCTGTAAGTAGCAGCATCATCTGTTTTAAATAATTTTTTGGGTTGTAAACTTATTCTTCTCCTTCCTTTCTTTTCCTCCTTTTTGCTGGTTTCTGCCTCATCAGAGCTGCTTTCTGTGGCACTGTGATAAGTTCGTTTGAGGAATGTCTGTACACTTGGTCCTTCAATAAACATGGAAACAATGCTGAATTTTAGCATTATTTACAACAATGAGATGGGAGGATGAAGATTTCATTGACCCATTGGATGCTAACTCAAGGAGGATGTGTCTTGACTTTAAAATATGAGAATTATATAAAAATTAATAATCATTACATTTATAGAGGGCACTTTCAACTGAACTCTAACTGATGGGCAAATCTGGAATTTTTTCTGATAAAACCATTATCCCCATTTTTTCCCCCCAATATCAGTAGGAATGCCTCTATCTCTTCCTTTGCAGCAGAAGTAACTCTTCACTAAATCTGTATTTTGGAGCTTAATAGTCAGGTTTCATAGGGATAATTAAAACAGCAGAGAAAATGAGAAAAAGAGTAAAAATGGAATAACACTCAAAATACGTAAACTATAACATGATTAAAAAACTTTGGCCATATTATTATGCCAAATAAAACATTTTTCTTAACCTTTATGAAGACACATAGAAAGTCTTTCTCTTTATATTAAATATCTGTACCTGACTCATTCAAAGGGGCATAAGATTCTTTAATCCAAGTCTGTACTCTGCTCCTGCTGGAAGCTGACAGTGGAGATGGTGTTACACAATCCTAAAAGAGAAGTTACTGATTTATTTATTAGCTTCAAAATTAAATTGCTTTTAGAAGTCTCCATCAGAAACTCACATTTATGTTGTGAAAAATAATTTATTTTTTATTGGAAGTCAAAAAGGAAATATTTACTCCCTTTTATTTTTTTTTAAATATGAATTGTACTTGATCTTGTTGGGATAAAATTCTTTCATTGTATCCATACAATAAATAATGATCCAATTTATCTCCAATATTTAAAAATTAACTATTAGCAGATGCCAAAATCTGTGTTAAATACTGAGATGCATTTCCCTTAAACCTCAGAACCTGGAAAGGAGATAAAAGAGATGCCAATCTGCAGCTTAGCAAGGAATGTCCTGACTCACCTCTTTAGTTTTAGTGAGAGGTTTGGTGGGATCCTGGAGTTTGCCTTTAGCACAAAGTGTGTCAGAAAAGCAAGACTGGACACTTGAATCCTCGTTGCTATTCCCTGTTTCCAGCACTGCTCCCTTTCCACGTTTCCCACTGTCAGCTTTATATGTTGTTAAGCTGGGCTACACATTAAGAAAAAAAACCATTATTGAAAGGAGTTGTACCTTAAACCTCAGCACCTGTAAACTGATAAAACAAAGCTGCAGGTCTCTTCTGAAGAGCAAAGAATTTAGGAACATACCTCTTCCTTATTTTTGGGGATGGGTTTAGGGATATCCTGCAGCTTGCCTTTAACAGAAAATGTGTCTGAGAAGCAATGTTGGAAACTTGAATCTTTATTATTACAGGTTTCTGCTGCAGTTCCCTTGGAATTTTTGCCACTGACAGTTTTATACGTGGTTAAGCTGAGCTGCACATGAACAAAAAACCCCAAACATTATTGAGAGGAGAAGCACAAAACAGTTGGCAGCTGAATGGAACAACTTCAGTTCAAACTAGCCTAGAGAAGGGTTAATGCTCTTACCAAAGATGCTTCAGTTAGAACTGGTGAGAAGCTTTTCCTTCCAAATGTCAGCTTTGTAACTGTTGTCTCAAGGGACTCAGTGACACCCAGATTTTGCATACTCTTATTTTGTGAACAGAAATTACTGGGAGAGATTCCTTTCTCAGAGTTCAGCATTTCCCTGTGTTCTGGTGTTGACTCCTGCAGACCAAGTGACCTCTCACTGGAGCTGTGCTCTGGGCTGGCATCTCCTGGCTCTCCGTCAGCACCTGGGGAACAATTCCTGCACTGTCAGCACCAGCAGTGGGAGTGACAGAGGGGCAGCCACAGCCCCACATTGCTCCCTGCTCCAGCCCTGAAAATTCCCAAGTCTCACATGTGTGGAATTTGGCACAGGCCTTGCCACACTCCCCCTTTCTCCCTCTCCCACTGTTTCAGCAGTACCAGATTTGCTCTAACACTGATATGATGTGTTTCTGTATTACCCTGATATCAAATAACTGCACCAACCTCTAGAAATGTTACTGACACACTAATACAATTCCTTAAATTATGTGGAACACCCAGAATTATGGGTCTCTCTTGTTTTAGGAGCATGTAATCAATATAAAATTGCACTGCTGTGATAACCCTCAATTAACCTCCACCTCTTGATTCAGTACTGCTGGAAATCAAAAGTGAAAATACCCACATCTCATTGTCTCAGGGGAGGCAGGGCTCTCGGGTGAAGGCATTTCCACTTCCTTCTGCCCTGCAGAATTCCTGGATTTGACCACTGCTTTCTGCACATAGCTCTCCACTCTCTTGGACTCCACAGGAACAATCTGCAGCACCTTTGGCTGCTTGTAATCCTTGCTTGCCCCATTCATGTGTTTCTATTAAAACACAAAGGTTATATAGAAACATCTTTGTAACCACAGTGTCCATAAAAGCTGATAAAGAGAGATACAGATTTATTATCTATATACCACTGATCAAACAGAAGGATCATCATCAGAAGTACTTAAATCCAGAAGCAGATCAGGTTCTCCAACATCAATAAACATTGAATTTCTTAAACTCAACACACAGATTTCTATTCTTATGAACTACTTAACTACTGGAGGCAATTACTGATGCTTCAGGATTTAATGAATTAAGTTTATAAACCTTTCCCTATATATTGACACATTATGCTAAAACAATGAAAATGCACTGCATTACCAGCATCACATCAACTCAACAAGATTTGGCTCACCAAATCCTCCTATTTAAGGGCATTTTCAAAATATTGTCACATTTTCAAAATACAGCACACAGCAGTTCTTTGCAGTGGAATAAATCTCTTAAATAGAAACCAAAATCTATTATGGCTAAGAAGATTATTCAGGATTGATTTTCTCAGCAGCTCAATACCCATCATTAAAAAAAAAAGCAGTGTTAAAAGTAATAAAATTAACTTCAATTCGCTCACGTTGGGCATTTAAATTTCAGGAGTGCCAAGTACAAAGCATAGCAGAGTTTACTTTGAAATACATGGCAGGAATGGATTTTTAATAATGAAGTGGAACTGCATACCTGTATTTTGGATTTCTCCTCCTTAGTCCGTGTTGGAATCTTTTCTTCACTCTCTGACTCAGAACTGGAAGGCTCTTTGTAATTTTTTGTGGTTGCTGCTCTTCGAGGGAGATTTTTTCTGGTGGATTTTACCACCATTTCATCAGTTTTTGAATTCTGGAATTCCCATTTGTCTGTCTTTGGAAGAATAAAACCATCTTCAGTTTACAAGAATGTTTAATACATGCATAAGACAAAATGGCAGAAAAATTGGTTTAATTACTTGAAACAGCAAAAGGTTTAACTTTACCAAAGCTCAGAGTTCAACCATCAGTCTACTAAAAACAGCATGAATGTACAAAAATCACTGTAACTCATTTATTTCTGAAAAACCAGCTAAATACTACCTGAAAAGAATATAATGCTTGAAAAGAATCAACTGTAGTTAACAAATGATCTGGGAGAAATGTCATATATTTAGGAAAAATTACTTTAAAACAGTTTCTGGGGGGAACTAAGATTTTGAATCTATATTAAAATTCTAGTTGCAAATTTACCTTTTTCTTATTTGTATTTTTGCCTTTAGGTTTATCCACGTGGCAAGTAGGTTCAGAGGATTTACCTGCTGTTACAATACAAGAAGGTTGAAAAATCAGGGAAATATTCAAATATTTTACATTCATTTCAGCTGTAAAATAACAGAATCACTTTCATGCCCACAAATTGTTTCAGTAACGGCTTTCAGCCCATTATTTTAAAAAAGACATTTTTTTAAATTGACATCAACTTGTACCTGTCCCATCCTCCACGTTAAAATACAGAATTTATGTAAATTGATCTTTATAAATGATTAATTTGAAAATTCTTTATGCTTGGAAACAAGACAAGAAAAATATATGGTATTTGCAACACAGCACATGCTGTGGTGTGCACTTCATATCTAAGGACAAATTTACTGCAGCATTCTTCAGAAATATGGAAAAAAAGTCTTACTTTTGTCTGTGCTCTTTGGTTTCCTTGATTTTTTACTTCTACTGTAATCAATTATCTGAGCTTTAGGTTTTCTTTTGGATTCCTGCAGCCAACTGATCTCTGTCTTGCTGTCATCCCCTCTGTTCTCTGTGTCTGAGTCACTAAAGAGATGCTTTTTGTCTCGATTGTTTCTCTTCTACAAAACCCAAAAAAGTTCCTAAGTTATTGATGAATTTTTATACATAGTCTGCTTACATAATTGGTATTTAAAGGCAGGGGGACAAGCTATGCTGATCCATAAAAATCTGAGCCTTACCTTTTTCCCACTCTTCACTTCTGTGCTGGATTTACCGATGGTTGTGTTCCTTAAATAGAGAAATAAAACCCATCTTTAAACAATACATTTAAAAACAGTTGTTCTAAAGCTTTCTACTGTTCCCATGGTATGCGGATTAAAGATTCAAACAGAGGTACCTACTTTTGTTTCCATATTATTTTGGAATTACCTGTTCACCTTAAACCCCAAAGGTTGTGCTTGTTTCCCAGTAAGAGCACACAGAAACAACACAGCCCTTTCCACGAGGATCATTAAAAAAACCCATCCCCCTCTCCTCAGGAGTTTCTCTTCCTGCAGCATTCCATGAGTAGAGCTGTTTCCTTCATGGAACACATCCTTTCCTTTTATCACCTTCCCAAAGGACCCTCATGGAACAGCCTGGGAGAACACAGCAATGTTTATTGCTTAAAAAAAACCAACACAGCCAAGATATTCTTGTGATGCAACATTCCCTGGAATATTGTGAGTGCCTGCTGGAGGGTGCAGGCTGTACCAGGACAATCAGCAATAAAACAGAACATCCTACCCTTTTCTGTTTGTCTCTGTATGAACACTCAGCTCAGTCACGTGCAATTCTTGGATCTAAAAATGCAAACAGGGAAGAAACAAATGAAGGTTTTCATTGGTTATAAAATCTGTACAAAATTAAACAGGCCACCAGACAGACTGCTCAGGGTTTTTTTCTCAGTTATTATACTCAGCAATTAAGGGTCATTAATTTCTACCTCAGAATTTATTTAACAGAGCTGACAGTTAAAACCAAGAGCAACTGACTGAAGCTTTCAGTCTCTCAAAGCAATACAAGAGTTCCCACCCACCTGCTTCACCAACTTCCAGGCTCCTCTGAGCCCCAAAAAGCAAAACCATCTTTTATCACCATTAGATTTTCTCTTTGCACAAACATCTGGACAAAGATGTCTTTAAAATGGGGATTTGAAGAATAGCAATAACATTTTCAGGATAATGTAAAATAATGATACTCCTAGAACACTGTTTAATTCTTAATTAAGGAAAAACATAATCACAGCCTGATTCTTAAGACAGAGATTCTTAGGCCAGAATCTTAAGACAGAGTATATTGTTCAATAAGAATGCTGGAGGTATCTACATGGCAAACTTTCCCCCCTACTTAGTTCACTGATATAATTTGAATTTTCAGATCTTAATTATACTTTCAGTAGGCAACACTTGGATTGATTTCCTTTCTATTCTATTCATAACAAATAACTTTCGGTTATTTCTTACCCCAAGCTTGATTGTCGGCTCATCAAGCCCGCTGATGTTAAAGTTGTAGACATCATCCCTGTCAAACAGACACAGGGATCAATTCTGTGGCTGAATTAATGCACATTGCACAGAGTCAGGTGTGGGTAATCAGAAATTGTGTCTGAAAATGTTGTAATTACTTACAGAACATGACCAGCAGTTATATTAAGAAAAGAAGCTGTTTTTAAGGTCCTGTCCTGAACTTCTTCCTATCCATAAATGAAAAGTTAGCTCCTCTGTCAAATCTGGACTGTGCATTCATAGACACTGCCATCTCAAAAAGCAGAATCTTCATCATGAAGATAATCAGGTTGATTAGCAACAGTTCATTATGGCAAAACATATCTGCAGTCAATGCATAATTAACATTAACATCTACAAATACTTCATATTCAATTTATGAACTTTCCCTTTACACCTACTGACTACCATTATGTATGTACATACAACTCATATTAGAAAAACTCCAAAAAAAAGCACTATTGTGTTACCTTGGAGATCCAGGATTTATTTAAATGTGTCCTAAAAATAAAGATACATTTTTTTAAATGCTAATTAGAATGTATGCATTAGAATACTGCCTATATAAACATAAACCTTATCAAACCCAGCAAATTTATTCATGCATTTAAAAAAACATCAATTAACAGATGGATTAAAAGAGCCCAGCCCCTTTCATTTCTCAGCATTCCTTGGTACATCACAGAGACAGCCAGAGGCACACAAAGACTCAGCACAACAGGAAATAGCTCACATCATACCTGTTAAAGCCCAGGGAATCTCTTGCTTTGCTCTTCTCATCACTCTTGTCTCTGTATCTGTCACTGATTTTACTGATCAGTGATTTGGCTGCATCTGCCATTTCTTTAGACTTTGCTTTCTATAAAAACAGTTTGAGACTCAACATCCAACAGAAGAACACAGCTGCAAACAGAACTTCAGGTTCCTAAGACGCCCCTAAACGTCATTAAATGTCTCCTACATGGATTAAATTACATTCATTTGAAAACCATTTTCCCTTCCATGCCAGTAAACCCACCAATTCTGAAACACTGAAAATTGGACAATTCTCTTAATTGCAAGTGGAAGAAACAAAGGTAAGGAACTCTCACTGTCTTTGACTGTTTTGGATTTGTAGTGTCTTTTCTGACGAGAACAGCAGGGTCCTCTTGTGCGAGATCAGGATGCAAAGATGTGTCAGACACTCTGGCTGAAAGAAATGTTTTAAACCATAATTCAGGAGTAGTTTCAATATTTTTCCCTTCTGTATTAAACAGTTTCTGTTCCAAATGATCAACACTCTGACTGTCCACTGAGGATGCTATCAATTTAATTTTCTTGGTTCTGTTTTTAATTTATCTGCAGAGGTGCTTCAAAAAGCTGAATAAATGCTTTTTGTTTCACAGTTCTTTCACTACCAATAGTAATAAAGGGAAAAAAAAGCATCACTGCAAGTTAATTTCCCTGAATCTAATTTTAAGAGTAACAGCTGACCAAGTGTGACCATCACCTGGATGGGATGCACGTGCCAGTGATGGATTTGGCTTTTGCTTGTCCCCAGTTGTTATGTTCTTCTCAGGAAGAGGGAATACTCTTTTTTTCCATGTTTCAGTTTTATCAAAAGAAGTCTCCAAAAGACCAGGCAGCCTAACAAAGATAACACCATCCTACTGTCAGAAGTGCAGAAACTGAGTCTTAATTACAATAAACATGCATCATGAAATAGGAAAATGATTATATCTTACAGATATCAAAGCATTTCACATTGAAACAAAATATCAATTCTGATAATGCTTGAAAATTCTCCCTTCAAAGTGAGTGACAACAGTGACTTGGAATTCTTTTCCTGTACTTACAAAGGTTTGCTGCTTCTCCCAACTGGCTGAGAATCAGGAACAATATCTAACACTTCATCTAAATGAGATATTAATTTGGTGTCAATTACTATAGCAAAAGAAATGGCAAAATTAAAATAATTTTAAAAGTAAGGACTATCAGTGCTTGTAAAGTTACTTGCCTAAAGTTTGCTTTTCTGTGGCCTCTTGTACAGTTTTTAAGACTTCTTCAGAACACATTTGCTACAGTGGAATGATATCAAAAAGGAAATATTAGGGTAGGACCATAGGCAGTACAAGATCATAAACTTGTGCTTTCCCTAATAAAACATGACTTTCTTTCTCATTTCATGGAAGTGCTGTTCCAGTACCTTCCCATGTATTTTTGCCTCATTCCTGGTATCTGACTTCCTGATCTGTTCTGTTTCACAAAATTCATTGTCTACTGTGCATCTGTGCTCACTCTAAAGAGCACAGTGAGTAACACTGCCAGTTCCAGCTCATAAAAACCAAAGAAATGCTCTAAACAAAACATTCTGTACATGAAAGCCTTTTCCAAAGCCTGGCTGTATCAAAAAATGCTTCAGAGTCCCCCAGTCTGGGGCCTGACCTGAATCTGAGCAGGGCAGGCATTCACAACCAGAAGCAACAAAATATTATTTTATAGTTATTGTTCAACCAGAAGGAAAAAATACCCAAAAATATACTTAACCCGCAGGTCAGTGACCAATGTAGTTTATTTTAATAGTAGTGAATGCCTGATCGAAACTGCACTAAAACCAATGCTTTAAATGCTTCAAGCTGAAGACATGAACATTTCACAAGCACAGCTGAATGTATTCTATGTTTTATGAGTATTTCACTACTGAATAATCAATTAGAGACTACTGCATGCACCTTTCTCCTATTATACACAAAGGAAGAACTGAAGTTCCAGAAATAGGAAGTTAATTCTGGGGCCAGAACTGATGAGTGAATGCAAATTGGGCCTAACTTTAGCTGTTAGAGTTCAGTCTGACTTCAAATATATCAAACCTGAAACCCAGAGGGCAAGAAAACTCAATGCAATAAAGTAAAACATAATATTTTCTAAAAAACATACTATTTTCTCAAAGTGACTCACTGGCTGTAAAACTCTAGCTCTTTTAAATATGACTTAGGAACAAATTAGAATAGAAATTAATGTTATTCTAAGACAAAGACTTAGCTACAGAGGACATGCATACTCCAGTAGGTTCCTGACAGAAATTCTTTGTTCTGCTCTCACTGATTGCATCACTGTCAGACTTTTTAGTAGAGCTGGTCATTTCCAAAGGCAATTTAAATCTCCCTTTAAAAGGAGTGGCTGAAACAAACCAGAGATGTGTTAGAATTCCACCAGTTCTCCCTTCACAACAGGAAGAGTTTTGCCCACGATTGCAGCTGTTCCATAAACTCCAACAAAAGCTGGTTAATTTTGATACCAGCCCCTTATGGACCTTTAATAATTCCATTGATTCCAACTCTGTTTCATGGAGATTAAGAGCCCATGGACTGTGGATGTCTGGAGGCAAAAGCAAAGCTTGTTACAGGCTGGCTGTGGTAGAAAGGAGTTGGTTTCTATTTAAAGACTTCAGTATAATATATTTTTCCTGAGTTCTCAGCTTGCTCCAGCACCAGCAGCTGCCTGACAGCTGCAGGAGAAGTGCCAGGTGTCCCTCAGCTGTTGGCAATGCAGTGCAGCTCCTGTCCCACACAGTTCCTATGGACCAGGAGCAAGCAGCCCTTAAACACTGCAAGTTTAAAGCATCTGCTCAGGAGATTTTATCATTTCTCCTTTTCACTTCCAGCTCTGCCAAGGATCACAGTTCATGTCCGAGTTTCAAACACCATTTATAGTGTACTTTTACCCTGAAAGCACCTGCAAACTTACATGTACTGACAAAACCCAGTGGACTCCTTGTGGTTGCTCTCGTTGTTCCAGGAATGAGCACAGAAGCTTCAGACACTTTCCTTTTATGGGATGGAGTTACCTTCAGGAACAGAAAGAACTTGACCATAGTACACTGATTTAAGGATGGCAGCACAAGAATTCAGAAAATCTATTGCCAAGAGTCTCTTGACACTTTCCATTACTGGAATGTCAATTGCTGCTGCTGCTGCTGACAATGTGATTTGTATGCAGTTATACTTCAACAAAATATTTTTAAACTGAGATTCATGGGTTTTATTTCCTAAATTAATTCAATGAAGTATGGGCAAATCCTGTCCCTTGTTCACCAAGGGAATCCCTGGAGATTCTGTAAAGCCCCAAACTCAGCAGCAAAAGGTTTATTAACTACTGCAGGACACCCACTGCTGCATGATGAACACACGATGATTGTTTCAGCTTTTGCCCCCTCCCCAGCAGTCTCTGAGGCCATACTTGATTTTTCCATACTGGGACATCTGAGCACATCTTCAAAACCTCTCTTTAAAGAGAGTTCTCAGAGCATCGTGGTCTCAAGAACATTAACAATTCCTTTTCATTTCTGTCACATTACTTTAGTTTCAAAATATTAACAAATTTTTTTAGCAGAAGGATTTTTATACCTTTGTGTCAAGTCATAAGAAAAACAATCAAACCCTGTACTAATTATGTTCCAACTGTCAAATAAGAAGGGCTTTAAACTATTAAATATTACAAAAATTTCAACTGACATGCATTTTTTTCTCTACTCCTTTTTGATTTGACAATCCTGCTTACCTTGGAGGAATCACCTTTGAGTTTTTCTTTACTGTTATTTTTACTCTGAGTCCTCAAACTTGCCGGAGGTTGCTGAGTTTTGTACTTATTGAGCTTCTCCTCCTCCTCTCCAGATTTTTCTTTCAAGCCTGGTGACAACTGACTTTCTGGTACCAGAACCTATAAAATATTTTAATTTCTTTTAATTTGTATACAATATTTGGATTTTATAATGTTTTCTTTTTTATATTCATACAAACACACAGAGCAACTTCTTTACCCTAAGTAACACATCCCCCACTGGAGAGTCTGATAAACTTCAGAGGTTACAGACTTTTAGGTTAAAAAGCTTCCAACTTAATTGCTAATTTTGGTACAAGGACAGGTTTTCAAATAAAAATGCACATAAAAGAACTTCCCCTGTGCTTATTTGTCTGTTTTATTCTACAATTTGGCTATTAATATCTCCCAATAATGCAATACATACATACTAGACACCACTTGCCTGGTTTTAGACTTATCTATACTTATTGATATTTTAAAGTCCTTGTTTTTACTGTGAATGATTATAAATTACAAATAATCAGGCTAATCATACAGACCCAAGAAGCCATCTCAGCACACTGAGGAAGAATACCTGTGATCCACTTTCATCAAAGACAATGTGGACAGTTGTTTTGGCTACTGATGCAGACTGCTTCCTGCTGAAATCCTGCAAAGGGATATGTTAAAATAAACACTTTGCTCTTCTTTTAAACAAGAAACAAAATATTTAAGTGAGAGATCATAAGTGCCTGATTACAGAGGGAAACAGATTCTACAAATTCACAGCAGTTCCATCCCTCATGAATTCCTCAGTCAGACTTCAGGACAAAGCAGTTTGTTTCAAGCAGGAAGGAGTAAGGTATGGCTTGCTAAAAATGTGAGTAAATAAATGAGTGTTAATTGCACTGCAAAACAAGATAGCTCAGGAATCATTTCTGGAAGTATTTGGAAACAAACAGGTTGTGTTTCTGGAAATTAAATCTGCAAAACCTGACATTAAGATTTTGTGTTCTCTTTCCAGTCAGTTCATTTTTGTTGCAATTAATTTTCAATTTTAGAATAAAAGAACCATTTCAGGTGACTGAGTCCAGCACTAACCCATGTCCCCAAGTGCCACATCCTCATGTGCCTTAAATAACCTCAGTGATGGGGACTCCACCACTGCTCTGGCAGCCTGGCCAGGGCTTGACAACCCTTCCAGTGGAAAGATTTCCCGAAAATCCAACCAAAGCCTCCCCTGGTACAACTTCAGGCCATTTCCTCTTGTCCTTATTAAGAATCTTTCCCAAAGCTTAAAATATTCTGCAGTTCTTTAGCAGAGATGTTAATCAGAAATTCTTGGTAAGGATCAATCATCACAGCTGGAACATTTATATGGCAATGAGACATTGATTTTGAATCAATTAAAAACTATTCAAAAAGGTGTTTAAATCTTACCTTGCATTTATGAAATCCATAAATCTTTATGGCCACATCTTGGATTTCCAAGATAGAATCAAAATAGAAAAGAAATTTCCCTCCTTCAAGAGTGCCCACACTCATTGGGCTTTTTAGATCTATTGTTAATAATTTCTTTGAGTCTTTTTCTGGATAAAAACAAAATTTGAAAACCAGCTTCATTTCAATTTAACAGCATCTCATATAATGTTTGTAAACACATGACACATTCTTCAGTTCAGGTATTAAGGTTAATATTTTATTTAACTCCATCTAATCTACAATAATTTTACTAGTGAAACAATTCAAGATTTATTCTTATTGAAATATTTATTCTATATATTATTTCAAAGAATTTTCTATGTATGTTACTTACTGTAGCTGCAGACAAATTGCAGATATTTACTGTTCTAACTAGTTCAAAAGGAATATTGTCATCTGTCATTGTCTTATGCCCTCCTTTGCATTGAAATAACTCTAAGACATGATTATTAAATTATTTTCACAAAATCAGACCCGCATGCCCAAAGTGCAGATGTGACTGCAGTGCAATTTTGTCCCTGATAAAAAAAAATTCCTACAATACTTTGGGAATTCTGCTTTGCTAGAATTAAGTCAGTACTTTAAGGTGAATCAGTCTGAAGTCAGCTTGAACACCCAAGTTAGAATGCAACAAATGTCCCATTTTTGAGTTCAAATACCTTCCAGGCTGTACATGTTCACGTCTTCTTCTCGTATGATCACTGTTTCCCACTGAAGATCCTTACATGAAAAATACATTTTGAAAGATAGAAAAGTATTATATTACAATTAAATGAAACCCAGTGATCAAAGTCATTCAGTGAGGACAAATTTCCAACTTTTTAAACCTCTGTTACAGAGTGACAGGAACTTGTGCTTTACTATTGTTCACAATGCACATGTTAAACTATTCCCAAATAACATTAAGAAGTCATTACTGTAAAATTATTTGATCTAAATATCACCAAATCTGGATTTCCTTTAGCCCCATCAACACTGCAATGCACACCTAAGTTCAACATGTTGAACATGAGGAAATAAAATCTGACCCACTCCAAGGAATGTGGATCTGCTACCTCAGCACAGCCCAGCATGAGACAAAACTCAGCTTACTGCATCCTCTGCTGCCACATAGAAGGAAATACTTCTGCTGCCAACGTTGAAATCAATCCAAAACTCTTCCAGGTTTTCATCCAATGGTATCTGGAGCTAAAACAAAAAGGAAAAGCAGTAAGAGCAGAGAGCACTGATTTCTACCAGCTAAGAATCTTCGTGTTGGTCTGAACCCATGACAAACTTTCAGTCCATGCCTATTTGTATAGTTCTGACAAAAAGTAATTTTCTTATTTTATCTCCATTTATTTCTTAACTAGAAGGCAGAGAACCTTACCTCATATTTATCAAGAGCTGCTGATAAACACGGGAATGTAAAAACCCTGTAAGAAAATGATATTTTTTCAAGCATTCTACAATGCTGTAAATAAATTTTGCAGATCTGAACATAGCAAAATGGATTGTGCTTTCACAAACTTTAGAGACTTAGAGATCCCAGAAATCAAGTGTCATTTTTCCCCCAAGGAGGCAACAGGAACTTTAATCACACCATAAAATAAAAAAAAAAAGAAAATATATTAGGATAAAAAAATCAGTTTTACCTTCTTTTGTCTCCAAGCATGCCATTCACCTGGTTTAGAAATTTTCTGCAATCCTATTAAAACATAGAAATTTCTTAAAGAATTGTAAAATGGAAGTTTCCCTCCCTGGAAATATTCTTCATGTGACTTACTGTCTCAAACTCGGAATCTTTAATTCCTTTAAATGCAGTGGACACAAACTCCATGGGGAACCACTGGGAGGCCAGGACTCCCCTCTGCTTCTCTGACACCATCCTGCACAGAGCTTCTGTGATGGCCACCTGTGTGTCATAGTCTGCAGCACAACACAGGACACAGCAAGAGGAGATTTCAACAACTACTGAGGTGAAAGATATTCTCAGGAAACAGCTACAAGCTGTGCTGAAGCTGTTCTAGATCCCATTAGATCCAAATATGTAACCCATAAAGGATAATTAGGAAAAGAAGTATGGGAATAACTAACAAATAACTTATTTTTCAAATTGAAACCAACCAAACTTTCAAGGACTGCCAGAGCCACACCAGGTGTTTAAACAAGACAGAGTTTTCAAAGTTCATCTCTTTGAGCTTGGAAATTGTTGGATATCAAAGTAATCCCTGAGGGAAGTTACAGTACTACTACACATGGTCACAGCTCACAGCTCAAAGACTGACTTCCTTATCACCTCTCCTATTTGAAAAATTTTATTCTAGAGAAAACTGAAAACTTCAATGAGTTTTCCCTACTCTGAACACACAGAAACATTTTAGTTTGCAGACTGTTTTAATGCAGTATTTTATATTTTTCAGATAACCCTAACCACAACATTCTGCAGCACCCAAATGCCTTTTCTGGTTTCTTAATGGGTCACCATCTAATTTTTAAGAAGCTCAATACTAAATTAAGTCCCATGCTCACCTCCAGCATCCAAAATTGTCCTCCCCATTTCACTCCTGCCAAACAAAGGAACATTTCATCAAAAAGTGACAGCAACACAAGGCCCAGAGGGAAGGTTTATCATAAACTTTCAATGTATGAGACAAACTCCTGATTCCATGGAACTGTGAGACTTCCAAGGGGTAAATACCTCTGGGAGCACTGCCTGGGGACCTCAATCATCTGACAGACACAATTTTGATTTTATTTGCATTTTTGGAGTGCTGCAAAACTGATTCACAGTGACTGATTCACTGTGCTTTAAGCACGTTCTTACAAATTGGAGTTTAATTATTTTAGGACAACTGGGATGGGGAGAAGCCTGATCCAGACTGGGAAAGAGGAAAATTCAGGCTTCTAATGGAGAATAACCCATGAGAATACCTGTCCACAGCTACTACCACTGAGAATTCAACAGCAAGTGCAGAAGTTGAGTTAAACAGGGACCAATCTGCACAACAGCTCAGTAAAAACTGCCTCCCAGCTCTGCAAATGATGGAATAACACAAAAATTATACTGAAGATCATTTACATGACAAGTAACATCTCCTTTGTAGAAAGTATCTTTTTCCTGGCATCTCGAGGGATCTTGTCAAGCAATAAATTCAGTTTTTTTATTACCTAAGAAGAGTGGAAAAAAGGGAGCAAGATAAAATATAATGTAAGTTTGTTAAACTTTGAGTTATTCTTATTTTCGGCCCTTGTAATGTACTTCATACCACTGAAGAAAGCAACATGCTTCAGTAACTGTAAAACAAGAAAAGACAACGAGTTCTACATGACTTTAAATGGTATTTATCTCACTAAAACAACCTTGATTTCAATAAATTAATTAGTTTTAATGGGAGGAGTAGTTGTTCAACAGTTGTTTCTTATCTGCAAGTTTAAACACACAAAATCTTTCAAAGCCAGAGTTCTGTCTGCAGTAGATTGCTGAGCTAAAGTGTACCTTAAATTAGCATTAAAAAGCCTTTCTTTAGGGGATGTAGCCTTTACAAAAGACTTTTCTGTAACTTTCCCTTTCTTTAGAGGGAAAATCCCCTGACAAGCTGAGCTTACTGAAATAAACAGGAGAAATTTGGAGTGTACTGGATGGAAGGAATGCAAGTTTCCTGCAAGTGACTTAAGAATTTACAACCAACAACCTTAATCCTATTTCTAGCACTTGTAGAGCACATTGTTTCCCACTTCTATACAGCTTTCTCACCAGAACTTTAATATCAACATTTTGTAATTTACTCTTAAAAAAACCCAACAAACAAACAAAAAACCCCACCACAAGTCAGTAATCTGAAACAGACCCAACATATCAACAATAACAAACATTTCCAGAGAAACATTAAATAATCCTTCAGATCCTAGAGCACTACAATATTCTCTTTTTTGTAGCATCTGCACAGTTAAATAACTGTCTCCACAAAGTCTGTTAACACACTAACCAGGAAACTGCTGCTTAGAAAGAAGGATGTTTACCTCCTGCTGAACATAAATATTAATTCTTGCATCAGTGATGAGGGAACATGTTCTCAGAACAAAGTTTTCTAGTATTTGCATTTTACCTAACAAACAGGAAAGAAAGAAATCAAAGAGTTGTCAAGAGTGGATTAGGGTGCCCACTCATGAACATTTGGGAAAGGATTCATTTTCATTTAGAAATAAAATACAGTGTGTCTGTCTTTTTATAAAGGATTAATGACATGTAAAACAGAATGTTTCCTTCAGTTTACAGTAACTATGTCCCTATTCCTGTGCATTGCGGTGTAATTCCCCTGGGTAGGAGATTATTAATTTTTAAATGTAATTGGTCAATCCTGTAACTCAGCTGTCTGAGACAGTCCAGGTGCTGGAATTTATCTCCCCAGGGCCAAAGAAGTGAATCTTTCACTTGGATCACGACACCCAATAGTCTGTAGGAACTTTCTCCAGTGCCACACTGAAAGGTAAGGGCAGGGTGACAAGGATGAGGTCAATAAGAAAGGGACACTGGGCTGAGCTGAGCTGTGACAGGACCTTAGAAACAAAATCTTTTAGGAATAACTCAGTTGATTTGCCATCTCTGAGACTTTGCAGTATTCACGCAAGGGCATGGACTTCGCACAAGATGAAGAAGTGCAAAGACCTTCATTGCGCAGTGAAAATTCCTTAAATACCAGCACACAAATAGGATATAACCTTACACAAACAGGAAAGATGCACCCCAGAGTGTCCCCAGTCACCTGGAGTATTGCCCAGATGTTACCGATTATGGTAATAGGTAAACAATCCCCTGTAAGGTCACAAACCACAATATTCTCACACAATTGGTCAAGAAGGTCACAAACCCATCATTCTTTTCCCCAGCCCATCTCAGGTGACCTGGATGTGTTTCCATGGTCACCTCCAGGCCCAGGGAAAAGGCCAATTCTGGGCCTTCCAGGCCTGCTTTTCTAAAACCCCCATGGTGTAAAGCTACATTACTGTGCTTCTTATATTACTGACAACAGTAAGTTACAAGGAAATCTGTCCATAGAGAAACCTCAAACTAAAGCTGGTATGTCACAGGAATGAGAAATGTGGTCCTTTGTGTGCTCTGAAAGAGACATTTTAAGCTGTCATTTCTGCTTTTTAAGCTCACCTTCAGGTCTGCTATCACACACAACCTGCAATAAAAAGCCAAAATATATAATTTTGATAAAGAAAATATTACAGCATAAAAAAAAATCAGGCAACATATATCTGAAGGAAGTAATCAGAAAGCATTTAAGATTTTTATTATTTTGTCCTTAACAAAGAATCTAAGAGATGATCTCTACTAACAAGTGTGTTTTCCCAAAATTATATTTCAGTTAAATTTACTGAAATTATTTCATCAATGATAAAAATTTATAAGAAGAGAACTCACAGATCTTATAAATTGGATTAGCATACTAATAATGTGTGTAATCAACATTTGATCAAGATGAAAATTTTTTGTTCATTGAGCACTGTTATTGTTTTTTTAAACTTTGTTTCACAATGCCAGACGTGAACAGAAATGAGTATGAATACAGCAAACTGTTTTTCCCAAATGATTTATAATCTATATCAGAAGTCATTGCAATGTTAACTTTTGGAAGATATTAAATAGAAACACATTTTAAAGTCCTTTTATTGCCAAACTAGTAACAATAACTTTGACAGATTTTATTTTCAAAGTATTTTTACCAGCAACATGATGAAGAAATCTTCAGCCAGATTTGTAAGCATTTCATCCTTGTCATTTCCTCTGAGGACCAAAATTCCTTTTAACTTTTCAAACCAATTGACCATGTAAAGGGAAAACAAAGGGAAATCTATTTTAATAGCCTGAGAAAGGACAATGCTTGTATTGCACTTAAGTAGATCTATACAAACTCTACGATGATTAAAACAACAGCATCCCCACTCTGCTGAGCAGATATTGGCCCCAGACTGAAATTCTTCACCCAGGCTAAACAAAATTGGGGGATTTTAAGGACTTTTTAACACAAAACCTGGATATCTACTTTGACATCTGCCACCACAAAAGAGCTGGAAATTGATAAAGGCTGAAGTAATGAGTGTTGTTTGATGTGTGAATACAAGCATAAAGTTATCATCACCCTGGTTTTGTTGTTTGTTATTAAAGCAACTGAGAGGGTAATCAAGTAGCTCTCATCTGACACTGCCATTAATTTTCTCCAGTGAAATCTCTGGTGAAGGCAGTAAGGAAGTGGTGGCTGTTCAGTATTTACTAAGTTACAAATGATTAATGTATCTAACATGCAGGTTAAAAAAACACCAAATAATCAGAGTAGCACTAAAATCTGTTGAAAGGGAAGGTGCAAAATCACTGCTGTGGGAATTAACAGAAAAATTAAACAGCACCAGGAAATTTATTCTTGAGTCCATAGCAATATAACAAACGTGTATGAAAATATATCAGCTTGTTTTAATTGCTGTAGGCATATCTAAATTATTTATACATTGCATGATTTGCAAAACCCTCCCTGGGATAGAGCAGCATCCCTTTATAAGGGGTCACTTGACAAAGAACATTTAAATATGAACAATTTTTGTTGCAAAGTTATGGGAAATTCTTAATTCTGATGCAATCAAGGACCAAACCAAACACTGAGCTGCTCAGCACTGAAGCACTGCTTATGCACTTTATTAATGTTTATATATTTATTTAGAAGTTCATAGATGCTTTATGGTTTTACTTATCCTTCCAACAAGACCGTGTTTTATCATTGTTGGGAGCCCATCTTCTCCTGCTATGCTGATTTTCCTCCCACATTTCTGAATAGCATTTAATAAAGTAGAAATGCTTTTGACTTCTTGTTTGTCAAGTGCCTGAAATTGAAATTATAATATAAGCTTTATGGTGAAGTCCCACAAGAACCCATATTTAATTAACCAGATGCCTTTTTTTCCTCAAAAGCCACCTTAACTGCAGCTTGAAAGAGAAATTTCATTCTTAAATTTCATTTTGGGTTCTTAAATTTTATTTTGGGTTCTTAAATCAAGTGCTGGTATCAACGAAGCCAAATGAAAAAAAAATAATTTTCAGCCTCTTCCAAAGATGCTGTAGGTGATTTTGATGCAATGATTACATTACCCAACACATAAGCTTGTCCAATTTGTTGACAAACTGTTTGCTGCATTTGTGAGAGACATTTTCACATTCTTCTGTGGCCAGAAACCGTTCTAAGGATTGGAAATCCTTTTTTCCTGCAGCTTCATCAATTAACTTTTCAATCTGAAAGCAATAAACCAAGACAATTGTATTACGCTGTGTTTAACACTGGTATAACACATCTAATTAAAAGAGATTTGATGCAGGTTTTACACAACCACCTGTTGCATTTGAAGCAAGTATTCTGAATCACAAAATAATTAAGTGTAAAACATTCAGTACAGAGCACCCTATCTAATACATTAATCCTGCAAATTCTTATGCACTGAGATTTTAATTATTTGCCTTAACTGGCTTTTGTTTCCTCACATTACAACTAAATTCCTACAGAAGAGCTTGTTTAATCAATGCCCCTTACTTGATATATTTAGTATCTTACATTTCTCAGTTACCTTAGGCATTTTGCCCCTTTATTCTTTCTAAATCAATTATAACTGGATTTCAACATTTTCATCTTAAGCATCCCCTCAGTTGATTAACCTCTGCCAAAAGCATATGATTTCTTTTCATCAGCAGCAATTTCCAGTTCCTCTTGCTTTCCACCCAGCTATGTCAAAGGAAAATTTCTTCCTACCACACTGCACTGCCACACTGAAGACTTTACTTCCAATTGAATGCTAGTAATTAAAACAATCAATACTCATATTCTGCTCCATCAGCACATACCTGCATCTCAATCCTGGCTGGCATTTTTACAATTCACCAACTCAGCTGCACGAAAGGGAACAATCATCATTTACACTTTAAAGAGCTTTTGCAAACACATTGGGAATCAGTCAAAATACATTACACACTCCAGAGTTTGTCACTAGTATAAATGCTGCATAAATGCTATTTAAGCACCTGGGGATATAAGGAAACCTTCTTGCATGGATAAACAATTGCTTAGAGCAAAGGAGAGGAAGGAATGATCATTTTCATGGCTGGAGGCACAGAGGGGCCTGAGAGGCCCCTCAGGATTTCTCAGCAAGGAAAGAGCAGAGATGGTGAACACCAGCTTATTCAGGACAGGTGTGTCTACAGCAAAACTCTATAAAGGCCTCTCCATAAAATGGTAAATTAAATCATTTAACACAAGTATGATAAATGAGACAGGGAAAAAGACTTCTTGATTATACATACATGGGCTCCAAAGTGACCAGCTGGTTCCAAGTCACCAGCTGAGAGCAAGATCGGGTAACAGAGGTTTCTGAAAACGATGTCTTAATACTCAAGGGTAGGCAAAGTATTGGCTTTGTTGAACATTTAAGAAAAGCAATGAACCTGCTCATGCTTTGTATGAATTATTTCACACCAACCAAACCATGCACAGTCAACAGCTTTGGTCTCCCCATCCCAGACATTACAGTAGACAAACCAAACAGTGCTCAAAATAGGGAATGACTTCTGCAGAACAGCAACCGTCAACACGGCCTAGCTATTCCTGTACTGAATAATACAGAAATAACAAACATAGGGTGATTCTAAATTACTTTTCCCAACACAATAACGCAACGGCCTCCGCTGAGGCCCGCGCTGGCACCTCACAGCTGTCCTGTCTCCAGCCCGGTCACACAGCCCTGAGGAGGACACGGAACGCTGTTTTACACAGCGGATCCCGGGCGCGGAGCGGCCTCACCGCGCTCCCCGCCCGCCCTCAGCCTCGCGCCCTCAGCCTCGCGCCCTCACCGCCCGCGCGCCCGCCGCCCAATCAGCGCCCGGCAGCGCGGGCCGCGGGCCAATGGCGAGCGGCGGGGGGCGGGCACTGCGGGCCCTCAGAGTGCGCGGCGGGAGCGCCCTCAGCGCGGCGGCCGCGAGTTGTCCTTGCCTACAGCCGCTGTGCAGAACCAATTTCAGCGCGCACACGGAAATTACTGGGCATGGGCTTGCTGAACCACTGCAATCCATTCGTATGCTTCATTCAGAAACGCTTTCACTGCCCGAGTAGGTGCAAGGACACGCTCGGTTACAGACCTGCTGTGGGTGAAGGGTTTCGACTGACGTCTGTGGTCTTTATTATGCAGAGGGAACTGGATAATGTGCTTAAGTGGAATCCAGCAGTGCACTGGATAATGATCTTAAATGGAATCCGACAGTGCCAAAGGGGGGCTTTACCTGTACTAGTGTGGCACTAGTATATCTACTGCCATTTCACAAATACAGATGATAAAATGTATCATGAATCCCACGTAATCCAGTAGAGTATCGAGAAGCGTCTCTGTTCATACCAAGAATAAGCAGCAATAGTGGAGCATCTAGGAGAGAAACCACCTTTCACAGCAGGTAAAAATGCAGCAATTCTAAATAACACCGCTGATTCCCTGAAATGAGAAGGATAAAAACTCAATACTATAAAAGGGGGGGAGGAAAGCTGTACAGAAAATATTTAAAATACCACGAGATGTCACTGTAATGCAAGAAAATGACAAGGGCTGTGCGAAGTGGAGGATCTGCACTGAGGAGCTGGGAGTGAGCAGTGCTGAGCAGATTTGTAAAACGGCTTTACTGAAAAACCTCCTAAGGACAAAACTCTGCAGGAGGAACCTGGAGCATCAGAAGTTTTCTATGAAAACTGAATCCTGAATTGTACTTTCACCACATGAAGCAGAAATACTCAAAGCCAGTGTGAAGTCGATGTTTTCCCTTACCACTCACATGAGCAAGCAGAGGCTGAGCCTGCCACTCTAGAGCAAAAGAGAAGTGAGATAGTCCAGAAGTGGATCACATTTTCCTTCCTGCAATCCACACTGAGATTACTTCAGCTCATTTCTCATTCTCTAACATTTGTCTGTTTTGTTTGGTTTAGCAGAAGGGAAGTCAGACAGCGGAAGTTTAATGAGTTATGCATTAAATAGACCAGAACCAGCTGTGAAATTATTTGTCCACAGTCTTTTCAGGCACATGTAAAAACACCAGAGAAAATGGAACCAAAACTCTTTAGGGTAGGGTAGCACTATTTACAGGGACTCTTATTCACGACAGTAGCAGAAATATTTATTACAGGTAATGGAAAACATTGTGTTAGGCAACGTATTTTCAATCTTTGGCACAGCTGCTGTTGTTTGTGAAACTGAGAAGGGTCAGAAGTGTTGATGCCAACAGTTCGAATATCAAGTGTCAGCTGAAATACTTGAGATCTAAGATCAAATGGGAGAGAAGTTGGGAAAGAAGTCAGTACTGACGTTACACTCCTCTTGCCAAATGAATAATCACAGACTTGCAGTTCTGAGTCTTTACCAGCTGTAAAGTACAAATGAGCACTGATGATGCACTACATTAGGTGCTGTAGTTACTGGCTGTAGATGCATGTTACTGTTGTTACAAGTTGTAATTAAATTTTTTTTCTTCGTTAAATAAATACAAATAAACTCTGTATTTGAAACTAAATGTAAAAATACTGCCCATATTAAAAATAACACTAACCACCTGTAAAATAAACCTGATAGCTGGATGTTTGCAGAATAAAAATATCCTTTTCCTAAAGTGCTGTTAATTGTTTAGCAACTCAAACCCACCTTACTTTCCAGAGTATGTTACTTTGGTAGTGACAGCTCAACATTGTTTCTTCATGAGCTTTCTGAATAGGACTACCATTGACAGAAACAACAGAAAACTGTGAAAAGCTTTTATTTTAATCTTCTATATTACAACAGCCATAGTTTTATTATTGCTTTTTAAAACTTATTAAGCACTTTGTAATTTTACAACTGCTAGACCTTTAGTCCAGCATATATGCTTCACTGATATACTGTGCAATGTGCTTTATTCTGGACATTTAATCAGGAAAAAAACCCCTTTTTATTTACATGGATTTCATGTTTCTTTAAAAAACATGCTTGAAAGAACCTAGAAACTGTGGACTATTAGACATTCATATACTGTATGACAATAATAAATACATGTTTTTAAAAGTGCATTATATGGTAATAACCCTTGTGAAGAATTCACTTTTACAAAATCCTCATTATAAGGGAAGTGCTCAATTTGGACACAGTGCAAGCAGTCAAGTTGTCCTGAGAAGATATAGATGTGGTGTAAGTTTACCTTCACAACAGGTGCATATTAGCACTAAATGGCTTAATCCCATTTTTGACCAGAAGCCATTTGATGTTCATTACTGACTGTGGCAAGAAAACCTCAGTGCAAATACGAGCTGTGCTGTGGCAGGTGCCAGTCCTGGTGTGAACGTTTAGCAGCTTAACCCGGAGATGGCTCCCAGCTCCACTGCTCCACTGGGCCAGCAGAGCCAGGGAACTGCCCTGGCAGGAACTGAACTGCCAGCCCTTCTCCAGCAGTGCAGACCAGCACAGACAGCAAAAGGAAACTCGGAATAATACTTCAGTATTTAGTATTCAGGACCTTAAATGTGCCAATACCCTGAGAGGTTGTGGAAGGAAGACAATAAAAGCCCAACTCAGACTGCTGAGACATTCATTTCTCACCCCTCTCACACTGTGCTACATCTGGCATCAACCTTTCTCCTGACAGCCTCAGCTTTACAGAACCTGAGCTGGCCAAGGCAACACTCAGGTCTGACATTTGCTAGCACATGACAGTCTCTCCCAGAAGACAGCACCATCCTTCTGCCAGGAAATCAAGTATTGTTCTGAGCTCCAGCAACACCCACTGTGAACTGGCATCTTGGAAGAGAGGGGTTTTTATGGTGTGCTGTGTTTGCTGATGGAAGAAATACAGTATATGCGGGAGGGAAAAAGAAATACTTGAAAATAGTGCCTTTTATTCAGCACAAGTATGTGTGTGCACGTTCAGATAGCACTGAGCTTTCTGAGCACTCTGCAAAAGGTGCTCAGCAGCTCACAGAATCCTCATTCCTGACTTTGATTCCTCTGAAAGCCAAAGACCAATGGAATGAGGTGACTTCCTCACTTGAAAGCCCAGTTTGGCTAAATGGGTATCACAACAAGGAATCAGCATTAAGTTCCCAGACAAATTACTATTCTTGGGGTTTCTGCACTTCCAGAATTTCTCAATGGACTTTTCAGACTAATAGATAATTGGCCATGGGTTGCTTACAACTGTGATTTTATAAACAACTTGTGATTTCAATAAACAAGAACCAATCCAAAATAAGACGCCCAAGTAAGTGGCCTGATTTTTACAGCATAGTCCTAAAACATGGCTCTTCTAATATCTCCAGCCAGCTCTGAAAGTATGCTACACATAAAAAGCTAAACTTTCCATGCAGTAATGAGTATGTATGGAAACAATTATAGACAAGCTTTTACTTAATAGATTTAAGCCTGTTGCAAATCTTAAACCACACTAAAACCACAGAATGAAAATAATAGAGCAAGAAGCACAGGAAGATGGTCTAACAGTGTTTCTGTGCTCTCCCTGCAGCAGAAGGGATTCTGTTTATGGGTCTGTGTAAGTAGCAGTTTACCAAATTAAGTGCTTTAAAGTTCCTGCTTGTGTTGCAAAGGCTGCAGTCTTGGGAGTTCAACTATCTTATAATGGCAAGCAGTTAAATAAAGAAGTCAAAGCAGCAGTACGGGAACACTGGGGAATAGCCATGATTTAGGGTTCTGCAATGCTATTCCAAGCCTCTGTACCCTGCTCCCTGTACTAATTTTTTCCTTATATATATCATATGCATTTCTTGATCTATCATTTTACCAGTAACAGTGACAAAATCATGAGCATTCACACAGTCCTTTGAGATCTTCAACTGCAATTGCAACACAAATCCAAAATTGTTCTCGTTTCCCTTAGTAAAATCAGGTGCACCAGGAAAAGACAATTCCTGTACCACCACCTTGAGAAAAACCTACTTGGGTATTGCTTGAATTTTCCCAGGCAGATCTGCCTTAGACACATTTTGGTAACAATCACTCCTGCTGCAAGGAGGAGATAAGAAAAGGCACCTTTTATTTTTTCCCAAGGGAAATAGAGGGGCTGATGGCACATTTTCATGTAAGTTTTGCTCATTGCAGCATTTAATTTTCAACTCGAATGTTAAAGGAAATATTTAACACAGTTACAGCCTTAATAAAATATATATATAAATACCAGTACTCCCTACAGTGTCTGCCATCCAAATTATGCATAAATGGAATAGTGCCCTGACTTGGTGAGGTAATATAAACAAAATTAGAAACAAAACCAGTAGAGCCACACAGGAAACAAACAGTAGAAAATTTTAAGAGAGACCAGTTAGAAACATTCTGTGCAACCAAGAGTATCACTAGCAACAAGAAATGTGTTGTTTTGCTCTCTGGTAGCCTCACAGCATTGCCAGGAACCATTCTGCAATGACTCATGCACTCAAAAAATCCATGTGGCCTTTCTGTGATTGTATCTCACTACAGATTTTGGCCCTTTTAATTTTCCCAGAGGTTGAGAACCGTTTGTACAGGTCACTGGCTGCTTCCCAGCCCTGGGACACTTGGCCGGGTTTGGCAGGTCTCACTAAGAAGACTGTTGCCATAGGAGCAGAGAGCCATGCCAAGGGACAGAGTGCTGGTGAAACTACTGCTGCTCGGCACCTCTCCCTTTGCTCAGATGAAGTGGATCCAGCTCTCCTCACACTCCCTCGGCATCTTCAGGGGGTGAGTCCGGCAGGTGAGGGTGTAGTTCTTGCCTCTGTTGTTATCCCAGTACTCCTGGCCGTTGACTTGGTACCTTGCTGCGAACTGGACAAGAGTGCTCAGCTGAAGGAGGAAAGGAGGCACAGGAAGAAAGAAAGTGAACACATCAATCTGATCCTGCCCGTTTCTCTCGGGGATGCTCTGGTGCCAACGAGCACACACCTCATGGAGGCTCTCCCACTGGTTGAAGGTGTAGCGCACGGACACCCGCTTCTCAAAAGCAACATTGCGAACCTGGATGGTGCCACTGAGCCCCAGATCTGAGCTGGTCACCCGTTCCAGACACACCTGCTGCTCCTGGAGTCGGGATGAGAAATCCAGACAGTCTGCAGGCTGCTGGAAGTCAGGGACCAAGCACTGCATAGTAAACTCCAAGTTCAAGCTGCTGTACCAGAGGTCTGAGTTTATGGAGAGCCTGGACAGGACATGCAATGGTATGGATGGATCCTCCCCAGTCTGGAAGACTTTCACTTCAGTGAGATCCAAGCCTAAAGCATCAGCAAACCTGACCCGGTTCATGCGGCTCTGGCAGCCGGGCTCCTGGCACTGCCCTACTGCTCTCTTCCTCCTCTCGGGCGTTGTAGGCAGGGACTTGGCTCGGCGGCGGATGATGGGCCGCAGGGCTGGGTCACAGCTGGAGGAGGTGCTGCTCGGAAGATGGTTTGGCTGGGGTCTCTCCTTGGCTGGGGCACTGCTCCGAAAAGTCTTGCTGCTACTTGTATGGACTGCTGGGGGCTGCTGCTGCCCTCGCCTCGCTGCTCCTTCAGCCCTTAACATGTTCTCATAGAGATCTGAGAGGTAGCTGGGATTCCTCCGAGGACCACGCACTTCCATTCTTAACTGGTGACAGAAAATCAGCGTTAACACTGCAGGTAATAATGAGCACTGCCCCTCTGAAGCACTTAATTTGGGAACGGCAGCCACAGTAAGGTCTGAGGTTATTGCACCGGATCACCCGGAACAATGTCACCTTCGAACGAAATGCAGAAGCCCGGCAGCTCCCACGGCAGCTGGCAGAGAGCCAGCAGTAAGGCGTCGTGTGGGAAGCTGCAGGCAGACTCAGTGGCCGACGAACTCGAGATCGCTGTCCTGGCTGGTGGCCCCCAAGCTCAGGCTGGAAAGGGATTCAAGGCTATCGCCGCTGATACTGGAGGAGCTCGCACACAGGCTGGAGAGCGACTGGAGGCTGTCGTGCTGGATGAAGGACTCCAGGCTGTCGGAGAGGTCGCTGGAGGCGCGGTGCGCACCGAAGCACCGTGTGCCGGAGCCGCGGGCGAGAGGGGCCTGCAGGCTGTCCTCGCTGGCTCCGGCCGAGCCCGCGCCCCGGCGGCAGCAGCACGAGCAGAGGGGACACTCCAGGCTGTCACACTGGATGCTGGGCGAGTCGAGGCCGGGGAAGGCTTGCAGGCTGTCGGGCGGGAGGGAGCCGGGGCTGCTGCAGAGGCTGGAGGGCGGGCGAGGGCTGTCGGGCGCGGCCGCGGCGCCAGGCTCGGTGTCGCGGCTGGCGGGGGACGGATCCGCGTTCGGGGCCGCCACAGCGCCCATGGACGGCGCGGGCCCCGCTGCTGCCCGGCCCGCCGGCCGCGGGAGCAGCCCCGGGCCCCCGGCCGACACTGCGGCCGCTCCGCTCCGCACCCGGGGCGCAGGCGCGGGGCCGTTCCCCCCGCCCGCCCTGCCCGGCCCCGCCCGGCCCGGCCCGGCCCGGCCCCCACGCTCTGCGCTCGGGCGGCGCTGCCGCTGCCGCTGGCGACGGACGCGGAGGAAGGAAGGGCAGGTACCGGGCTGGGGGCGAGGATCGCCGGGTAATGCGGGGCGGCCCCTGAGTGAAGAGCGGCCCTTGCGGAGCGCGGTGACAGCGGCGGCGGGAGTCGCCCGTTCCTCCCGGCAGGGAGCGGAGCGGGCCCGGCTCGGCGGGCGATGCGGGCACAGCCTGCGCCTGCTGCCACTGCCTGCCATCATCCCAGGCACTGCCATCATCCCGGGCACTGCCATCATCCCGGGCACTACCACCATCCCGGGCACTGCCACCATCCCGGGCACTGCCATCATCCCGGGCACTGCCATCATCCCAGGCACTGCCATCATCCCGGGCACTGCCACCATCCCGGGCACTGCCACCATCCCGGGCACTGCCATCATCACGGCACTGCCTGCCATCATCCCGGGCACTGCCTGCCATCATCCCGGGCACTGCCACCATCCCAGGCACTGCCACCATCCCGGGCACTGCCACCATCCCGGGCACTGCCCGGCCGGCGCTGGCCCCCCGCGGCCGCTGCTCTGCCCCGTCCGGCTGCGGGACTGCGGCGCTCCGGGGCTCGGCTCCGCTGAGCGCCGCCGGGACAGGATGCGGGGAGGCGTTTGAGGGATAGGACGGGATCAAGTGTAAATAGATACAGAGATTAATATGGCTATAAACACATAGACAGCACTGGTCACCCACAGTAAAGATGGATCAGGACAGCTGCTTGTCCCCTGTCTCATTTCCAGACCATTGTGCACCCCTGGAACCGTGCAGTTCCCTGGTATGGGAACGCAGCTCCTCGGAAGTAAAAGAAAGCTATGGATGCTGCTCTGAGTATTTTTAGTAGCAGCTGATGAGACATTTGTTTTGGAGAAAGAAAAAAATTAAGTACTGGATACAAAATTTGCATATATGAATATGGGAAGAGCGCGTTTTGTGACATAAAAAGGCTCGCACAGCACGCAGGGGGGTTGATCATCTGCTCTCCATCAATCGGGAGCAGGAACACCCACCCCGTTGGGCTGTGACGCCGAGCCCCAGGCAGCACCTGGAAGTGCGCAGGCTGCGCGCTGGGGATGGGGATGAGCACATGACACTGCACGGCACCTCTGGGAGCACAGCCGAACCCTCAGGTATTTCCATGGATTGGGAATAGTAAATTGAACGATGCTGCTTCCCGCTAAGCGAGTGCTGGGGGAGGGGACTGTTTTCTAGTACAGTTTCGTAGCTGATTATGTTTATCTTACTGCTTTAAAAATAGAATCCCATCGGGAGGATTTTGTTTGTTGCCGGAATCTCCAGGACGTGGGGATGTCTGCATTGGATACACTGTGTCTTGCAAAGCCGAAAGGCTGGAGCCGTTTGAAGATTATGTAACAGGAAAGGTGCAGATACCCTTTGGAAAGAGGAATAATGGGACCAGGCATCCAGGAATATCCCTTATTACTGCACAGAGAGACACAGCAGGAGAGCCACAGCCACACCAATGAAAACCACAAAGGAATGGTAAAGTAAGGAAATTAATCTCTCTTTTTATAGTAACAGAAATGTCCACACGCTGTGGCTTAGTTAATAAGTGCCTGGCTGTCCTGCTCCCACTGCCATCCCCTCCCCTGATCCCAGCGACAGAAGTGATTGTGCAGGATGATCGTGCAGGTCACAAGGTCACAGAGGTGACTGCAGCAATGCTGGAGGCACAGGACTCAGTTTCATTCTTTTATAAACTCTTGAATTTGTGAAATCATATATATTTATAAACAAAATCTGACTGTACTTACATAAAAACTGAGAACAAGGTGTACAGCCTGGCAAATTAACTGAGCTGCAGTAATGCTAGATTAGACAGGAAGGCAGAGTTTGATTATTCCTGAAATGATATTTTAAAGCTTTCCATTTGGAAATCAGTGATATTTCTTGTTTGCAGAACAAAACCTGTTCTGATTTGTACAGAATATGCTGATTTATTTATTTAGTCTGTGTGCTTACACAGAAATGTATCTGCTTTAATTAAGGAAGGATGTTTTAGTTTTAAACTACCCAGATCAGTAATACCATTCATTTTGCTTTCATATGAGCTTTTTCTCTTAATAATATTTTCACAACCCCATTATAACATGAAATAGTGATTTTTTTCTGCCTTTGTTGTAAAATAGTTTGTTTTAATATCAGAATAGACATTATCCTCCTTGTTCACTTCCACTCCTTAACTTCAAAGGAATAATCCTTTACATTTTGTTGAGAATATGCAAATGGGAAAGACAAGCAAGATTTGGCTTGCAGTGACCTTCATATTGTACTTTATAATTAATTTTGGTAAATTGGAATAGGAGCACCTATCAGGTACTATAGAAATCAGCAGTTAAATATCTAGTCTGTAATATTTATTATCTTCAAAGGAACTTTGGGATCCTCTGACAGAGGATTCTATATAAGGACTACATCCCATTATTATATCATCTGATAGAATTATTCACTTTTGCATTAATAATATTAAAAATACAGCAGTGCCTTAGTAGTATAAAAAGCAAAATGTAGCCATGGCATAGTTCTGATGAACTTTGTCTAATAATAGCTGCAATCAACCCTTTTTAAAACTCTTTAGAGTTGCACTCTAAGCTTTTATTGTACTTCCATTCTGACACTCATATATGCTGCTATTTATATCTGATATTCTGTTTAATCCTTTGTGGTTACAGTAATGGAAAAAGCCATCCAAGCACCAAAGGACTAAATAAACCAATTTCTTATGCGAAATCTCCTCCTGGAAGATTAGGCAAAAATGTATCAAGTGCCATTGAAAAGGTAAATAATCCCCTTTTCTAACATAAAAAGGGTTTCTACTCTAAGTCAGCTCCTTAATAACATCACAAACTTTCATATCCCTTCAGATCTCCCATGACACTCAAGATGGTCACCAACCAAGTGTTTTTAAGAAGGGAAGAAGCCAGCTGGATGGCAATAATCAGTCGAAAAGGTAATTTTATGCTAAGACTATATCATTTGTAGTCATTTCAAACTGGTATACAAAATGCTTGTGATGAAATTGTGGCTGCTGTGTTTGGCATTTGACTTCACTGGCTCAGAGTTCAGCATTTATGAGATCAACAAATTTAAGTTATCAAAATGGACACTTGCTATCCTGCTTTGGTGAGTTCTCAGGAAAAATCAGAATAAAAAACCCCCTCAAAAAATCAGTAGCAGGCAGTGTTATCTCTACCAGCAACTATTCATTTTGCCTCATTATCAAGTTTTTGTGCCAGTTTTAGCTTCAGTCTTGTAGATCCCTGTCCTTGAAGGGGTGGCAAGATCTCTGTAAGCTGCTGTTCAAAGGCACTGACCATTCTAACAGGACATGATCTTCCTTTTCCTTCAGGATCACGAGTGTTTGCACCTCACTGCACAGTGCACAAGGACCAAAGAGGAGTCCCCCAGAGAGAAGGCAAAACGACTCCTTCCTGCACAGGAGTCCCCCAGAGAGAAGGCAAAATGAATCCTTCCTGCACAGGAGTCCCCCAGAGAGAAGGCAAAATGAATCCCTCCTGCACAGGAGTCCCCCAGAGAGAAGGCAAAATGAATCCTTCCTGCACAGGAGTCCCCCAGAAAGAAGGCAAAATGAATCCCTCCTGCACAGGAGTCCCCCAGAAAGAAGGCAAAATGAATCCTTCCTGTACAGGATCCCCCCTGGCACAAAGGGCAGCTCACAAGGAAACTTCTGTAGGGCTAAAGATGTCCCAGTGCAGCATTTTTATCCCAGTAAGAATGAACAGTTGGGAAAGAATCATGAGGAATACGTTGCTGAAGCCAGCCCAGGCTCTTCAAAATGGCAAGAAGCATCTGTAGGTCAAATGTTTCTTGATTTTGAATCAGTACAGATTATTAAAGAAGATGCTGAAGATGACAGTGCCAGTGACCTCTCTGACTCAGAAAGGATTCCCATTCCCCCCTCTCCCTGCACACCACCAGAACTCATCCTCAGAGCCGAAGAAATCGACCCAGTTTGTTTGGAGCACGTCCCTGAAATGGGATTCAAAGAATCCGAATATTACTACCCTGACTTCCTCCCACCCCCTTTCAACTCGTGGGATTTGAAGCAGCTGGCCATCCTTGTCCACGTGGAAGGGAAAACAGATTTCCGCCCCAAGCCCACGGGGTCCCTGGAGAGATACATCGAGCGCCTGGTGCAGCTGGAGTGGCTGCAGATGCAGACGGTGCAGGGAGAGAAGGGCAGGGCCACCAAAGCCCGGCCCCAGACTGCCCCCGGCCCCGGCCGTGCCCTCAAGAGCCCTGGAAAAGGCAAAGCCTTGCTCAGCCCTGTGCCCAGCAGGCAGGCAGTGCCCCAGGAAAGTGTCACCAGGCCGCCCAGGAGCTGTTTGGGTCACAGGGCAGAGCCACACTCTGAGGAGAGTCGCCAGGTGCGTTCCCATCCAGGTCACCCGAAACTTCCTGAGAGAGTGGGATGTGCAGCACCTTCTCAGAGACAAACTGGTGATGCAAGGAGTGAACTGAAAAAGAAACCAGCTGCAAAGCAGCAGCTTCTCGGTCTGCAGCCCCCCGAGAGCAGCTCTAAAATCCAAAGTGTTGGTAACATCAGACCCCCAAAGCAAACCCCAACATTCCACAGTGCAGCTGCTCCCATCAAAGGCTTAAAAACATACACGTGTACAAACCCAAAGAAAAATGGCAATGCCAGCAATTCTGTTCCTCCTAAAAAACCAACAGTGGACAGGAAAATAAAAACAAATGGCACAAAGCAAACGCCACGCAAATTTCAGTGAGAGAAAATTCATTAGTGAATGTTGATGCTTCTTTACTGCTAGAAAGCATCTGGCCAGTGCAGAAGAATCCTTTATTCTCTATATGAAGATCCTGAGAAAAATGTGTTCCTGGCACGTGGTTCTGAGTCAGCACTGTTCATTTCTATACATTTGATCTTAAGCCAGCAGGAAATGTTTTCCCTGAAGAAAGTGTCTTCCATTGGTCTTTCCTCAAAAGTATTTATAATTGCTCAATGAAGATAACAATAGCACAGGGTGAAGTTTAGAGAAGTATAGAACGTCCTGTGTGCACCAGCTGAAGTCTGAGGTGTTCCTTGTGCCTACCCTGGTGTGTGTGAGGGAACACAGGGTCCAGGCTCTTTTTCCTTGCCCAGATGTGCTTTTTGTAAGACAGGTTTGATTGTGGTGTTTTCTAATGGAAATGGCTCAGCTGTTTTTTTATAAAATAATGGAGCCTGTTATCTATGCAAAGTCAACTCTAATTCTTCACAGAAGATGATGAATTGGATTTTTTTGATGAAATAGGTATTATTTTTTTTGAGAAGAAGAATAAGAGTGGAGATACTGTTTTGAAATATTTTAATGCAGAAAGAATTCTTTTTAAGACAAAGTACTAGGGACCAGACAGCTGTAATAATGACAGATTAAGCAAATGGAATGTGTATTTTTATACCCTGGAATCCTCACTGTGTTTACAGACAGCTTTCCTGGAAGTTAATTTTGTAGGCCTTGATGCTCCTTGTCATTTAGGGGAAATGACCAAATTTCAAATTGCACATGGATATATCTGAGTGATGCCAACTAAGGCTTTTAGCAGAGACTGTGTGGTCTGGTTTGCAGAACTGGTAGCCTCTCAAAACATAAAAATCAGACTCTTAGGGGAAGAATTTAAGGCTGTTGTAAGTTCAATTAAAGATATATTTTGATATAGAAGATACCTATTTTCAGTCACTTAAGATGACTCTTATTTATCCTGTGGTCCAGCCTAGCTTGGCTTTTTAAGGTTTAGGGAGGTGAGATGGGGAAACGTCCTGCAGAAAGAAATTGTACAACGAGGACTGGGCCCTGTCTTTGGGCCTTCTGTCTTCTCCTGTGTGTGTGAGACACAGGAGAATGCAAAGGACAGGTCAGAGAATATCCAAGTGTCACTTGGTCTGTTACAATTTCAAATCAGTCACAGCAGCTGGGGACAGGATCTTGTTAAGATGGAATTCTAAAGAATGTTTTTTACTTTCATTTTAAAATCCTGGTCAGCTTAATTTCCTCCTCAGCCACCAGTCCCAACCTTCACGAGAAGTGAGCTGAGGTCTGGTGGATCAGATTCTGCAGGTGGATCCTTCCCATTGTGATCAAAAATGAAAAAGTAGCAAATATTAAAAAGTATACTATGTAAATAGCTAAATTGCACTTCTCTTGGTGAGCTCATCTTGGTTTTAAGATGCTTAGCTGTTTCTATCTTTCATTGTGCCTACCAGATCTTCAGCTTTGTAAAATTTCAAAGCATGGATTTATATGTAGTTTAAAAAGTGCGACTATTAAGAGATGTAGTAATAAAGTAGAGTATTTTACAGTACATAAAAACATTGCTCAGGAATAGTCTAAGGAATATTTTTAGTGTTTTTTTCCTAGTCTACTGGAGACCAAATGTGAAATTTTGAATCAGTAAAGGAAACGAATGTAACAGCCAGTATTACATTTCCAGAATCAGTATTTGTAAAGTTACACTTAATATGAACTGTAGTTGCATGTACATTCAGCTCTATGCAGTCCAAGTGAAACTTAACCTGAGATGCTCAAAGACCAGAGAAATTGGCTGTGCCAGGGGTGTGGTGGGGCTCAGGATGGGACTGAACACCAGCAGCTGCAGAGGACCAGCACATCCCAGTGTTGCTGTTCTACCCTTTGGTTTTGGTCCAGCCTCCTGTATTTCACTTTTTTAGATGAAAGGTTCCTTTTCCCAATGCTAGTATTTCAAGCTCTGGCCAAATTCTGCAAGCCTGCCTTAGCCAAGTTTTCCTGAGTCACATGAACAGTAGTGGAAAAATAGGAGAGCTGCTTTGCCAATAATCAGGATTTTAATGCACTGTTCTAGTTCACTGTTACAAGCACCAAACCTGAGGTGAGCAGGATCCAGGCAATAATCAGAATAGCAGTTTTTTAAAACAAATTCTGTTGGATGCAGTAAATAATTTAGCATGTTGTTATAGCACTGAATATTGCTGGATGCTAAATTTTCTAAATTAAAGCTTTCCTGGGTTGTAAGGAGGACATGTAGAACAGGCACATTTTGCATAATCACTTCTTAAAGGATAAATAAACCCCATTTCAACCAGCTGTGACCAGAGCAAAGGTGATTGGCACTGGGAGAATGTTTTGTCACAGAGGTAGGAAAGTTTTAATGCAGTGTTTGTCATCTTATGGACACCAGTCTGTTGTTGGAGACTAAAAAGTGAAGCAGGTGGAGGTGGTGATGCCACTTTAAAGGAGTCTGAAAACTTGTTCATCACTGGGCTCTGTGTGGGATGTGGCCAGGTAAGTTTGTCTCACATGAAACCACACCAGTCTCATTTCTGTCACTGATTTGATATTCTGACACATTTGTCTTTGTTCACACATTGAAATTCTGTGTTTGCCTCTGGTCTGAGCAGACCTGCAGGGCTGGGTTTTATACCATTTCCATTTTAACCTCACCATGTTCTGGGCCTACAGATGAAAAGAGCTCCTTTTATGAAGAGGACTGTGGTTTATATTTCTTTCATTTTGCATTGCTGGATATCGCCTTTAGAAGCACTTCTGAATAGAGCAGAAAAATCGATTCCATCAAACACATTCAGTTGCAAATTAATTACTTAAGAAACATCCACAGCACAGTGTTTGTGTGGCTATTATCATTTTTTATATTATTGTTATTATTTTTTTACGAGGTTTAGCAATATGATCACGTGGCTCCAAGTCTAGCACTGGTGTACTGTGACGTGAGATATTTAAACAGAGTAATTTATTTATTTTTTTGCTAGAGAATGTAAAGGTTTAGTGTTCTGCAGTTTTACCTACAGAACAAATATGCTCAGGTTGTATTTTAAATAAACAGCCAGACTCTCCTTCAGTTACAGGAATATAAACTTTGAACCACTCAGTAGTTTTCAGTGAAATGACCCTGTTAGAAGATGTGAGGAAACAGAATTTCACTCCAATATGTATAAACTCTTTTCCTTAGTAATGCAATTACATTTTTAGTGCATCACGTGAAGAAATTTAAAGCAATACTGTTTTTCTCTTGAAATGTTCCTTTTTTCTCCACTGCTTGCATCCCATACTGAGGGCAGGAATGTTTTCCCAGCCTGTTTTCAGTGGGGTACAGCAGGAAAATGCTGCAGGGAGGGCTGTGCTGATTCCACTGGGCTAAAATGCTGTGTTTGACTCCAGGCTGCTGAAATCTGCCCTCATCCCATCACTGCTCGTGTCCTTTCTGTGTTTCACTCCTTGTTTGAGGTAACTTTTACCTTGGATTTCCTATTTAAAGCCTCTTGTTTGAATTCGGAGAGAATTTGGACAGTTTTTTCAGCTGGTAACGTGCGATCTGTCTTGGAGCTGATATTATACTTTAAATTTCTACAGTGTGAAATTGCCTAGAATGTACTGTTTTTTGCCTTATTTTAAAGGTATTGAGCCTTTGTTGCTCCCATTGCATTAGTGGTTTTTCATCTGAAAAAGAACAGACCACGCTGGAGGGACTGAACTTGATTAACTGAGGATTTGCAGCCCAGCTTTTGATGTCGGTATTCATGTATTCTTATTTATTTGAACTTTTTTGTGGATATTTTTGCTAGTAATTCCATGGGAAAGTGATCTTGTAATTCAAAGGTACCGTATATTTGCTACATTAAAAGTGAGATACTGCCCTCTTTGTTGCTGAGTTGTGTTTTTTTTCTCAAGATGGCAGCACTGGATTTTCCTGGAGAAAATTCCTGTATTGCAGTGTCGGGTGGAGGGGGCAGCTCAGCACATCCCGGCTCCCGCTGGCCCAGGGAAGGCAGAAAAATTTGGAATTTTCCTTCCTTTTCGGGCAATTCCATCCGGGATTCAGGGTGCGGGAAATCCTGGACTGGATCCCTCCCGGAGTACGGAATGGATGGGCTAAGTAAAAGGGCAAACCCGGACTGGATTTCTCCCGACGTATGGAATGGAGTGCGGAATGGGGAAAACCCGGACTGGATTTTCCCGGAGCACGGAATGGAGGAAAACCCGGACTGGATTTTCCCGGAGTACGGAATGGAGGAAAACCCGGACTGGATTTTCCCAGGAGTACAGAATGGATGACATAAGTAAGAGAGAAAACCCAGACTGGATTTCTCCCAGAATACGGAATGGGGGGAAAACCTGGACTGGATTTTTCCTGGAGTAGAGCATGGAGGAAAACCTGGACTGGATTTTCCCAGAGTACAGAATGGGGAAAAACCTGGACTGGATTTTTCTCAGAGTATGGAATGGAGGAAAACCCAGACTGGATTTCTCCCAGAGTACGGAGTGGATGAGATAAGTAAGGGAGAAAACCCAGACTGGATTTTCCCCAGAGTATGTAGTGGGGGAAGAACCCGGACTGGATTTTTCCTGGAGTACAGAATGGAGGAAAACCCAGACCAGATTTTTCCCAGAGCGGAATGGGTATAACTTAATTTCACACACATTGTGTTCCTGCATCCAGCTGAAGCTAATCCAGAGGAAAATAAAGTGAGGGAGATTGTAAGGGGAGAACCCAGAATTTTCTATTACTGAAAAATCCCTTTGTTTTGCTATTTCTGTAATATTTATAGTGAGCTTTACAAAGCTCCTGTGTGAGGTATCACACAACAACTTTACAGTCAGAACATTCCTGCTTATTTGAGGTTTCCTGATGTCCAGGCCTTCCTGTCCTGCACTGCTATTTAACCTGTTGCTCTTATTTGTGAGTCTCAGAAGATCCCTCCTGCCTTCCTCCCCACACTCAGTTACCTAAAACATCATGGCCTATTTACACAATCTATTGCTTTCCTTCTCACCTGAACAGGAGATCAGTTCTTCCGTAATTCTTCCTTTCACAACTTCCAGAACACTAAATTAATTCTTTTCCACTCCTAAAAGAGAATAAACCTTAAGTCCACTAAAAGCAAATCAGGAGAAAGGAAAATTCTGTTAGCAGTGTTTTCACAGAAGCCAGAACCTCTCCCCTGCTCTTTGCCAATCTCTGTTTCTTAATTTTTAATTTCCTGCTTCCTTATTTAGTTTTATGTAGAATAAATTTTCCCCATCCTGGGTGGGAAGTTCATCTCCAGATTTACAAGTTCACCCTTGTGTGGTGGCCTTTGGGTGGAACCCAAATCGGATATCAGCTATCAAATGAGCTTTGTCAGAACTTCCTCACATTTCAAGGTCTGAAATCCTAGAGCAGCAGCTCTGCTGGGCAGAACCCCAGATAAAGCCAGCTCCTATTGAAAGTAAAGCTGCGTGTTTACTATTAACAGTGGTGAAGTTATTAGGGCATGGCACTTCCAAGGAACTGTTGAATCGAGACACGTGCTCATTGTGAGTTGTAAAGCAGCAATAAAATTGCGGCCATGGCCCATTTATTGTGCGTGGAAGTGGCAGGTGCAGAGTGACTGAAGCAACCCAACACCACAGGAGGACGGAGCTCTGCTTGGAGCCAGCTCAGCTTGACAGGAACAACACTTCAGTGTTTTCACTTTGTCTGATGGGGTGGCAACACCTGTGGTCCTCTGGGGCTGCTCAGAAGGCTGGACCAGGGTGGAAATGCTGGTGGAAAAGCCCTGGGCTGCAGAGAGCCATCGCACAACGTCCCACAGACCCGGCTCTGCTGCACCTGGATGCTCCCACCTCCCTCGGCAGCATCTTCCCTGGTTCCCCATGGTTCTGCTGCACTCCTTGAAGCTGCTCAGCATCCTGCTGCTCCTGCAGGTGGGTGTGGGCTGGGATGTGGGCAGGGGCTGCTCCTGCAGGTGGATGTGGGCTGGGATGTGGGCAGGGGATCTGGCTGCACGGGAGGCATGGCAGGAGAATGGAGCCAGGATCTCCTGGGGGGGCAGAGCAGGAGGATGAGAGGCAAAGGGCAGGAGATGGCAACAGAACATTCCACCTTAACATGAGGAGAACTTCACTCTGTGGGTGGCTGGGGCCTGGAACAGTCTGCTTGGAGCGGTGGTGCAGTGTCCTTCCCTGGAGACACTCAGAATCCATGTGGACACAATCCTGAGTGTCCTTGAGGGGAGGGGCTGGACCAGCTCATCTCCAGTGCTCCCTTCCCACCCCAACCCCTCTGTGAGTCTGTCTGTCCTTGCGTGGTGCCTCTGACACAGGCGGTCGCTCTGTCCCAGCTCCTGGGCTCAGCTCTCTGGGAAGGGCTTTCCAGGGAGGAGAACCCTCTGCTTGTCCTGCTGGGGGCACTGGAGTGCTCACACCTGGCTGAGCACGCTGGGGCCTGGTGGTGGCCCTGCCACCTTAACCATCACCCCCCCCACAGGAATTCAGTGGCATTTCCATGAGTGTTTCTGTGGGATTCATGGTCCTGTACTGGGTTATTCCATTCTAGCAGTGCCCCTGGCTGGAATGGAAACAGCTCTGCCTTGAGCCATGGCTCTGTGGGTGCACACAAGGGATGGGGAAACCAGAAAATACCCAGTTAAAACTTCCAAAATGATCCAAAATGGCTACACATAGAAAAGGGGAAAACAGCTTGTTTGGGGTGTCCAGCAGGGCTGAACCTGGAACAAATCCAACAAAGACAAGTGCTGAGTTGCAGCCTTGCTTGCTGTTTATACATCACATAGTCTTTCCCTGCCTATAAACAGCTTTACAGCTCCAAGGCATTACTGGTGAGCCCCATTAATTGCTCAGCAAGTTTACAACCATGACAATTTTACAAGTGTTTCCTTTCTTCAGAATAAAGTCACGGGGTGAAGGCTTTTGCCTGAGTCAGGGCAGGCAGAGATTTGTTCCATTTTTGAAAACATTTGATAACATTTCTCTGAAATAAACCCTAAGATTTCCAAGGAGATTGCTGAAAAGTAGGAGAAAGGTGTCCAAGTTACCTGTGAGCTCATGGCAATGGTGTAATTTGAGCACTGTCACAGTCCTTTGACGTGAAAGATTTCCAGTAAAAAGCAGTGCTTGAAGCCTTGGCAGGGAGCTTGCATTTATAAAAAGGCAAATTGTGCAAATTTGGGTGTAGTCACCATCCTCAGGGATTTATTTCACTCATCTGAGTTAGAGACTTAGGTCCAGCCATCACCTTCTGGTAAATCAGCTGTGTTTGGAACACTTCAAGTCACACCACAGAGCCCCTGAGACTCTGAAATACTCCCCAGACTTAACTCTTTTTTGCAAAAGTCAGTTTATGTCCTGCCAATACCAGACAACTTCTAAAGGAGCACTGCACACAGAGAGACAGGGGTGAATATTTTAAAAATGGAGGTCCTTGATTTAGGAAAAGCCACAGAGATGATACCATGGACTGGTATCTGCATGGACACAGCATTTTTATGGAGTCTGGCATCACCTGACCAGAGGAATTGCTCTCCCAGCTCTCATGGCATTCATTTGGAACGAGATGGATGATATTTGTGATGATATTTGTGGGGTTAAGGGTTAGATACAATTCAATACAATGCTGTCAAAACTGGATCAATACGTTTCTGTGAAGGCAAATTCCTCCCAGACAACACATCAGGGTTTTCTAGTGACCCACACTTGTCACAATCACTTTTCTTTTTTTCCCCAAGGTTACTGCTGCTGACAGTTTCTCTCATGAAATTGAAAATTTCAGTTTAAGACAAGCCATCAGAAGGAAGAGTATTCAGGTTCGTAGTCAACATTATATGATAACAGATACACAGCAGCCAACTGTGCAAACTGTGGCATTAAACCCACTCTTTTATCCAATAGTGGATGGATTCTTATCAGTCAGAGAGTCTGCGAGCTCTGAAGCGAACAAAAAGGACCTGGATCATCACCACCATTGATGTTCAAGAGGAGGACAAAGGACCATTCCCCAAATATGCTGGACAGGTACAGACCACCTTGTAGGAGAAGTTCTGCCTGAAGCTCAGCAAGGCATCCATCACCTCAAATTGTGCAATGAAATACCACAGGGAGCAGAGGGCAAGGAGTGTGCCTCAAACAGCATCTTTTAAACAACTGACTAGTCCAAACTTGTCTTATTTCCACAGAGATGGGTAGAACTGGGAGGTGGGAGGGATTTACTGACCCTTCCTGTGGGATGAACACGCAGGGGAAAGAAGATTATGGAGTGGGAATGGTAAGAGAGCAGTGGTGCTGCAGACAGGGAGCTGTGGGGTTGGCTGAGCCCAAGAGAGGCCCCATCTGCAAAGGGGAGGGGGCAGAAAGAGAATGATCTGAATCATTTTTATTTCTGTTCCATCTTCCCTGCTCACATTGCCCTGTCCTGCTTCTCTCTTCAAAAGCTGTTCAACAACAGAGCGTACAACACATCACTGAAGTATTTAATCAGTGGGCCTGGGGTGGATGAGCCTCCAGAGGTGGGGCTGTTTTCCATAGAAGATGATGCCAATGGGCACGTGTACGTGCATCGCACCATCGACAGGGAGAGGACCCCAGCTTTCCAGGTAACACACCTGCACAGGACACCTCCAGCACAGGTTAATTGTTCTCTCATGGCTAAATGCTTCACAGGAATAAGACACACCTGTAATGATGTTAAATACGTGTTTTCATGACTTGCTTTCCTTATCTTTGGCCTATAAATAAATGCTGAATTGATTGGCTCAGCAGAGACCGATTAACTTCCGCATCACTCTTCATTGTAAATCTCTGGGGTTTGTTTGAACTTCCTCAAACATCTGCACGCTTCTTTTCAATCTTCTTTCTGGTATCACCCCTGATCATAACCTAAAACCTTAAAAGGCTGTCCTGAAATTCAAAATCTGTTACAGCTCTAGTGGCCTGAACATTGAGTTGTAGTCACGTGTTACAAAAATCTGGATAATCCTGGAGGAGCTGCAAAGCTCTATTACTGCAACTTTACATAAGAGGAAGCATATGTTTCTCCTTAAAAAGCAGAAAAGTGTTCACAAACAGGAAGTGCAATGAAAGAAATATGGTAACAGGGTTATGAATGAAATAAGGGAGTGTGGGTTTGTTTTCCTCCTGAAAAAATTTCAGTCGTGGTCTCCTTATGTTTATTCTGTAATGATTTCTATTTGGATCTCTGTGGATTAACTGTACCCAAATTATAGTTTTCCATGTGATTTTCTGTGCAACATCTTGCCTTCTAGGCAGCCATTTCAAATCATCCATTTCCAGTAAAAATCTTCTCTTACTTTTAAAAATGTTGTTTGAGGCCCAGGATGCCCATTGAAATAATGACTTAACCATGTGATTGAAAGCCAACGCTAAGCAAATTTGACTGAAGCAGCTTCAAAACTGAAGGTTTCTTGTTCTATTCTGCCATCTGAATGGTGCTGTTCAGGTCATTCTGATGTCTGTGTTGCTGCTCATTTAGATTCGTTTTGATGTTGAGAACAGAAAATCTGGGGAGCTGGTGGACCACCCTATATATTTCAAGATAAAGGTTAAAGATATCAATGACAATGCACCTGAATTTTCCAAGGAAGAATATGGCACTACAATAATAGAGAACCACAGCAAAGGTAAGTGTCACAAACAAGGGATACTGCTGGTTTGTGTATCACTGTTGTTCTAATTCCTTCATTGCTATTATCCCTTTCCTGCTAAATCTCTTCCTCTCTCTGCCTTTTACTTAAACACTCATGAGTTTAGCGACAATTTCCTGTTTTCTGTGTTTTAACCCCTTGTGTGATTAAACTCAATGTATGTTAGAGAATTGGAGACACTCTGGAAAAACTCCCAGGATATTTTATCTAAACTGCAAGCCAAGAGTGCAGCAGGCTGGTCTCAGTTGTGGCTCTGGAAGCTGCACATGCACCCAGCTTCACTGGAGGTGGTCAGACTGTTCAGAAACACTAAGACTTAGTCTGGGTGTGTGTACACATGTCCTGTCAACTCCTCATGAGCTGGCATGACAAAATAGCACATGTTTTTGATGAAGTAAATCCAGGAGTGTGGTAATTTCGTTGTCTAACAGCTTTTTAGGCAGATTTGTCACCCAAATGAAGCAGTGCCCAGAGTCTGTGCAGGGATAACCACGGCCACAGGAGAAGTTGTAGGTTTTCTTAGGACTTGTGTGTTTAAGAGCCTGCAGAAAGGCCTGAGAACTCCACACTGAGACTAAACACTCCCATTAATATCTCAATTCTTCATCCTAGACGAGCCAGTTATCCAAGTCACAGCCCTGGACAAAGATGAAGTGGGCACTGTGAACTCACAAGTGTCCTATTCTATAAACATGCAAATGCCCTCTCCAGGAGGAATCACGTTTAACATTGATCTTTCCACAGGATCAATATTTCTGTCAGGATGCCTGGATTATAAGGTGATGTATATTTAGCATCTTCTCATCATTTAATGCATGATACACACTCACTACACAGTTACCAGGGACAAGGGGAGGGAGAGTCTCACATCCAGCTGTGGCTGGCAAAACTGCTTCTCAACAAAGTTTCAGGAACTTCCTTGTTTCTGTTTTTCAGATTGCCAACTCTTTCAAGCTGCTGATTAAAGCCAGTGACCATGGAAGTCCCCAGCTGTCATCTACTGCAACAGTGACTGTGGCTGTTGAAGATGCAAACAACCACCTGCCTGTATTTACCAGTGATAACGTAAGGGAAAACATTACTGCTTCACTGAGCCTTTCTAAATACAGTTCAGTCCTTCCAGCTGCTAAAGTGAATTTGCACTCAGCAGTGCAAATGGGAACCCTCAGACACTTGCAGAATCAGGCCAAAACTTGTGCAAATGTGATTTATCTGTCACATTAAATACTTCTTAAAGAGCTAAACTTTGTTAATTTTCTGTGTACGGCTCCAGGAGGTTTTTGTGTCACTGGAAGCAGAAGGAAGTTGACAGACCAGCTTATTCTGACATCTGGGCAGCTGAGGGACTGACTGCCTAGAAAAGTGGTGGATGCTCCACCCCTGGAAATGTTCCAGACAGGTTGGGCTGGGCTCTGAGCCACCTGGTCTCGTGAGAGGTGTCCCTGCCCATGACAGGGCTTGGAATTACGTGGCCTTTAGGGTCCCTTCCAACCCAACCCACTCTATGACTACAGCCTGCTCTTTATTTTGCAATTCACCCTAAATAAACCATCCCAGCCAAACCTAGCACATGTATCCAGAGTGCTGAGTCATGTCAGCTACTGCTCTGTGTAAATATTTGAGGTTGTGAAGAGCAGCAAGAGATACAGCAGGGTTACAGCAGTGTGTACAAAGTCACCTACAGAAGCAAACACCTTCACCAGTGTCCCCTACCTGGTGTTTGGAAGACCTGAGGTTATAATGCTAGTTCCCCCACAAAAACAGGTTTACATAAGAAGCCTGTGCTTTGTCACCCACTCCTGAGTGGTAAAAATCTGACCCTTCCCACAGCTCTGATTTGTTCCCTCTCTCTGAGTATCATCCTTTGTGCATTTTTAAAAGTTGTGATGCAAGGGCAGCGCTGTTTATATACTACAAGGCAAGAGTCTGAATTTTCAGCTCTCAACCAGTGACCAATTTATTTTAAGAAATAAAGACAAACAGATTACATATTATTGCTACCTCATCGATCCTTAGGTGATTGAATTGGCATTTCTCAGTCTGGCTATGGAGTGCTAGTTAGGCAAGCTGGTGGCTGCATTAAAAACTTAAGCCATTGTGAGCAGATTACATAAAATAGATAAATAGATAGATAGATAGATAGATAGATAGATAGATAGATAGATAGATAGAATCCTTATTCTCTTCCTTTCCCTTCCCAGTACCAGCTGCAGATTTCTGCAGGAGAAGAGCATCCAGCTGTGTTACGGCTCCAAGTGGAAGATCAAGACTCTCCCAACACTCCAGCATGGAGAGCAAAATACAAAATAACAAAGGGCAATGAGAAGGAGCAGTTCACCATTGAGACAGATCCAGCCACTAATGAAGGCATTCTGAGTGTTATCAAGGTGAGGAGATAACAGCAATAGATAAGCTGAGTGTGGCAGCGTGTCACGTGGCCTGCCTGACTGTGAGAGTCAGAGTCAGCTGGGCTGGGTGAGCTCAGGTCACCTGTGCTCCAGGTTAACAGAGGTGACTGCCAAAACAAAGGTCATAACTGTTATTAAACTGCTAATAAACTGCTAAAAGGGCATAACTGCTAATTAAACTGTTTTTGTACTGGGGTTTTCAGCCTCTCAGCTATGAAGGTGAACCTGAGATGAGACTTGTCATTTCTGTAGCAAATGAAGAACCTTTCTTCTGGTGTAAAAATGGCATTGTGATGATCTCTAATCTGGAATCCACAAACACAGCTGTGAACATCAAGGTCTTACAACGTGCTCCAAGGTTTCATCCTCCTATACTCATTGTCCAAAAGGAAGAGTCCATGAAGCCTGGGAGGGTATTTAGAAAGTATCCTGCCTCATATCCAGATGATGTGCCAAATAAGATCAAGTAAGTGGAGATGTTCCAGCTCTCAGAAGAATAAATTGTTTAGGAATATAAAGAAGTTTGCAAGTTTAGTTTGTTGCCCAGAATCCATTTGAAATCATAACTTGTAGTTTTTCCCTCTCTTGTTCAGATATGAGCTGGCCCATGACCCAGATGGTTGGCTGAGTGTGGATGAGAACTCTGGTGTTCTTACTGCAGCAAAAGAGTTTGATCGAGAATCCCCCTTCTTGAACAACAGCCTGTACACCATTATTGTCCATGCTACTGACCAGGGTAAGCAGCCAGTCAGAGAATATTCAAGCAGTATTTGGACTGTGAGATGAGGTGCATGTTGAACATAAAAAGAGAGGATCTAAGTGGTTAAAGGATAATAAAACACCCTAATGTTCATAACTTGTGCTATGTGTGACTGGTAGGATAAACCAGGCAGATCCTGGCACTGGACTGGCATTTGTCAATGCCCAGCTGGGAGTGTTTTTATGTTTCTTTTGCTTCTATCCAGGCAAGCCACCACAGACTGGCACTGGCACCATCCTGCTTTACTTGTCTGACATTAATGATCATATGCCATCACTGGTGGCTCCTACTTTAGATGTGTGTGACAAAGAAGAAGGGACACCTCTCATTATAGAAGCCAGGCCTGCTCTGGCCCATTCACACTCAGGGCCATTTACATTTGAGCTGGCTGAGGACTCTGAAGATGTGAAGAGTAACTGGACATTAGGAAGGAACTTTGGTGAGTTCTTCCTTTTGTGTCCTTCCTGAGTTTATTGTCAGCTGTGGGCCCTCTTGTTACTTCTCTGTCTCTTACCTTTGTGGTTTGTTATGGGCGAGTCTCAGTGAGACTGAAACAACGGGAAAGGAGAGCTTTCAAAAGATGAAGTTATGGCAAGCTGTGAAAAGTGACATTGCTCCTCATCTCTGCTGAGGGCAGGACGAGCAGCAATGTGCTCAAACTGCAGAAAGGGGGATAAGGCAGCTCAGGAACCACTTCTTCACTTGATTAACTACCTAAGGAACTCCAGAGGTTATCAGGGAGCTGTGCTAGAGTGCAGCCAGGCTGGGACAAATCTCTGTCCCAAAGGCTCTGTGAGGTGATAAAGTGCCATGTAATTTAGTCCTATTTACTATGGTGCATTAAGGCTGGAAAAAGTATTTGAAATTGGGGTGCAAATGAGTTTCCTTTATCAGCACAAGGCACTGTAGTCTTTCTGTGACTCTTGAAATGACTCATTTGTCTTTTTTCAGGGCAGTCAGTAGAACTTTTGATGCTAAGAAGCCTCCCACAAGGCAGCTACTTGGTGCCCATCATTATTCAGGACAGGCAAGGATTTTCCACAAGGCAGAACCAGCACATCAGGCTCTGCTTTTGCCCAGATGGACACACATGTAAATATTCACCAGCTCTACAAGCAGCAGTGGGACTTGGAAGTGGTGCCATTGTGATAATACTGATGGCTTTCTTATTGCTACTGGGTAAGCAACCTCCTAAGTTAGACATGCAGGTTCTCTGTCCTCTGACCACTGGGTGTCCTTGCAATTGCAGCTCATGGGCTCAAATCTACTAAAATCATGATTATACTGCATCTAGATGATGACTGGCAAATGTAAATTGTCATTAAGGTAAATTCTAGTACAATATAGCAAGTATTTTTATTTGCATTGAATATAATTGAATGTACTTGACTTTTTTGACATTTTCTGTGTCCTGGCAAACTGAAAGTATTGAAATTCTCCCACAGGGTTACCCTTGTTCTAGAGCTGCTTCCTCTGTACCAGCTCATGGTGGTTAATGCTGGAGAGAAGAATTGCTGCTTCCTTATCTGAAGGAAAATTAATAGATTATCTGAGCACTGTTCCTCTGGTTACCTGTGTATGATTTCTGTCTGCTTGCTCAGTCTCACCACTCCACCTGCACAGCTGCATTGCTGGGCTTTCCCAGGGGAGCTCCTTTGGAAGTGGGCTGGGAACTTCTCCCAACACTGTGATGAGCCAAACCCATCCATTCCCAGTGCCCATTTCACCTTTCCCTTTCTCCTTTCCAGTCCCCAGCATTGTGCTTTGCCAGTGTTACAGGCCAGGGGCTAAAAGCAAGGTCACTGTTCTACCCCAGGAAGGTGAACAGACTTTAATCAACTACAATGAAGAGAGCAGGAGTTCTTTTTCTGAGGTGAGTGTGACAGCATACATCCACACTACCCCACCAGTGCTGGGTGGCTGAATGTGCTACTGATCATTTCTTTAATTATGTTCCCTCTGGTTTTGGTATTGAGCAAAATGAAGCTTTCTTTTGCCACTAAGCCTGTCTGGGGAGCTGTGCTCTGCATCGGCTGGACAATGCCCCTCTGGTGACAGACTGTTACCACTCCTACCCTTTTCAGTACCAGCAGGACCTCCCCAGGTGCCTCATCCTGCTGGTGAATCCCACAGGTGAGGAAGCACCTCCTGTCACTCTGCTGCACACTCACCCTGGTGTGTGCAACAAGGGAGGAAATGAAAGTGGAAAATGGAATAATGTGCAGAGGTGTGATCCTTCACACTTAGTTCAGTTCCTCATTAACACCATCCCTCTCCCTGTGTGCAGGCTGGGCTGAAGATTGCACACGGTGCCACTACACCATCTGTGTCTGTGGAGACTGGAAAAGAAATTATTTCTGAGGTAACTGCCTGGTTCTTGATGAAAATGTCCTTTTTTATACCAAGGGAAGTGCTATCCCAAGAATTAGGTCTGGTATTAACAACAGTGGGAAGAATAATGCAATATCATTCAATTAGAAAACAACTGTCACTTGTTGGAGTAACTGGAGCACAAAAGAAATGGATGTAACAGAGAGAAAGATAACTGGAGTTATTTGTACATGAAAGAAATGTCAGAAGGTGACTTTGTGCTGGCCAAAGCTGAGTTAGTGTCTGTGTTCCAGATCAGCAGTTTCACTGGTTACAAGACATCCCAAGCAAGACACCTGGATTGCTTCATACAGACAGTGGACAGCACACTGGCTCAGGTAGGAAATAAGCATTGAACTCCTCCTGTGTCAGGTTTTGTAAGCACAGGAGAAAGGCTTGCAAAGCTGGACAGCTGCTCTGGCTCCATCTGCTCTGAGCCCACATCTCAGAAGCACTGCAATCAAAAGCAAGGGATATATTTGATGGGAAAACATTCAAGACTTTGTTGAAAATACCTTTTTTTCCTCTGCTGAATTGTCCTTCAGGTTGGAGAAATGGGGCTAAAATGCTCTCTGTGCCTGAGCAAGGTTAAAGTTTTGTCACCTGCTCTGCTGACTGGGAAATTTGAATTCCTCTTGCCATGCTCTGTCTGACCCTTGCATGTTTACAGCCCTGTCCTTTGCCCTCCTTGGCCAGACTGCAGGCCCTACCAGCCAAGGTCACTTGCCAGCCCTCTGGTCCAGGGCAGATCAAATGCCCTTTCCTGCCTCCTTTGTACCCTGGGGGAAGTTCAGGTTCTGGAGCTTATGCAGCTGAGACTTTCTGTAGAACTTTTCCTTGTCAGACAAAGACTCATATTCTTCCCTATAAATTCCTGCCTAATTTGCATGCTGTGATTTCCTTTAATTTTCCAAAGTGCAGTAGGAGCTTTTGTGCTGACTTGCCTTGTTTCTTGCATTCTTTAGAAAGTGTACTACCAAAGCACACTGGAAGATTATGGGGACGTCTGTGAACCTTGCAGATACAGTGAGGAAGGAGAAATAGAGCCCAGCAACTCCTCCTGCTCCATCTCCATTGGCAGTGAGGACTTGCCTGCTGATTTTTTGAACACTCTGGGACCAATGTTCTCTGCTCTGGAAGAGATCTGTCAGAAGTGATCTCCATCACTCAGTTAATGTCAGGAGGCTGTGACTGTGGTGCTGCAAAGGCTTCTGGCAGGAGCAGTGACAATTTCAGAACAGAAGGACCATCTGTACTTGAAGGCATTGCAGTGTTTGCAGCATGAGTACCTGGCGCCTTTCATTCTTCCTGCCTGCACTGTTTCATGTGGGCACCCAAGAGCCTGGTGTGTCTCAAGGGCCTGCTCTACTGTGCAGAGGCGATGGGGGGATTTTGGCATATTTGTGCACACTGGCACAAATAGAATATCTGATATTAAGGATCCTCAATTCATAATGGAAAGAAAAAAACCCCTGGTCTACCAGGCCTGAAATTCCAGGGAGAGCTCCATATGGAAATAAGTCAGTTTAGAAGAGAGAAGGCAGTTACCTGTAGACCAGTGTGTAGGCCTTTTTCCAGTAACTGGTCTCTTTAAGGCCAAGATTAAGTTTAGTACAGTGCCATATTTTATATCCTTTATGTATGACACTGAAACAACAAAGAGAAAGTTCACTTCACCTCTGGGTCCACACACTTGGGACAGCTCTGCACCATCCTTCCTTTAGCATGAACGAGGCCTTTTTGGTGCTCGTGTGCTGTGCTGGCATCTGCTGGCTGTTGGGATCATGGCACTGCTGTAAATAATACCCTAAATGCTAAGAAATTGTTGTCAGACAAGGTTTTTCCTTTCAGTGAAATAACTTCCTGCTCTAAATTAGCCACAAGTGCTTCTGAGGGGGAAACTCGTGGGTTTCTCAAGCACTGTTGATAAAACAGATGAAATGATAAAGAGGGGATGGTATCAAATTTCCCTATCAGGAAACCACAGATGTTTTGCTTTTAAATTTTGTGGTTTGGACATGTTTGACTGTGTGTGATTGACCTGTGCTCAGTTATGGCCTGAAAGCTGTTGGTCTTACAATACAGAAATGAGAGAAGAGCAGCTCAGGAGGTTGTGTTCTGCCATTAGGTGAGTTATACATGCAGGAAGTGGTGGAATTAGTTACAAATCTTGCTCTGGCTCTATTACAATCCTGTGCTGAAAGAAAAATGCTTTGCCTAAGGCAAGCACTAAGTCTGGGAGCTGAGGCACTGTTTTTGTGTTTCAAAGTTTACTTAAACAATAAATTATGCTTTCGCTCGGGTATTATTAACCAATAATTCAAGGCTGGGAACTTCAGTCAAGTGTGATAAAAGAATTTGGCTGAGTGGCAGGCAGCCACGTTCTCCTAAATGCCAGCAGCAAGATCTGTTTACACAATAAATCACTCCTGTGATAAACTGTCCTTAACTTATAACTCCAGATGGAAGACTTCAAGTCAGGCCAGTGATTTAGCAGCGCTGCTAATACCTGAGGTGACATTTTTATTGCAGATGATAACCAATTGGAAAGATTGGAGTTATGCTGTGTTTTGCTATTTCTTCTGAAAATTACGCAAGGCTGGAAATAATTGTGAAATTGTTCTGTGTGTTTATTGCTGGTGTAAACTGGTGCTGGGTTTGGAGCACACCGTGCCTGCAGTCACCCAAACGTGGGATGTGGTCAGAGCCACTGTTGCCAGTGTTGGTGAAGTTCTCTCTCTCTTGCATGGGACAAAAAGAAGGTTTAATGAAACCCTATTTGTTGGGAAATGAGAATGTTCCCTGGAGGTTCTCACAGTTGCATTCACTGTGCCCACACAGGTGCTAATGTTCAGTATTTCGGTGTCTTCAAGGGTTTGAAGACTTGCACACACCAAGCTAACACAGCTTCCCAGCACCACTGTGAGATAAAGATGCAGTGTTTACACTTCAAAGAGCAGAAATTTAGGCTGAAGGAGCAGCTTGGTTGGCCACAGTCACACAGAGAGCTGGGCAAACTAAGGAGGGGCACTTATCAATTGTGCTGCAGGTGTATCTTGCCTTCCACCAGCAACACTGACCTTTGCAGCAGCTTTTAGCCCATTCCCTTTGAGCAGACCTGAGGGAAATGTGCTCTGCTGTGGTCATCTCAAACCAGTACAAAATCTCTGCAGTCTGGGAGCAAAAGTGATGGAAGCAGCAAATAATTAAAACCTTCATTTTACAGATAAGGGACAGATGCACAGAAATTCTAAGTCAGCTCCTGTAATCAAAAAGAGACTTGCAGAATGGATCTAGGTGTTCAGAATCCCCTTTTGTCACTGTAATAATTGAAGTATCATTATATTCTTAATTCCCAATGGCCAAAAATACTCCACTTTTTTCTCACTAAGCCTTTGCAGTCACTAATTTGGTGATTTGACACTTGAACTCCTGTTAATGATCAATGAATACTTTTATGAAGGAATGGAAAAACATGGAACAAACCCCCAAATACTCACTCAAACTGCTGAAAGCTGTTATGAATCCTGCTGCCAAAACAGGGACAGGAGATCTGTCATACATCAACTGGGGGAACCAGGTGCCACATTCCTTCCCAAAGGCCCTCTGCTTGTCCCTGCTATCCCCAAAGCCAGGCAGAGGACCCTGCAGTGCCCACAGGAGCATCCCCAGTGCTCTCTGTGCACACCCATGTGTGTTACCCATGGCCTCAGCCCAGGCTGGGCTCCTTCCCACTGGCACAGGGAGTTTGTGAAGCCTCTGGCTGGTTCAGGGTGTGCTTTAAGCTAAGTGCCTCCATGGCTTGCTGTTTTCCCCCTGCTGCAGCGTTTCAATTACCTGTTCACAGTGAGAGGTCTAATCAGGGCTCCTGTGAGCCCCCATTACTGCTGGCCCCTGCTGGGTCCAAGCCAGTGGGAGTCCCAGCAGCACAAATGTTTATCTCCGCACAATCTTCATCTCTGGCTTTGTTTTGCCTCGTTTATAAAGATCTTACTTAAAAGCAAATGACACACAATCAGTACAGGGGAAATTAATCACGCTGGAACCAAAGTTCTGACACTGGGTTTTAAAGGAAACAAGAGACACTGATCACAGGCTGGTCCTACAGAGAGGGGATGTCAGCGTGTCAGTGATAAAGTCTTCTTGTCTCAGACAAAAAGCTTTTCCCTGGCTGCTATTTCCTCTACTCTGCTGAGCAATGGGATCCCCTGGGATCTTTGGGCAGCCACAGAGGAGTATAAGTTTTAATCAAATCTTTCCCTGCCAGTTTGAGGTCATTTTCTTCCCTCTGAAGGATCCATTTGTCCTGATTAAGGTATTACAAGAAGTCATTTAAAGGACAGATAAATGACAAGAGATTTTATAAGTGAAGGGGAAACCACACGCTGAGAGGGTTATAATTAGTTCCTTCTATTAATGCCTTAGGTGTTGTTGTATTTCACAATCCTAATAATTAAACACTTAGTAGCAGAGTGTTGGATTGTGTTTAAAAAGCCCCACAGACCAGGGTGGGGGCTTCTCTCAAGGTTTCCTGAGAGCAAGCAGGGAGCAGAAATCGTGGCACAAGTGGTGGTGGCAAAGTTTCCCATCTGAGTTCCAGGGCCGTGATCACCTTCAAAGAAACTGGAAATAAACTTTTCCTTTTCTAACATGTGCTGATGCTGACGACTGAAAATGAGAGATTTATGCCACTACAATGGCTTTCCATTTCAGCCTGTAATAGCACTTGGACAGAGAAGTGGTGACTGGGGAAAACCGAGGGATGGCACATGCAAAGCACAGCCGAGCAGGTGCTGAACATCCCCTCCTGGTGCTGCTCCTGCTCTTTGCACTCCCATTATTCCAGACTTTTCAAAAGTGGTGAGAAACCTTCACAATGGAAACATCTGCTCCTGTTGGAGGAACAGCCCAGTGACCTGGGCCTGCCCAGGATCCCTCCTGGAATAACATAACTCACCATGTCTACTGTAATCACTGAATTCAATGCACAGTCCTGAGGGACTGGACATTTCTCAAAAAACAGAAGGCTCTGGAAAAACGTGAATATTTGGTATTTCAGGTGCCCACTTCATTTTTCCCTAACACTTGTGGTAGGAATCAGCTATTCCCAGTTATTCTGTGAGGTGTGGACTGAAACTCAAATTCACAAAACATTTTTTTGTTCTGAAGGATAAATCCCACAATTTTCTCTGCTCTGCCTGTGCCACCTGTCCCACTGAGGATGCTGCAGTAAAACCCAGTTTGCAAGAAAATGATTTCACACTATGGAAAATGAAGGAAAATGAGGTTCCAGAAGACACTGAAGGCCCTTCAGCCTTTTGCTCACCCAATGTGAGACTTGGCAGGAGTGATTAAATGAATGAACAGGACAGCAAAGCTAAAATTTCCAGAAGTTCATACAACATTTTCTGCTCTTTGTAGGTTCTTCTACTACTTGCATCAGAAATGGAGTGTCCCACAGCAGTTATCTCCACTAAAATATTTTGCAACACAGCGAACATCTGTTCTTTCTTTCTCATCAACCCCTGGAGATTAAACCCCAATCTTTTGAGAAAATGAAGCTCTCATTAGCAAAATATCAGTACAAAAAAGTATTTTTTTAAAAGACATAACTTCACTGAATGTATCAGTATTGTAGGGACTGCAGTTACAAAGATGTTTTTGGTGCAATCTACTGATTATTTATAATAGCTGAATATGATCTGTTATTAATAATTCAGTAGTTTTTGTATTGTTTTAAATTCTATAAAATAAGAAAGAAAATTACTTCAGGGATTCAATTAGCAAATTATTTCAAGGCACTGATAATTATTAATGCTGCTTGATAGAGGCTTTCCCTGTGTAGAGACAGTTCTGTAATTACCCAGGAGATGGCATAAGTAGGCCACTTATCGACCTCTCAGTAGCAAGGAGTAAAACCAAGGAAGGGTTATTAATACCCTATTTGAAAACAAATCTGCTTACAAAATGTATATTTTGATGTGATCAGTGGAGAGGAGGTTTTTTGCTCAAGACAAAGCCCTTTCCTCATCATCATCATCACACAAGGAAAGGATCACTTTATAGCTACACAGCAGTGCTGAGGAAAAGGGATTTGAGGAGGCCAATATGAAAATCTTCAGCAGAGATTCTGATTTTTTTCCTTAAGCTATGTCCTTTATATAGAAATCTTTCTTTTTGTCCACTGTTTTTTTATGAAGAACAGACAGCAGTAATGACTGATAAGAAATATATCTCTGTTTGCATCTGCATTGTCCTCTGTCTACCTCATTCCACCCTATTTGCTTTTCTAAAGGGTTTTATTCAAAGAATTTCTAAAAGTATAGAGTAGAATCCATTTAAACCAGCAAATGAAAACTTCCAAGCACAGAGAAGGGCTTAATGTTTGCAACTGGCCTTCAATATGTAACTTTCTCCATGAGCATTTTACATTTTCTGATATATTTTGTCACTATTCAAACCCATCAATCCCATACACAGGGCATGCTCTGCACACCGTGGTAATGGATACTTCAAAAAAGAAACAAAAATTCGAGATCAGTTCCCCTCTCTCTGTACAGTGTTTCAAAATGCCTAAATCATGGCTCAGAGAGACATCTGATAGTGTCAAACTGCAGTTCCAAAATGTACTTGGGGTTGGTGTGAAATTCCCTAACTCGAAACCTGCTGCCTGTCTGAGGTTATTGTCCACAAGTGAAACCACGGAGAAATGCAATGAAACAAGAAACCCTTCCTTGGAGCTGGGGTCAAACCCTGAATATGCAGCTGCTGGAAGTGATCTCCATGGACTCTGCATTCACTTTTCTATTTTTCCCCCAGGCATGTGCAAGGTGCCACAGAATGTCACAGCTGGAACCTCCCCTTGTGAAAGGGCAGGAGCTGAGTTAGGAGAGTTATTGCAAATCAGCTCAGTGATGCAGCAGCTCAGTCATGTGGGGGGATTTGCAAACAGCTGGCAAGGCAAGCACCACAGTTCTAAGTTCTGAGTTAATTACAAGGAAGTGATAAAGGTGCCATGTCTAGGATTAGGGGAGATGAGCATTTTCATATAAAAGAGAAGAAAAAATATTAAACTTGCCTATTTCTTTTAGAACTGTAGATCATCAGTTCATCATCCTCCCTGATCTCCATCAAACATCAGTGAACCTTACCCATGTATTGTGTGGGCAGGTGGCATTTTTTAGTCCTTGACAGAGGCTGAAAGAAGAGATTTTAGTCCTTAATTAGGGCTTCAAGATGCTTCTGCAAGAAAGGCAGTAACAAATAGACACAGAACTACTGTTTGCGCTTCTGAATTTTTTTTTACATATTTTGCAAGATATCTGTGAAAGGGTGGTTTGGTTTTTTTTATCCTCTAATATTTACTTCCTGCCCAGAATAGCTTCTACATAGCCAGAGATAGGAATCTCATGTTTAAAAGCATCCATGTTTTTGTTTTCAAACATTTTGTTTAAAAACCATCAGCTACAGCCAGGACCATCATAAACCCACAAAATCTCAGTCCAGTTCAGCTTGTCACCTTGCCAAGAATGCTGCTTAAATTAATACAAACACCATCACACTACTTAATTGAATTGCATTTGGGAGAGATAAGGAAAAGAAAACAAGATGATTGTGGAAGGTGCACCAACAAATCTTGTAAAGAACATGTTACAGAATTTTATATGGAAAAAAATAATAGCAAACATATTACAAGGCACTGGCACTCACAGCTGCTCCTAGCAGAAAGGCAACACAAAGAAATGGCTTTTCGTGTAGAAACTGGAGTGTATCCTGGATCCTGCAAAGCTGCTGACACAGGCTGTAACTGATGGAAAACCAACAGAACCTGTCATCCCCATGTTTCAGTACTGACAGTGTAAAAGGGTTTTTTCATTTAGAAATTCATTTGAAAGCAGTAGTGACAAGTGCATTCCTATTTCCATCTACAGTGGGAAGAATTTCCCACTCCAATGGCTGATTCTTCATTTTGTTATTTTGGGGAAAATCAGGGATGGTTCTGGCAAAGCCAGAGTGGTGGAATAAAGCAAATGGAGATGGGGCTCTACACATTTCTTGGTCAGAGCATCCCTGACTGTGACCAGGACATTCTACTCACTGATGCCAGCAGGACACAGTAGGAACCATGTCTTGTTGAAGAGAGGATGTTTTGAAAATTTTAAGTTCAAAAGGAGACACGTAGAATTGGGATAAAACAAGCTCAACTTTCCCAATGATCTCAGAGGATGAGAAAGTCTGGACTGTAGAACCTGGGCAACTCCTTACTCAGAGATGCTCAGAATCACAGTGGAAAGGAGAGTCTCTTCAAATCCAAACTGGAATGAACAAGGAAAAGACTTCTGGAGTGACTCAACACTGAAGTTGGAGAGGTTTAATATTGTTTGTTAGCAGAGCCCTGGGCAGGCTGTAATTGCAAACACAGACATCACTGCTCCATGCATGGAACAGTAAAACTGCAGAATCTCTGTCCAGGCACAGCAGTGGCTCCTCCCAAGAAAATCAGGACCTCAGGTGTAGGAGAGAGTTTGTGTTTGCATCTTTCAAGAGAACAGGAACAGGTAACTGGAGCATGCAGCCATCACAGGAGCTGGGAAGCACTGCCAAGGCCAGCTTTTAAGAAGTTATTTCAGTTTTCTTGCTTGAAGATGCAGGTGGCTCCAGAGCAGAGTGAGAGAGCAAATACCTCTGTGGTATGATGGATAAAGGGGAAGGTTTGGCTCCAGACTGAACTGAAAACCTAAGCTAATGCTGCTGTACCAAGTCATGGTATTTAAAATAAAGTGCCTGCAGAATGAGGGGAAAATCAGGAAGGTTTGTGTTCCAGCAGGTTCAGTGCTGATCCACAACTCTGAAAATCACACTTTGTGAGACTCCTCTGTGACCCTGGGAAAGTGATGTGCAGCCAGATTTTAATAAACTATTCAGCATCCACCTCCACTGGAATTAGTGGAAATTAAATGTCATAAATCTGTCCATTACATCTCTCCAGCTGTGAAATGGGACCTGTCCTTCCTGCCTCAAAGAAATACTTACAGAGATTCTGAAGTGCTTTGACAGGGCAGTAATAGAAGTGTGCACATATCCTAAACAGAAATACGAAGTTTCCTCAGCTGATGCTGTGCTGATGTGCTGAATAAATATTGTCTTTAGGTTTTTCACAATATTCAGGTTTATGAGCCAAATGAAAGGCAGGCATGGATGGTATTTTTAATGTGCTGAATAAATATTCATCAGGATATTCATCAGGATATGCATTTTTTAAGCTAAAGAGCCAATATTATTTATAGCCTGTGCTTTCATGTAGAGGAACCAGTTATAGGAGAAATGAGGAGGAAAAGTGACACCCTGCTATGAGGTTGCTGGATATTTGCTAACAAGACCATGATGAGGGTGAAACAATCCTATGCTTGACTTGAATGGAGAGTGTGGGAGTTGAAAAATCGAGATTTATTTCAGTATCTTGTTGAACTTGGATGGGTAACTTTGGGCATTCAAACAGTTCGTGCGAGATACTTGGCAAACATCAGAGTGAGACATTCACAGAAACAGGTGAAAAACCCAAACACACACATCTACTGATGTAAAATCCCAAGATCTTTCAGTGTAGGTGGTTTTAACACAGCAGAGGAACATCATTATTGGGATTTTATTTTTTTTTAATGCTCAAGAAAGTCTTATGCAAAGCCAGTAGCAACAGTGTCGCTCCTTCCTCCAGGACAACTCAGGGACTGTTTTCAGTTTGTGCTGCTGTATACATTCCATCATTATGTGCCTCTAAAAATGAAAAATAGGTCAAGAAATTGCAAGGTGAATGAGTTAACACATAAACCATTATCATATTCAAGTGCCATACAATGAATACCTTCTATTTAATTATGAGGCAGTAGAGTCAGTGCAGTGTGGTGACATTAATCATTACAATGCTGAAATTTTGTTACCATGGTGTGTTTTTTAAGAGGAAACTATTTTAAGATGTAAATTAACTTTGCCTTAGAATTTCCCTCCTCACACCCTCAGACAAGCAGTAATCACTGTTTGTGGGCATTGTGTTGCAAGAGCAGCTCAGAGATGTTATTAAATGCTCTCATCAGAGCGACATCCATCCTTGTTTGGGCCCCTTTGCAAAGCCTTCCCATTTCCCTGCTGTCTCTTTGCACTTTATAACAGATATTTTAGCAGTCAGGGGATGTTATGCAATGACAGCTATGAACTTTAATATCCTTTATCTAACATGAAGAGTCATAAACCAGCTATTAGCTCCCTCCCTGTGGCCAGCCTGACTCTCAGGACAGAAGGATGTGTCCCTCAGCCCTGTTTGCTCTCCAGACCTCACACCCAGTGAGCTCCCCTGCAAAGGGACAGAATTTTTGTGCATGTGCAGGTATTTACTAGAATTTACTTCCTATAAAGCCCACAAGTCAAACTGAATCTTCCCCCAGCACTGCAGATCCATCTCCATCATGCCCAGCTCTTGGGTTTATGTCCTGATGTGTAATTCATGCTCTCACAGCTGGACAGCAGCACTGAGATGATGGACTGGGGTGGTTTCTGGAATCAAACCAACTCCTGGGGAAAGGGACCTGGGAATAAAGCCTTGGATCAGGCCTGGGTCAGAGATGCTGAGGAAGCATTTCTAGCCTGGGCTGAAGGTCTGCTCAAGAGATGTGGTCAGGGAGCAGACAAGAGTAAAAGACTGTTTTGGGTGTGAGAAGCTGGAGCAGGTGATGTTACCTTTTAGGCAGGAACCTGTGACTGTAAATCCATGGTAAAGTCACCATTCCCACATCCACAGAGCTGAATTTTCCATTGAGATACATTTTGTCAGTCATCCTGATTGTGACCACAAAACAGTCCCTGGAAGTCAGACTAGATTATTGTTATGGCTGTGAAGCAAATATTCTGTTACTGTAAAGGGCAACCATTTTGTGCTTCCTGAGCTGAAAAACTATTGTCAATAAGTTACGAATTCAGCCCGGAGCCTGAGGGAGTCAGACACTCAAATGCCATTGAACTTCCTAAACAGCTGAGTGCTTACATCCTTTAGGCTTCTAAATCCTTCCCTTAAATTACAAATCTGGTCTATAAACACAAAAATCTAATAGTTTGAAAGAAAGGTTTGCAATAAAGTAAAGATCCAGCCGAAATCCTTTGTTCATGAGATGCTGATCAATAACTAACTCCAGTGTCAGCTCATCACTTGTAAAATCTTTTGACCTTGAACTGTTTTTACTTCTTAATTTTGCTTGTTTAATTTTTTGCTGCCGACTATCTGAATGAAGCACTCTGAAGTAAGAAAAGTCATATCATTTATTCTGTGTTCACTGGCTCTAAGCAAGGTGGGCAAATCTGTATCTTTTTTGCTTACAGGCAGATCCCTCTCGCAGAACAGTCGCAAAGTTTTCCGTGTAGTCATTTGAAGCACATTTTCAGCTTCTAATCTCCCGCTGGAGTGAAATTCAAAGCACAATGGACTGAGTAGGATTCCTTTCTTGAATTTGTTTTGCTTTTAGTGGAACTTCAGCATTTCTGCCTTTTGATTGGAATCGCTTTGTCCTGTCCCACCCATCGGAGAGGTCGTGCCCAGCTCCTTTTGGATGCTGCTCCTTTTCTGAGATGCCGTTTTGCTGGGGAAAAAAAGGAGCTGCATGCGGCACGCTGTGCATTTGCATAACCTCTCTGGTAACAGTTTGTCAAGAATCCCTCTCGCTGTTATTCCTGTATTGTTCTCTGTCTAGCTGAGAGAACAGTGCAGTTTCTAAGGATGCAAAATGATAGCTCTGTCTGGCGTATGAGAGAATATTAAATACATATTAAAATCGAGCTACTTCTGACAGAGCTCTTCTAGTGTTTGTCACTTGAGGGTTTGCTGAACCCACACAAAGCATGTTTTCTGAGAACTGAGCACCAAGTTTCTCTCGGTAAGAAAATGTTGAGGTGCCTTTTCTGTTTTTCTTGCTTTGTTTTACTGAGATGATTATCAGAAACGTAAACAGGTTTTATTTTGCTAAATATCAACACATTCAACTGCTCCACTACTTTTAGCTTCTGATTGTAATCAAGGTTTGACCAGAGCATATCTCTGGAACCTTTTGCAAAATGCCAAGTGCCTTTTAGATACCCTGACCCTCCATTTATTCAAACACTTTCACGACCATGCAGGACAGCTTAGGGAAGAGCCACTACTTAACCAAACCTCCATAAACTTACATAGAATCTTCAGTCTATTTTCTATCTATTCTGAGAGGTGTTCTGCATATTTTAAGTCAGAACTGAGGTCTGGCTCTGCATTACTGCAGAGTTTGTGTGTGTGGAGGTGCACCCGTGTTAAATTAGGAATTCCTGGAAGCTGTGGGTGCTCAGCAGGTGGCACTCAGTGCCTGGAGGAGACAGACGGTGCTGGAGCCTCTCTAACCGGGAGGCAGAAGGCAGCCAAGCTCAGCACGTGCGGAATTAACCACTCAGAATGTGTAATCACTAACTGTGGATCAATTTAATTAGTGTCCTGTCACCGTGTGCAGCCACCCTTGTGATCTATATCCCCACACTCATCTCTGATGTGTCTGTCTCGGGGTTTACAAACTGGGTGTTAAAACAGGGCAATCAGAGGCTGAGAGGGGAGCAGGGGTCACCGTGGCTGTGAAACCCATCAAACACAGGGGTTATCGTCGTGTTACTGCCCCAAAACTGGGCTCACTGTGTGAAATCCATCAAACACAGGGGTTATCGTTGTGTTACTGCCCCAAAACTGGGCTCACCATGTGAAATCCACCAAACACAGGGATTATCGTTGTGTTACTGCCCCAAAACTGGGCTCACCGTGTGAAATCCACCAAACACAGGGATCATCATCGTGTTACTGCCCCTAAACTAAGGTCACCATGTGACACCCATCAAACATGGGGATTATCATTGTGTTACTGCTCCAAAACTGGGGTCACCCTATGAAACCCATCAAACAGAGGTGTTATCATCGTGTTATTGCCCCAAAACTGGGCTCACCATGGCTGTGACACTGACACCCATCAAACACGGGTATTTATCATCATGTTACTGCCCCAAAACTGTGCTCACCATGTGAAATCCACCAAATATGGATGTTATGATCGTGTTACTGCCCCAAAAGTGGGGTCGTCCTCTGGTACTTCCCCCATCAGAGATACTTGTGATAAATTTAGACAACACCAGAGTATAAAAGGATAAAATTAGCACCCACTTTGTTCCCTCTAAAGTGGGTGCTGATAAGCAATCACCATTAACAAGCTGCTGGAAGCCTGTTGTACAGACATTCAGCAGTGCATAAGACACTTCCCAGTTTCGACCACTTCAGATTTAAGATACAAATGTATCTTAGCAATCGTTGCCAGACAACTCCTGGATATCGGAGTCCAGCAACAAACTCCGGTTGCTCTCACTTAGCTTGACTTTCCAGAAACCTAATGGAAAAAAATAAATGATATTTTGTTTGATAGATTAGCTGATAAGTCTGGCATGAAAGGGGGTGCACACAGTCTTCTTCAAAGGCATGAGAGAAACTGATTTTATAAGTGTTACATACAAGGCTGGTCACAACGAGAGTGGATGCTGACATCCAAAAGGTAATAGCAACAGAAATGAAGATTAAATCACTAGGCATGGTTTAATTTAAGAGCAATGCACATGAAGATACTGTGATTTTTTTTTTCCCCCAGAATGTCTTAATGAAAATGTGGATATCAGAAGGATTCAATTGCTCCGTGTATTGAAATCAGTAGGAGCTGAATTTCCCAACCTGTAGCTGTGTTTCAGAATTCTACCAGAGCACCTGGACCTGCAGCATCCTTGTCTCACCAGTGATGAGAATATTTCTCATGCACTGGAAACACCAAGCCTAATAACAGGCCAACAAACATCCTTTAAATTCCACTCTAAACTGGGGGAAAATTACTCACAATATTATTTAGCCACAGAAATTATTTTGACTTCCATTTTATACTGAGAAGTAAAAAAGTGGCACAAACAAATGAGTTCTCAGGAAACTCTGCAGCAATTTGCCCACTGGCCTGTGGAGAAGCCTTTGTGCTTTTGGCTACTCAGGTGCAACCTGTGATAGCTGAGGAAGGGACCTGGACTGCTGGAGCTGTCTGCTCTCCCTGCTCCTCTCACTATTTATGACACAGATTTTGAAAGTCAAAGGTGGGCCAAGGGTACAGGAATGGGATGAGATGAAGGAGCTGTAACCTGGCTGTCTCACAGCGCTTGTATTCTCCACAGGCATTTGGGAACATCATTCTCTGACATCAAAACAAACCACAAAAAAAAGCCCCAAACCAAAACAGCTGCGTTGTTAGATGGGGAAACAAATCCCATTTGGAAAATATACAAGTTCTGATGTTTTATAGAAACCTGATTATACAGGCTGACAATATTGATGTTGACAGCAATTGTAAAGTGAATTTGGAGAGATTAAGTGTATAGGGGTATTGTCTGTAATTTTTAATAATTCTCTTCTCTTAGATCCTGAAGAAAAGGAACATTATTGTTGTGGATGTATTAATGGAATCTGCCTGTCAAAATAATGAAATTGAAAAAGCTTTTATTGGGTATGTATATCATAGAAATGTTAGCATTATATATGTCCCTTGTGCCAAATGTATTACCACAGCAATAAGTGGAGAAGCATCAACAGGAATACAGTATATAATGATGCTTAAAAATCCCTCACATATTGACATTGCTATAAATCTAACCAGGCCTGGGAGCCACGCTCCCCCACATAATTTGCAACACTTTCTATTAGCATTTAACATTTATTGTTTCCTTCATTTCAAGAATTATTCTAATAGGAAACTACTAAGAGGTCTGGAATGCAAATCCAAAGCCTTTCATGTCAGGTGCAGCATTACAGAACCCATTTCCTCTCCTTAGCAAACCTGATCATGTGGAATGTTAAATATCCTACCCCTTTCCATCATCAGGCTGAGGTTTTCCATGAATGGTTGGCCAACCAGATACAAGGCAAATTCAAGATGAAATCCAATTGAATAATTGCTAAATACCATAGTCAGAAAAGTATGTAACGTGCATCATAATGCAGAAGTCTTGTGGGAGCTGTATTGGACTCTGCGTGTTGAACACCACCATAAACTCTGTCAGCCAGTAAGGCCATGTTACTGCAGAAAAATGTAAAATAAATACAATCTTGGTATAATACAGGCAGTAATTGTTTGTTTGCTTCAGCTGAAGTAAATTATCTCTGGATGTGAAATGCATGCTTTTGGAAAGCTGTTAAGAAAATGAAGCCGGAGAAGAGGGACTAAAATGGGAGCAGATGTGAACAAAACACCTGGACTGCTCTGCTGAAGCAAAGACAACACAGAGGGAGAAATGAGCACTACAAGATATTTCAAATATGTCACCATCAAATTGTTCTCCCTGTGTGTAGAGACCAGGACAAGAAATGTAGCATTTCACCTTTATGAAGGGAAAATGAAAAAAGTCAGTTTGCAAATGTTGGTAAGGGAACAGATTGCCTAAGGATACAGTGGAATCATCACTGAATAATTTAAAACATGTGTAAAAAATGGTAAAAATATTCCTGATAATCAGAAGAGGAGAATGGGCTAGATAAAGGTACCCACACTGTCACCCACCTGTGATCTGCAAGGCCACTGCAAGTGGCTTAAAGGAAAGGTGAAATCCCAGAGTGAAGAGGACTTTTTTGATGTCCTTTAATGCAAAGATTTTTTTCATGGGTGGTAGAATTCACACTGGTATTACTATAACATTATACACTGGAACACAGCCTCACATATACATTTGAAACACTGTGCCATAACACAAGTTTAAATAAATATTAGGACTCAGAAATGTTTGTTAGGACAGGAAACTGGAACGGATTTTTGAAGCAGTGACTCAACTATTTTGTGTGGTTTTACTATGCACACACATAAACTGGATCATATATCTGCAGGAAATTTGCATTCCTGAAGATGAAGGATTTCGTGTCAGTGTTAAACAGCGTGTGATGTACAACACCACCACCCCATCTCCGGAATTTATGTTCTAGTTAGGGAGTCTATGATCAGGAAATTCTAAACAATGTAGGAAGAAATGAAGGTGTCAGCCCTTAATATCAGGTTAGAGAGTCAAAGTCAGTCTTGGTAAGGTAGGAGACACTTTTTTCTCATCCAACACTTCTGAGAAAATGAAATGAGAAGTTGGTGCTGCAGCTGTAAATTGACAAGTTGAAAATTCTGTGGAGCTGCAGAGCAGGAACGGGGAGGGAGCATCTCCCTGTGCAGAGGCTGCTTGGAAGGAGAACCTGTGAGAAGCACTCTGCAGTGTCTGCAGGTGGGGATCTTCAGAGATGCTTTTGTTTTCCTTCCCTTCCAAGAATGATTAATTCCTGCATCTTAAACGTAGCCCAGCTGTTCCCCCTCTTCCACCACGGCAGAGATGGGTCTCTGCAGGCTCTGTGGGCTGGACCAGCAGTGACAGCTCCTCCCGGGCCGTGGTGCTGAGCCTGAAGAGCTGGGAAGGGTCGTGCAGTGGGAATGGGCTTGGCTGGCTCTGCTTTCCAAGCAGGAGGGGATGCACAGGGAAGTCCCAAAGCCTTCCATTCAATTAGTGAACATCCCTGCCCCTGGCAACGGGGATGAACCACAGCTGGTACCAGAGAGGGAGACTCAGATGTCACTCTGCCGCTCGCACACACGCGTGCTGATTTGTCCTTGTGTGTGTGAATATTTCAGAAATGCCTAAAACACTTGAAAGAGTTTCTCTGCCTCAGCCTCGCTCCAGCTGCTGGCAACCATTAGGCTGCTTGTCTCGCCTTTGTTGAACTGGCATTGCTGGGAGCAGCCCCAGTGGCAGGCACTGAGTGACAGGAGATGCTGCAGGAGCAGCACTAATTGGGGGAAGCAGGAGCAGCAGCTCAGGCTCAGCGGGCAGCTCGGGGGAGGGAAGGGACTCAGGAGGTGACCTGGACTCAGGAGATGACCTGGGCTCAGGAAGTGACCTGCACCCAGGAGGTGATCTGGACCTGGGGGGTGACGTGGGCTCCAGAGGTGACCTGGGCTCCAGAGGTGACCTGGACTCAGGAGGTGACCTGGACTCCAGAGGTGACCTGGACTCCAGAGGTGACCTGGACTCCAGAGGTGACCTGGGCTCCTGCTGGTGAGGAAAGGGCGAGGCAGGAGGGCTGAACAAGAGAGAAAGGACACGCCCGTGTGAGTGTGTGGCCCCAAGCAGCAGCACAAGGTCGTGTTATCAAGTCAGCTTTTTGGCACAGAAGGAAATGATGTGACTATTCTTTTTGGATTAAAAAATGAGAATTACTGTGGTGCCCACAAGCATGAGAAACTTATTTGCATGCCCTGCCATCTGGAACATTACCTCCCTTTCCATCCTGGGTGCTGTCACATTTTTCATACCATGGCTCAGTTCTTGCTAGAAAACCTTCTGATGGACCACTTCTTTCTTTCTTTATCCCATCATGGACCACAGTCTGCCTTCCCCTTGGGAAGACATTATCCAGATCTCTCTGGCAATGGCAGCAGCTGCTTGACAGCAGCCCAGAAGGTCCCTCTTCAAATCCAGTTGTGTCAGTTTAAAAATGGACTCTTCATTGCCATGACAAAGACAAAGGCACAGAAACAAATAAAATAAAACCATAATCAAGAAAAAGGCCTTAAGAACCTCTAAAACAACTGATTTTAAACACAAAGCTCAGTGCTGGGTGTTGAACCCCTGTTCTTCTCCTTGAGTTCATTATGGAAACAGGGACAAGAAGGTTGTCCTTGCTGTGGGAAGAGAGGGATGCATGACCCAGGAGGAACACTGTCCTTCTGATTTTCCTTCTGTGTGGACAAACTTCTCTTCCACAATATCACCATAATTTCTTTATTCACTTCAGATGGTAAATGTTTTTCAGCAGATATTGCATCTTTGTATTTGCTAACAAGGTAGCAGGACAGATGGCACACCTCAAGTGTACCACGGGACATATGTTTTTGTGTAAGTACTTGAGGGTTTTCAGTATGCAGGAATGTGTATTTAAGTAGAACCTCTATCTCTATATTGGTCAGCTGACAATCTGGAGTGGCATCCATGTAAATTCATGAGGTAAAGTTTCTAAATTCCAAATGTTTACCTGATTTTTAAAGGCTTAAATTAAAGTTAGCTCTGCTACTCAGCTACAGGAGGTTGATGGGGTGTTTGAGATCTTGTGTTAAAATTCAGAGCCATGTGATATGCCTCGAAGAATGGAAGATTCCTGTAAATAATTGGTGTGTAGACAAGAGTGGAAGATATTTAGCCTTGCCAGTCAGGTTTCAAATACTTCATAGCAGCTCAAAAACACGCAGGGCAGAAATTCTGTAAAATGCATTTGTGGCTGTGGAATGGATTGGAAGAGAAAGAAAAAAAAAAAAAGAAAAAGACAAAACAAACCCAAAACATGCTTTTGGTTGGGGGAAAGATCAAAGGTATGGCAGTGCAATTGCTTTTGGAAATCTCTCCAGGAGCAGGATTTCATGCAGACTCCTGCTGGTGCTGTCTGCTGCTCCCTGTGTTTGTGTGCTCTGTGCCAAGGAGACTTTTGGGGAGCTGCTGCAAAAATGTGCAAGGTGCTGATAGAACATTGCAGGAAGTGGGAAATTTTGTTGTTTAATTTACACCAACCTTTTTTATTTTATATAGATCCCATTTCCCTGTGTACTCACTGCACATGGGAGGCTGAGCACTGGCAGACCCTTGGAGTTCCCCTCAGGACAAGGAAGGACTGGCTGTAGGGGTTTCTTCACAGTTTATTAAAACTGAACCAATGCCTTTCAAAATGGCCTCGATGAAGCTCTTGATGCTGGAGTCAATGGATTTCTCAAAATATGAATCTAGGCTGGTTTTAGGTACCTGTCTTCCAAGCAGAAAACAGAAGCATCTGTGAAAAATTTTACTTCCTTCTGATATCATGTGAAATATCTGACCTAGAGGACTTGCAGTCAAAGTGGCAAAACTAATTTGTCTTATATTTTCCACATGCTTGGTTTATCCTACTGCTGAAATAGTGTTAAACTACAAATGGTCAATAAGAAATAGATTTTTAATTATTCTTCATTCATTCATGTCCTGATTGTGATTATTACGCAGTATTTTAAGGAAAATGTGGGATCTGGGAGCTATAAATTTTTCCAGCTTCTGGATGAAATAAAGACACTCTGAAACAGGAATGCTATGCATGAATACAAAAACTCTTTTAAATTATAAAACAAAAGCTGGCCAAGCCACCAAGCCTCCTTTTCATCTCCTTGTCAGTCCAGCTCACGATGCAAATACCCTGAGTGAGTAATACATCCTTGGAGTGACAGCACTGGGCCATCACTCACTTGGAAAAGCCACACAAGCTGCAGCTCTGACAGGCTGCAGGAGGAGATGGAAGCTCTGCAGTTCTGCTGAAGGCAAAGCAGTGAAAAGTCATCTGAAGTGCAGAGGGATGGACACTCTAAGCAGTGTCAGGGGTTTCACATCTTCTTGTGGAGTGGGAGATGTCTAAATCCCCCCAAAAGGTGGTCATGGTCCCTCTTGTCTAAGCACAGAAGGACTCTGCCACTCAAAGGCAGCACAGAAGAGAAAAAGCACCTTAATTAAATGAGTGGTCCTTAGTGCAATGTATTAGGGTTCAGTAGGAGATATAAAATTGTATTATTTTAAGTCTATTTATTGTGAAAACACACTGGAAGACCTAATGCACCTATCCATAGCCATGGGCTGCCACTAGGACCTGTCTGATCACAGAACAGAGCACTGAGCTCTCAGTCTGGTGCAGAAGGAACCTCTTGTAGGAGTGATGGAAGATTTTTCAGGCTGATCTATTAGAAAAAATGTGACATAGCATCTCCCTGTAACAGAAATATCAGGGTTTGCCATGTGGTTTATGCCAGTTCATTCTTTGGTGACTGACACTCACAAAAGTTGTCAGGGCCTAAAGGAACCCTTCAAACAGACAAGAACTGAGACTGTTCTGCAGGATCAGGCTCAGGTTGCCCCACAGCCATTAGCAAACACCTGTCCAGGCCCAGGTGAAGCAGCTGATGCAGGTATCAAAAGGCTGAAAGGCATTTGCAGCTACACATTCCTTGTACACAACTTTGGCATCTCAGATATTCTGCTATTTTTTCCTCTCTGAAAGGAGCATTACAGCTCTTCCAGCAATTTTAGAAGAATTATCTAAACAGCCACCTACAAACCTCTGATAACTTCCATTCCTTTTGCACAGGGCCAGCACAGCTCTTTTGTCTCTCACCCTTTGGGGGTTTATAACCCTTCCTTCCTGCCTCTGTGCCCCCTTCCCAGCCTCCTGCTCCCATTTTGCCCACCCTGAACTCCTTTCCAGGGCACCCTGAGCAGAGCAGCTGCCTCCACTCCAGCCAGATTGATGCTCATGATTACATGGACTGTTAACTTGGCTTTAAAAAAATTATTTACCTGCCAGCACTCCCAGACACCTTCACAAAGCACTTGGTGATGACACCCGTGTTCACCTTGGGAAGGACAAGGAGGGGGGAACAGGGTGTGACATCCTTAATGGATTGCCTGGAATTTGCTGCAGTGCTCGTAGCGTCTGACTCATGTCAGCTCTGAGAAATACAACTCCTCCAAGAGACCCAGAAGATTTACTGAGGAAATAATGTCTATATGTCTGTATTATTGAAGACATTACGTATCTCAATTTTATAGTGCCTCTCTCGACTCCATGTTCAAAATACATTTTAAAAAGGTAGCAAAATATCTACCCTGTAGTACAAAAACCACTTATGACTCCTATTCTCCACATTTTTTACACTAGTTTAAAAAGGAAAATTTTGGCAGTCGTGGGAAACTTTGTTATTGTTTTATTCTGCTCTGTCTGTGCACACTTGCATAAGTGGACAAAAACTCTCAGAAAACTCAGCAAAGAGCATAGCACAACACAGAAATCTTTCATTTTCACTAGAGAAAATGTTCAGAAGTCTGCAAAATGGTTGAATTTTTCTCAGCCAAGACAAAATCCACTGCCTGGCACTGGTGGTGTTTCCTGACTGGGACCACTTATCTGATTCCTTCCCTCCTGCTGAGTCTTAGGGGATTTCTGTGGGTTTCATTACTATTGTTTATCCCAAATATCACATATTCCATCAGGAAGTAAAAATGAGGCTTAAATAATGAATTTCAGCTTCTCCTTTATTTGACCACATGAACCAGATTCTGAAACTGTGAAACTCAGAATTTTCTGGTGAAAATTGATGAATTCCCCATTCATTTGATTTACTTGACACCATAAAAACCCAGAGAAACAAAATGATGAGCCTCAGTCTTCGTGAGAGTTGGTAACCCTGGCTGTTCTTTTGAAGTGAAAGTGTAATTACTAACACAGCACTTATTTTGCATAACTAAATAAAGACATGTAAATTAACAGATGCTCTGTAAGGCAATGGAGGGAAGTGCAGCAATGACCACCTCACAAACTTTGTTCTAATAAGAAACTTAACAGAAGCTGAAAGATTTCACACCCTGAAATGGGAGAACAGAGAACAGTTTCTCCAAAGCTGGAGTCAAGCATTCTGAAAAGGTGAAATTGATGCTTTTCAAATGCACTCCATTTTTATCACGATTTTATTTTGATCTTTTAAGGTACAGCTCTATTTATGGAAACTTCCTGATATTCTAAAAACGGGATGTGTTCCTGTGCTATCTCAGATAAAATGTGCCATGTTGGAAGATGAATGTCTAGGATCTCTCTAAGAGAAAACAAACAAACAATTGTTTTACCTTTTGAGAACAACATTTCTTTGTCACAAAGAGATTGAACTCTGTGGATCTTTTTAATCCCCATGAAGAATTTTGCGAATATTTGCAAGATGTCAAAAATAATTAGACAAAAGCAGTTTCCCCATCTCTGGTATAAATAGTACATACATTGTAGAGATCAAAGGACTTCACTTTCTCTCTTGTAAATCTAAAAAAGGAGGTTTCTTTGAAGAAAAAATAGGAAACAATGGCAAAGAAAAAAAGAATGCAACACATTCATCTATTAGAGTAACTGCTGCTATTAAAAGTGTGTCAGAAATAGGTCTGGATTAAAGGCAGCTGATCTCCAGCAGAAAGAAGAGCTGACTCCTGCAGTGCTGCTGTGTGCACTGATTCTTAGCAAATATTTAGAATCACTCAAGATTTGTCCACTGATTCATTTGTTCAGGGTTAATGTCATACAATATTTTTTTAAAGTTACGCTTGCCATTATGAAATACTTCAACAGAAACAGAAATTATTAAAGTGGCAATTATTTAAAAAAAACCTGATATGGTAACCAAAAGTATCTACCCTAAATGAAATGGTAAAAGGGGAAATTTTCTGTTTGAGCCTGGTCCCTGTGGGTCTGTCCTGCCACATCCCCTGTGCTGGCACAGGCACAACCTCACTTTACAGCATCACATCACTTAGTGCTGTTCAGTTAAAAAGCCAAAGAAAGTCCAAGGGGAGAGAAGGGATCTGAAATCCCTTTCACACTCTCACTTCTGCTGCTTTCTCTCCTTATCCCTTCCCTGGTCTATCAGTTTGCATTCGGATTTGCCATTTAAATTTACCAAAATGTGGTTTCTCCTCACCAGGGCATGGCTGCTACAAAACCTGGCAGAACACTTGGAGCCCTGCTCTCATAGATCAAGAAACTGGGTGAGAAAACATGGAGAAATTAATAAGAAATGCACATTTTGCAAGGAAAAACCCCTAACCAAGCAAACTCAACCAATAACAACACAGCATGCCAAAGAAATTCAAGATGAGGTGAAAAATTACTAACAATCTGTTAGGGCTACTCGTGTGTGTCACATTTAGTGCAGGTATCAAGGGAAAAGAAAACCCACATTTCCTTCTGCCTCTGATCCATGTTCATATTTGTGGGAATCAAGTGGAAGTTGTCCTCTGCTTAAAGTTAAGCCAGGTACAAACCCAAATGTTTGCAGGAACAAGTCCTTGGACTTGACAGAATAAGCAGCTCTTCCTCCAGGACCTTCAAATTCTCAGCCAGGCAAGTCTTAGGTAACAAGATTCATTATCAAAAATATCTCAGGATAAAATATTGAACTGCAGTGTCTTTCTGGCAGCTCTGCCACTTCCATGCTCATGGTCACGTTGGGCATTTTCTCTGTGTCCTATGTAAAGAAAACCTATTCCTGCTTTTAATGGAACATAATCTCTCATGTTCTGAGCACTTTGACGATGTAAAGTGCAATTTAATCGCTAAGTATTGCTACAAAATATAGAAGCTTCCAGTGCCTACAGCACAAAATGCTAATTCAGACACCACCCATTTCAGCAACGTTAATCATACACACATCTCTCCACTCATCTTCAGTACATGGGTGGAGATTTGTCAAATCTGTCAAGGTAGTAATTTATTACTACATCTGCTCTACTTATTTGCTATTAACTCACCCATCACAGCCACCTTATCAAGACAGAACAGAATCAAAATATCCACTGCTTCCCTTTTATTATCAGCAGCAAGTGAAGGACCCTTCACAAGTTGCAGTTATTTGAGGAGCACAGGTCTAATGTTCCTGCTCGAAAATACAGAAGATAACAGAAGTGAAGGGCAGAAGAGCAACACCAAATAAAAATTGCACAGATCTCTAAAGCCTTACTAAAAGACAAGCCAGAGGCTCCATTTTACAGGAGAGGTAATGAAGGCATGAGGTGGTCTCTTGGTGGAGCTACCTGATAAACCACCAGGACATCAAGGCTCTAACTCATCTTCTCCTCTCAAATGTTCCTTTCCCCAGAACCTTCAAATCCACTGTATTTGATCATTGTGCTTGCCTGCACAACTGGGAAAGAAGGCTGCATTCCAGCTAGAAAATACCCATTTCACAAGGAAGAGTAGAATCACTATGTTCTACCTGTAAGTCAAAGAAATGTCGATTTAATGACATTACAATATCTTTAGAACACAACAGGATTGAGCAAAAGGGCCACACTTGGCAACTACACACAAGGACTTAGCAATATTTACAAACAGTTGTGGAAAATGCTCACCAGGTGCACGTGGGCTCATTTCAGATCTATCTGTTTATCCAGGTTATGTTTCCTTCTGCTCTACTGAATGTGGGATTGGCTCAGGCACGACTGAGAAGGAGGACAATAATAAATATAAATAAAATAAATTAATTAAGAAAAAATCAGGACTCTCACTACTGCTTTTTGTTCTGGCATCTTAATTTATCTCTACTTGGTGACTTTTTAAATAGTCATGTGGACATTGATTTCCTGTCCTGGCACAATACAAATGCAATACACAATACAATACTGGAATATTTGGTGTTTCCTAACATTCATTTTCCTCTTCTTTTTACCTCCTTCTCCACCATTTCCTACTTCAATTTCAGTGAAATGCCCTTTCCATTTATGAATGACATTTAAATTTGGATTGAGGATGTGACCCTGCCCCTAGGAAGGCTTTGCTGACTCCTGCAGCATAAATACAAACAAGGCTGAAGAGTGCAGGTCAGTAAGTAGATGGTTCTGCCCAGGAGAAAAGGAGAATGCATTGAATGATTGTGTCAGAATTTGTTCCACTTTTCTTTCTCCTGGGGAAAAAGTAAACTCTTATTTCTTCAGCAAGCAGAGAGTGCCAGGGTGTTCTACCCTTTGGATATAAAGCAGGATCAGAGAAGGTTTATTTTAGAAGCAGTCTGGCACTAATACTGAAAAAAACTTCTGGAATATCTTTCCTCTGTAATTATCTTTTATGCAATCATAGTTTTGTTGCATTTGAAACTTTACATTCTTTTTACAGATGATATGAAATTTTAAAATTCCATTTGTTGATTCCATTGTTGATTTATGCATTTTCTCAGTGGAAAGTAGGCAAACATGAGAAGTAACTGGGGGGTTTCCCAGGCTTTATTTTGCTAATTTCAACATCTGACAAAAAAAAAATCTGCAATTTATGTTTTTGTTAGAAGCAACATGAAATAAATGGACCAACTCTAATTATACATTTTATATTAATGAGACAGTTTTCTAGGTGTTCATCCTGCTGGTGCTGTTTTGCATATCAGGCAGAGACAGCCCCACACCTGTCTCACAGAGGAACATCAAGATCCATTATTCTTTCTGCTTTCTCCCAGCACCCCAGGTCTGTAATGATGAATCAATTAATAAAACAATCCAGCTTAAAACTATGAACATTTGCCTGATATGGTTTCAATGCAGTTGGGCATCACTGCAGAGCAACATCTGGCAGGACACTTGTCATGGTGTAACCTGCAGACACCACACAGCTCCCTCCCTGCCTCAGTGGGATGGGCAGAGAATTAGGGGGAAAAATAGGAAAATTCATGGGTTGAGATGGAGACAGTTTAATAGGATGGAAAAGAAAGGGATAATAATAACAATAACAATAATAATAATAATAATAAAGTGATGCACAATGCAGTCACTCACCATCCACTGAGTGATGCCCATGCAGTCTCCAAGCAGCATCCTTGGCCAGATTTCCCTCATGCTGCCACAAGGTCTGGAATATCCATCCCTTTGGTCAGTGGGATCTGCTGTCCTGGCTGTGTCCCCTCCCAGCTCCTTGTCCCCCCTGCAGCCTCCTCGATGGCAGGGCAGCAAAGAGGATGAAAAGTCTTTGGTCACTGCTGAGTAACAACTCAGCCATCAGGGTGTTATCAACACCCCAAATCCAAATCACAGCTACTGGGAGGAAAAGTGACTCCATCCCAGCTGAAACCAGGACAACTGTTTAACAAAGTGAGTTGCTATTTTTAAATTCTTGCAGTAATTTATTTTTTAGTGAAAATCATGAGAAACTGGGTTGATGAGCAGGTGCTTTATTAAGCACTTACCAACCACCTGTAGCCTGGACAGGTATCAAAAAAATCACTAGAGATTTAGCAACTGCTTTTTGAACTCACTTTAAATTAATAACAGCTTGATTTTTTTTCCTTTCCTTTGCTTCACTGATTTTAATCACTTGTCACCAAGTTGTATATGTGTCACTGTTTTTTTCTGAACAGCTGAACTCCCCATTTTGAGCAAACTGTTTGCAGGAACTTCTTTGAGAATTTGGGGCAGCAACACGACCCGATCTGCTCTGAGTGCTGGTAATGCACAGTTCCATGCCCCAGGAGCACACGAGATAAGAAACAACAACTGCTTGGAAGAGATGCAGCTGCACCACGAGGAGAATTGCTTGTTATTCATACAGATCAGTCTCCAGTGACTCCCCTGTCTGCATGAGTTTGCTGTTGCTGGGCTGTTTCACAGGAGCTCAGGAGTTTGAGTGAACTGAACTGGTAGCAGCCCCAGCTCCTGGTTGGGCTCCCAGCTAACACAACCTGCCTGAGCCTGAGTGTTTTCCACTCGCATTGATTGACCTGAGGTGGGTTTAGGAAGCAGAGCCTCGTTAAGCACAACCTCCCAGCCTCTCCCAGCAGCACAGAGCAGACCTGGCCTGGCTCATTCCAATGCAGCTGAGCTCCTTCCCAGGACCTTTGCAAAAAGTCAGGAGCAGAGGAACAGCCTCACCTGTCCCTGACAAGTGTGAATTGAAGTAGAATCTCCAAGCTTTATACTCCAGGTCACATAATATTTTATCAGACATTACACAGAGGGCATTGTTTTATGGACTCAAAGGTAATACTTCTAAAAAGTGGCTACAAAATTCTAATCTCTTTCCCCAGCAACACAGAACACCGAGGGGGTTTATTTGTAGTAATTAAAAAATATATAGTCCAGAAAGTGCTTCTCAAGAGCTACAACAACTTTCCCAATGCAGTATTTCTTGAGAAGGATGACGTGATAAATAACATGATAAATAGCATTACTAGAACAAACATGGGACAACACAAACATGCTTTGGAAGTGGATATTGGATTCTTGGCCCCTGGCAGCAAGAGAATGATACCTGTGGAGCACAGGGCATAAATCTTTCAGGCAGCAACTGCCAGAGGCTCTTTGTCCTCAGTGCTGACCATCTGCCTGAGGGAGAGCAATCCCCTTTCTCAGCATAAGTTCTCAAGGTATTTTTCCTGCACCATCCATTAACTTGTATTTTTTTTTTCTTTTGCCTTTTGAATTGGTTGTTTTGTATCAACTTCCCCCCATACCATTAGCAACTAATTTTTTAAAAATTATTATTATTATTATTAATTTAGCCAATCTGGTAATTCAACTAGAAACAACATTCTTTGGTTCTCTTTTGCACTGACGTCCTGTTCCTGCACCTTGTCCTGCTCTGTAAGCTTATGACAATCCTGAATTCTATACTTTTCACTGAGATTATAGGGAATTTCCAGCCAATCCTGTAAATCTTGGCTGTGTGAGGGAAGATGGTGCTTTGCTAAAGTAGCAGTTTCTAACACATTATGTTTCCATAGTGACATTGCTGGCGTTCTCTATTAAACCTTTTAGAGGTGTCCTTTGGCTACTTGGGTAAGCAAAGAGAGAACTGGAAGTGTGTCATGGTCACAATCTGTTCAGGCTGGGGACACTCAGCTCTGCTGAATACATCAGTGATATAATTGGAGAGCTTTAATCAGAACTCCTAAAGAGGTGGCTGTGTAAATGTTCTGCAACGTCAAACTAATCACAGAGTCAGAGATGAACTCACACCAGGGTGTCTGATCCTCCAGGGCACGCTGCCCTTCCAGTATGATTTCATCTCCTAGAAAGGATCTCTGGTGTGAAAACAAGCTCCCTGGACCCCTTCCAGCCCTCCCCTGCATGCCACACTTGCTGTAGAACAACTGTAATTTAGCCAAGTCTTTATAGACTTCAAATGGCTTCAGAAACAATCTTGATTTTTGGCAATGAAGGAAAAAACTCTGAAATTACTTAACCATGTACTGATTGCAGCCTTTGGAGCTGGCTGTAGTTCTCTTTATTCAGTTGATATCTTAGCAGTGGCAAACACAGAATAGAATTGTCTGAGCTTTGCTGGGATTGCCAGCACAGGACTTGTCTGTGTGCAGGGGCCTCCTGCACACACTGGGAGCAGCTCCTGAGCTCACCTGGCACCACCATGGCACATTCAAACCTGTCAGCATGAGAGCAGGATGGAATAAAATTTGTGCTGTAATTGATACAGATCATTTAATTGTTAGGGCTCATCACAAACATTTCTAAAGGTAGGGACAGTAACAGCACAAATAATTAAACTCTGCTATCTGCAATATCTTCTACCAGCAAGTGTCATTTACTGTAGAATTAATAATTTAAATAAACCTCACATGGACCTCAGTAAAATCAGGGAAATGTGTTCAAGACCTGCAGCTCTTCAGGGAAGCAGAGCTCTGTGTCCATTTCCATCACAGAGCGTGGGGAAGTATTCTAAATAACCAAGTGCCTTCACAGGCATAATCAAATTCCTACCACAGTTTTATATAAGCAGTGTCCTCTGAATACTTCTAATGTTAGGTAAATTCTCAATAGTCAGTAATACATTTGAAGTTACTATTTAAAAAAAAAATAGCCAGCTTCCTAATTTGACCATTTTAGAGTAACATTTAGTGATATCTCTATTTGCTGTCCTCCCATGAATAGTTACCATATTTTGGAGTTAATAGAAACATTGCATCATCTTTTATGAGTGCATCAACTCATCTGCAATTAAGTTTAGATTGTCCAATAAAGTTCTGTGACATTTTAGCCCACATTTTATTTCCCAGTTAAAAGACTCCTCTGAACGTTATTGCCATAAGAATTCTGGTAATGAGGGAGGATAAACCATTTCATTTGAGGCTGGACAGATGAATATGTCAGCACAAAACACAGCAGGTGATAGATGAGCACACAGTGAGTGAGGCAGCTGAGATGGGGAACTCTCTGAATGAGGTTCAGCCAAGGCTGCACGATCCAGGGAGCTCCAGAATTGTTTAACAATGAAGGGGAGGGCTCCATGGAGTTGGCACTTTTAGCTTTGTGCTGCTCCCAATCTCTGTAGAAGTGCTTACACATATGAGAGAGAAAGAATGAAGGACAAAGAATTTGCTGCAGAAAGACTCAAATCCTCCTGGCAATTTGCTAACTGTTCTTTCCACACCTTTATTTGCAGGAAATGGCTGACTGAGGCACTTAGAGCTTGAGCTGAATCCCCACAAACTTGGAATTTTGTTGCTGTCCAATATCTCATTTCTTGGGAAGTCCCACCACAACCAGATCCAGCCCACCTTGAACTGAAGGTCCACTGAAGACTATAATTTTTTTGGGTTCCTGTTCAACTCAGTAAGAAGTGTGTATATTGTGCTTTCTTTCCCCAAACAGAGCACTTCATGGGAAGGGATAAATTCAGTGTTCCAGTCAATCCTTGGCCTTGTTGAAAGCATTCCCCAAATTGCTAATTAATGCTTGTGCAAACAAAATTGTATTTCTGGATATGGATATCCAACATGGCAAGGCTCCAAATTTCCCTGAGGATATTTAGACTCTGAAAGCACAGAGTGCTCTAACACACCATTCCTCAGCACTCTTCACTTTCCAATTAAAAAATTCTCCCTCTTTGCTGTAAAATTTACATTACTCTACCTTTTCCTGAATGTTATGAATTATTTATTTAATTAAAACCCCTCGTCTTCAAAAAGAAAAGGATAAGAGATGAAGCAACTGAAGTTCTGGAAAGGTTGATAGACAAGGATGGATTGCAGCCAAAACCTAATTGAAGAAAAAGTGTCAATTCTCCATTTAAAACTGAAAGCAACTTTCCAGCTGAGGATTCATCTTCAAACACAAGCCTGGTTCTTTAATGAAAAACAGAGCAAAACTCACTTTAAAGAACTGTCCTGAGAGACTTTCAAACACTTTGAATTTGTCACACCAGCTTAGGTTAACAACTGTTATGGATGAACCTTTTGTTATAAGAGAGTACACGTGCAAAATCCTCCATGATTTGGGCTTTTTGAGAATCTCTGAGAATGTTTATGAAGCAATTTCATCTACAAAATATCCTCCTGGCCCTCACCCAGTGGCATTTTTATTTTTACCCTAGACATCAATGTCTAGCTTGGAGGGAAGGAAAGAAAAGAGCAACTCATTACAGACATTTTTGGATCAGTTTTACTGAGGCACATTCATCTAGATCTCAGTTAAAGCAAAAAGAAATTGAACATCATGCTGGAATTCTGCATGCGAAAAAAAAAAAAAACCAAAAAAGAAGAAGACAAAGCAGATATGTCATCTTTCTTTTCCAAATACACAGAAATAATACTCCATGGAAGAGAGTAAAATGATTCCAAACTTGTTAGAATAAGAGTAGGCAGAGGAAACAAAACAACAGCACAATGAATTTGTAGCACTCTTAGTGTCTTGTGAGAAAGTTTTTCTGCCATATAATTTCTGATCATTCTGTGGCTCCTCTTGAGATACTTTCCGACTTGACTTAAACTTCAAAAAGATGGGAAAAAGTGGCTGTAATTAATTAAACTTCCCCAGTCCTCTCTCTTTGTTTTTCCATAGTAAGGCACAAAGAAGACTTCCCAGGCCACTGCTCATGGGTGCATTCTTGTGCCTTCAGAAATGAAATCACACCCAAAAATTTGGAGGAAAGTAACATCCCCAAGTAATCTTTAAATGAGAACAGAATGTAATTTTAAAATAGCTATTACTTGACTGAAATGATGTGTTATTATGTACCCTTATAGGTAATTTAGTGTATTTACTTCAATAAAGCATAATAGGTGTTTGAATCAGATATGCAATTTAATAATATTTGTCAACAAAAATGTTTACAAGGTGTAGCCATTTAGAGGGAAGATATATTAGCCCTAAAATTAATAGACTGTCCCTTCCCTTTTCTTTATTCAATACAAGATGACAAAGAGAGTCTTCCTTTAGTTCTTAATCTGAAATACTCTGTTATTCAACTTGGAATAATGTATCCAAATGACTTTTGCACAACAAAGAGCTGCATAAGCCCAGCACTAATATTTAAAAGTGATGGATATAAACAGCCTGTCCATATTTCATCCTCTTGCAATATTTATTCAGCAGAAAAGAGATGCAGGGTGGGAAATGAACTTTACAAAGTGATTACTTTGGATCTAGACAAAATCTTTTCAGAGGCCTTCAGGTAAACATCACCTTGAGGGTGCACTGTGCTGTGCCACAGTTCCCTGTCCTGCTCAGTGGGAATGGGATGGGGCTGAAAGCCAACAGCTGGGCCAGGGAGGAACAGAAAATAACTAGAAAAAACAGAAGAGAAATGTGGGAATTAAAAACACAACCGATGGTAGGGCTGGATTGCAAACCCAGCAGTTACCACAGCTGCCACATGCCTGCATTTAGCCCCAGTTTTCAAAAGGTCTGTTTGTAGCCTTGTATATAACAAATATTTTGTATATTCAAATTGCTTGAAAGACAGCTTGGAGAAATCCTCTAGAATTATGGATATAACATTTTTATAAACACTGAGAAAACAATCTCACTATTAATATCTCCCAAGCCCCTTCCTGAAATGAACAAAAAAAATTGCAGTTGATATTCGGAATATGATCAGGTCTCTACTTTTCTTGTGGAGTTCAGACCTTGCTGTGAGGTCCCACCCTCAGTGCCATCACCACTAAAGATTTATTAATGCTTTTATTAGAAAGGAATTCTCTTGGAGATGATGAGGCACCAAATCCACCTCCCAAACCTCCCAGGACATAGCACTGGACTCTCATTTCCATTTGAAGCCCCACGTGTGACACTGCCTGATGTCACCAAATAACCCAACAAGCCACGTGGAGGGGGCTGCATTCTGCATTTCTTGATATAAAAGTCTGGAAAGCACATTTGGATCACCCAGAATGAAAGTCATTCTGTAAATGTGATTATAAATGGATGCTGCCAAATTTGAATAAAATTTACAGTGAACAACAACAGACTTTACATCTCTTTCACACACGCAAAGAAAACTGAGCATAATGGAACATTCTAAGGGGAATAATCAGTGTCAAACAGCACCAGAAGAAATTGAAAGCTCCATATTAAAGTAAGCAACCCTGGAGAAGATGGTAGGAAATGTTTTATATTCATATTTTCCTCATTATACTTTAAGCACACAAAAAAAGTAAATTTTTTTTAGAGCAATATACTTAGTATGGAAGTTGTTTTACTACTCTGCTGATTTTATCTTCTCATTTCTTCACAGATAAGCAGCAATAAAGAACAAATGGTCAATAAAACATTACTTTTTAATTTTTTGCATATTGCTCCTACTCTAGGTTACATTCTCGGTGTTCCTAAATAAAAATCTTATTTAATGATCTCTGTTATTGGTTGTTATGTGAGGAAACAGAGCTGAGAATCTGAGAATGAAGAGTCTTCCAGATGGAGCTTACACATTAGCATTTAATATTTATGACATGGAAAGGCCACCATGCAAAACTTTATACCAGCTGAACGAAAAGTAAATTTAGAAATTAGGAGTGGCTGATGCTCAGTTCCTGCTGTGGATGTTACAGTCTGGGAAGTGAGGAGTAAAATTTGGGTTTCAAGGAAACTGCAAGAGATTCCCACGTAGGGTAAAAGTTTTGGTGGAAATACAGTTTAACAATCTGAGCTGTGCTGGGGTAGGACTTTTCAGGGAGCTCCAACATTTTCACACGAGCTGCTGTGTGAGGGTAGAAAAACCACCCAAGTGCGAAGAGCCTGAGCCTCAACAGGCTGGATTTGCCTTTGTCTCTCCTCCCCTCCACTCTCTCTTGGTATTTGCTTTTCTTGGGCAGCCACGAGAATGTTGTAACATTTACTTTGAGCTGGTTGGGAAAAAAAGAATGAGAGCTTACAAACTTAGACTGGTCTAAATCACCAACTCCTATTTCCATTCTCAGCTACATCTTTCCCTCCAGTTTTTTTTTTCCCCATGTTACATTTGGTTCTAGTTTTGCTCAAGTTAAATCTTGTAAGAGAAGAAAAAATGATTGTCTTATAGATAACTTGAAAAAGTCCTTTTGCTTGTGTAAGAGACCTGGAATAAGCCAACAAAGTAAGATTTGTCTCAGCCTCACTTAACTGCTGTGGTTTTCCTCGTTTTCTTGTTTCTCTGCACAGAAGAGGAAGGTGAAAGCGAGTGGGGAAGTGAGGAAGTGCAGGATGGTGGGAAACAGCAGCATTTGGCTGTTAATTAACCTTTAATTAATTAAAAGCAACAACATTCAATATTCATGGAAGTGATCACTGTGATAGAAAGATTCCCCTGTAACACAGCCCTTGGGAAAGGCTTTTCTACTGTTTAAAACAGCAACGTGCAGGTGACCCTAAGAGGAATTTTAGTGTTGATATTGATGCATGTGGAACGAGGCAGCTGCTGACCTGTTGGTCTGTTTTGCTCTTACAGCTTAAGAATTGCTCCCTGCCTGCCAAAATCAGTATCAGTGAGACTCTGTCAGCTCCAAACTCACAGAAATGCAGCTCTGAAAGTGGAACTTCCCAGCTCTGGGCTGGGAGAGGGGCAGAGCCTGCAGAGCCTCAGGTGGAGCTGGGAGAGCCCCAGGATTGATAGAATAGGGTTAAAATTCTTCTAAAATCATGGTAGCTAAAGGAGGCCTTGGGAACTGGAGTGGACATTGTCTTTGCTAAAATGATGTGAACCTACACCTGTGTACCCACCTGTATAGCAGGTGATGAAGTTAAATGCAATAATTGCTTAGTAGATAGAAGTAAAAATAATTATTTGATCGCAATAAGAATCACAAGAAAGGAACAACAATCATGAGAAATGCTGTGGGGAGAGGGCTTAAACTCATGCTTGGGTGAAAACAGTATACACAACAGAACAATATCAATTTGATGATTAACATATGATTATACAACAGTTATGTAAGGAAAGGGTATAAAAATGTATCCATCTCAAATCCATGTTGGAATCAGATTTGGGTCTGAACCCCTGATTCCCAGAGCTCTTCAAATAAAAGCATAGAATCATCCAGTGATTCTGTGTTTCTACACTAACAGGATGGGCTGTGCAGGGAGGTGTGAGAGGCAATGTCACAGCATGGAACGAGCCTCTTGGTGCTGTTTGGAGCATTCTGGCTCCACGTGTTCCTCAGGTGCTGCTGAGAGGTGACAAACACTGGCAGTGCTCCCCAGCAAGCAGAAATTGCGTGTGTGTTATCAGGTGCAGAGGAGCACAGAGATAACAAACACAACCTCCAGATAGCAATCATCCATGGGGTGAGCTCAATGAGGTTTGGGACAAGAGTGGGGATCCTCTCTGGATCTAAGAGAGGAGTGCCTGAAGTCATCAGGACTGTGAGAGTCAACAGTGGGAGGTCAGGAGGGGGAGAGACAGACAGGAAGGAAGGACTGCACTGTAAATTCCCATAATAGGCTTGACATTAATTTATAACTCCCTAACCATGCAAATATTGTTAGGTAAACACTGCAAGGCAGTGAGCAGCAAGTCATCCCCACCTGTCAGTTTTATAGCTCAGATCAAACCAGGCCAGCTTGACAATCTGCCTTTTTTCTGTTTGCTGCCTCAGAAATGTGCATTTTCCCATGTAATGTTCTCTCACACCTGGTATTCAAAAGGAAGGACAGAGATGTTTTGCCTTTCAGCTAGTTTCAGAACTCCTCAAACAAGAAGGTAGAGTTTTCCCTACAGAGGCACTTCTTCAGAAGAGCAACACTTTGAAGGATAAAGAGGTTTTCTCTCTCCTGGGGACAGAAGAGCCTTGCAGGTAGGAGCTGCCACGTGTCTCTGATCTGTCAGAGCCCCAAACCAGTGCACTTTAACCTCCCTCTGGTCACCTCTCTGTCTCTGCTTTGTTCCAGTACCATCAAAATGAGAATATGGCTGTGTGGACATGCAATCCTCTGATAGAGGTGATTATGGTTATTGCTATTTTTGTGATCTACACCACAGGCCATGAATTTCTGATCACCTGGTTAAAAGAAACTGTCTGGGAGCAAATTTGATTTCATGAAGCAAACGCAGTAAATGGAGATATCCTGTTAATGCCACCATTTCTGCTATTTAAACTCCCCTAGAAAACAGCTTGGCATTGCAATGGGCTGCCTGGAGTGCTCAATGGAGGAGCTTTCAGAAATCAATCACATCTAGACCTGTTTGATACTCTTGTCATAGTTTGTACCTGAAATAATGAACTGAGTAAATCTATTCAGAATCGGCTTCAAAATTATACAGCAAATTAATCAATAACTTGATTGCAGTCCTCTCCTCCACAGCAACGTTGCATTGACATTTTCAGGTTATAATAAGTGCCTTTAGCTCTGAGTACACAAAAGCATCACTTTTGGCAATGACAATACCTCGGTGGCTGCAGTGTCAGAGCCCAGGATCAGCTCAGGCCCAGGATCAATACAGCAGAAGAATCAGCTCATATTGAGAACAAACTGCCACAACATCCAAATATGAGCCAGACTCTTTTGAAGGTAATTCGTGCTTCTCAAAAAGATGAAAATAATAGCAAAGTACAGAAGATAATAGTGAAATATTAAGCAGCTTCTCTGTGCAGCTCAGTCGAAGCCTGGCTGTAGGCTCACAGGTCACCTGCTCCCATTTTCCTGCCTACACTCACATTTCTCATCATTCCAAAATCCTCTTGACACAGTGCTTATCCTCTTCTTGTCCACTTTTCAGTGTCCTGCCCCATGCTCAGCTCTGGAGGCAGAGATTAAAGCACTGAAAATCTGGACCCAAGTAGTCTTGAACAAACATTCATGAGTGGAAATAAAACTTTCTTTTTTCAGTAGTCCATGTTAGCAACAACAAAAAAGTTTTATTTAGGCTCAATTCAAGCAGAATTTATTTTTCCCTCGGTTTGGCAGCTGAACCAAAAAAAAAAAAAAAGAGAAAAAAAAAAAAAGAGAGAAAAAAAAAAATCAATTATTCAGGGAGCCCTAAGAGCCCTGCTGAAGCCACCAGGGACCAGTGCTGCACTAACGATTTTTTTTTGTGAGTTATTTTGGTTTAATAGTAAAAAGGCTGCATCTGAGTTGAGCCAAGAGCCTTTTGTAATGTTTGTGTGTCAGCATTACACGGCCTTTATTTTCTCTCCTCTAAAGCCAGATTGTTTGAAGCCTAATGCTGTGATCATTTATTTACACAGAGCCCAGGAGGAAGCAGTTGGGCTGGTTAATATTCAGCACAGATTTTGCAGTGATTGTCCATGGATTGCAGCTCCCACATCACACACCAGCTCTGAGCTCACTGTGCACTGAAGGATGCTGCTCCCACCGTGACATTATCATTTTGTAGTGGGCTCATTTTCATCTTAATCTACTCGTGGATGATCCATGGGTGGGGAACACAACTGTCAGGCCCTTCTGGGCTTTTCCAGAGCTATCACAGGAGCACTCTACAAGTGCCAGGTCTCTGTTTCCATGCAAACCATGGGAGCAGAAGAATGAATACTGGAGGAGGGATATGCACATTTACCTTCCAGTGGGGAAAAGAAAAGGTCATTCTAAGAAATAGAATCATTTGAAGATAAGAAGCTGTAATGAAACACTCATAGAAGATATGGGATCAATATTTTATCCCGTATATGCTGAAACCTATGTAAGGTTAACAAATAATTTTTACTTTTTTCTCTTCAACCTTTCCAAACACAACTTCAGCAGGTTCTCTTACAAAATATTGCCATTTGAATTTTTCCCTCCATGAGTGTACAGGCATGTGTAGAAGCCTGTATTTGAATAGACCAGTATATTTTTGAGAGACCCCAGTCAAAATTTACAGAATATCTTCCTCTGCAGCAGGGACTTTATGAAAGCAGCTGTGATAATTTAATTTATAGAGATTGTAAAGTAAATCTACACCAGCTTCATGCACTGATCTGTTCCTTTACATTACATGTATAAACTCCAGAAAACAAGGATTTCACCAGAAAGTTAAGCAGTGTACCTGATAAAATGGCTTTAAATGCTTGGGCTGCAGTTTAGCACCTCAGTGCAGATTTTATTGCAGTGCCATTGGTAAGAGGTGCAGCCTTAGCTTGGATCTTTTATCCAGGGTACTTGTGGTGTTTCCAAATACAAAACCTGTAGCTGATGCTTGCTAAATGCAAATTACAGGCAAGCTGTTGAAACAGAGCCTTGAGGCACGTGTCAGAGTGCTGAGGGCTGTGCATGTTCCCTTTGTTTGGAAGAAGGGAGCAATTATGGAAGGGATTAATTCCATTTAAACACTACAACTAATACAGCATTAACTGATCTTTTATCAGCTGTTCTGAGTGCACCTCACTGGTGGAAACAATGTGAATTTTAATCCCAAATCTGGAGTTCTGAGTAAATCCTCTGAAGAAGATTGTAAACTCCTTTTTCTCTTGGTGCACTTCAGCAGCCTGGTGCAAACCTGGCCTCAGATAATTTGTCTAAATTATCTCTCCTACCATTGAGACCATAGAGAGAAGGGAATATTTTACACTAAAAAAAACCCCAAAATCAAACAACTTTGTTCTTTGCAGGAAGAGAGTGGAATTAATTAACTATTACAGTGAAAAAGAACTCTGCAACTTTTTGTTGCCTTCATCTTGTGTCTGTAATCACACAGGTCATGGCATGGCCTAAATAAGCTGCATATATTTACTTTACACAATTTATGTCACTTCTTGGGAAATGATAACCTTCACAAACCATGAGATTTATGGTTTGGCTCAGGGATGAGTCAACTCCTTGCTAGACATTACCAAATAATGTTTCTAGAGCTGCAGCTCTGGATAAATCCAGCACACACAGCGTTATTGGGGACCTGACAAGAGGAGGATTGAGGTCACAAACCAGAAATTAAACATTGGGACCATATCTTAAAGTCTGTGAGGGCTTTTGTAAAATGCAGTGGTTCTGAGGTGGAGATTTAGGTTGTTATGGATGGCCCTGTCTTGAGCAATCTTTTGCTGATTCTGCTGCAAACTCATTACTCAGTTTGTTTAACCTTTTCAATTCCATTTTAATTTCTCTAAAAATGCTGTTTCCCCCCCCTTTAACAACCAAGCCATGTCACCCCCCCCCCCCCCTCTCTTCTGCTCATTCCAAACTATTATTTTGACGTATATCTGTTGAGGATCTGGTTCATTATCTCCTGAAGAACATCTTTTTCTCAAATGTCAAAACAAAAGTATGCTCAGCTGTTCTGCAGAAATTTGCAAACTAATGGACCTTTCACTCTAGAAATAAAGGGCTTTAATTGAGTATTTTAATGTGTTTGGGAGGATGTGGAAGATGGATGAATGAAAGTGATACTTCTTTTACCAACAAAGACTAATGTTGCAAGAATGTAGGGGGAAGTGCATAATTAGTTTCCATTTTCATCAGAGCAGATACTCAGCTTCCAGAAGGTCTGAACTAAAACAATTGGGATATGTAACCTTTTCAAAAGAGATTTTTAATGCTCATCTACTGCAAAAATATGGAGAAAGTTGGTATTAAAAGTACAAGTTGGATGTTTTTTGCTAGACTTTTTATCCGAAATGTTTCTATTTTCTTCTAAAGGTAAATTATTTTAAATTGTATTTAAGTGCATTCTTATGCTAATGGCTCTCAGGAGCAGCATCTCTCTAATTTCCTGCTCTGATAAGTCTTTGCCACAGGATCTCCTGCCCATGAAATGAATCCTGTTGCTACCAGTGGGTTTGATGTATCATAGCAACAACCACTAATGTGGAAAATTCAAACTGAAGAAAGACACTTGACAAGCACTCAAGTGATATTCTAGAAGACCAGAAGACCTTGCAGGAAGTTCCTCAACTGATTAGGCTTTTCTTTTTTTTTTAAAATAAAATTTCAAACACCAATTTCTGCTCCTACTTTCATGGAAATCTTCTGGCTGAATTCTGAGGCAAACATCATTCTGTACACAAAAATCTGAACACCAGGAGTTTTACCTCAGTGCAGAATAGGGGGGTGAGAAAGGAGGTTTCCCATTGTTGGAGTGCAGGCTGCACGTGGGATCACGTGATATCTAAATGATCAAATTAATTTGGAGCAATAGAGAGAAGATAGCTCATTTAATTTTCCACTGTCCTTTTCATTGTTCTAAAAACCATGCCCAAACTCTATGAAGTTCAAACAATTTCTGAGTGTTAAAACCTTAATCTGTGGTTTTTTTCTTATTTTTTGCCCATCTTTATTCTTCATTCTGGACTGAATTTGAGCACAGGTGTGCTGATGTAGAGCCAAAAGAAGGCTTTTTAATGTTACTTCTCATCTAAGAGTCTAGAAGTAATTTCTTTAAAATTGAAATGTGATTTCTGCTACATATTTCTTAAAAATACCCCCAATTATTTGGACCCACCAGCACTCCAGTGACTTATCTTAACTAGTGGTAAGAAACAGGAAGAGACAGAAATGTAATGCACAATTCTAACCATTAAACTTTATGCCAAGACATTTGGTTTTTTGCATTTATTTTGTTTGCTTTATATTCCTGACAATTCTGCAGCAATTCTGAGTCCATCCAGCCATGGGAGGAGAGAAAAGAAGGGGATTTTGCTGTCAAGTAAGACAGCAAACAGAGAGAAACTCAGGCTTTTCCCAAAAGTCTCCCAGCCATGTCCCATGCTGATGCCTGAGGGATTTTTTCTACTTTTCTCCTGAATATTTCTTACACTGTTCCCTACATTCACAAGTATCAGCATGCACACTTGTGATGCTTTAGGTGATAGTTTAGCCTGGTTTCATGGTGTTTGTAGGGCTGGTAGACCAAACACCCCTGAAACCACGGAGAGTTAGAGACCAAACACCCTGTTTTCGTGGGCCCTCAAGGTCTCCTAGTAGGACAGATTTTGTAAACTAGAAGTTAGCCCACCCAGGCCCCTTCTTGGGCCCTCCTGGTAGATCTGCTAATGTGTAGAGTCTTTAATTGTACCCTCGACTGGGGGGACGGGGCTTTGGCGACGCGTTCTACCTGGACGTCAGAAGCCATGGAATGGGATCCTATTAAAATACCGAGGGAAACAACCCCCAGTCCTTTCACTGTGTCTGAGCCTTTACTTCCTAAGACCAGAAAAAGGCATCATGCCATGAATGTTTCTGTGAGTGACTCACAGCAATAACCAGGCAGGCCTCAGCCCAGAGCTGCAAAATCCAGGGAAATGTAATGAGAGACCCTTCTCACCAGTGCACCATCTGTTCTTTCCCTGCAAGGGGATCAAATTGTTTTGTTATTTACATTAAAAAAAAAAATCAGTGAAGATCCAAATGATGGTGATTTGAGTTTATTAAGAGCTGCTGCATCATCAGGGGGATTTTGAACATCACTCCAATGCAGATGCTCCAAATGTACTTTAGGAAATACAGCCCTTTATGGGTCAGGGCTGCACTGCATGGAGTGGAAAGAGTCATTAATAGATTTGGCTGGTTTTTCACTGCAGTGTGCTGGTTAAACAAACCTGTTTATGCTTCATCCCCTTTTGCTTTAGCAAGATTTCTTTCCCAATAATACAAATGCTTTCAGCTCATCTACCACAGGTCCATACTGGCAAGTGGCCAGAAGTAGAACATGGACAAACTGGGACTCCTGTATTCCTTGGCCTCCTTTATCTAATTTTTACTGCCTGTAAGAGCCTGAGTCCTGAAATGCCCTGAATACCAATGGAAGAGCTACAGCTCTTTCCTTTGGTTCAGGAATATTGCATTTTTCCCTCATCCCATAGCAAAGTTTAATTTCTCACGTTACTGTCATTTTGATAAAGTAAAACTTGGGTGTTTAAATCACATCTCAGGAAAGTGGTGGCAAATTGAAAGTGAGTACAATTTGTTCGTTAGCACCTCATGTTTTGAAATAATTTATCACACAAACATTTCCTGGAAAACAAAAGCCACTTACGTGCAGGCAACTTATAAAATGTTACTTGTTTATCTAATAAACTACCCTGGGGCCAACAACTGCATTAGCATTGCACAAACTTTCTAACTTATTCATCATCACTATTTATTATTAAAACTTTATCTGTTTCAAGTTAGTGAATAGCTGCCTTGGGATACGCTGCTCAGAGCAGAGGCAACCGAATAAAGTTTACACAATTTGCATAATATTGTACAACGGATATTAGCTCAGAACAATATGAATCCCCTGGATCATTTGCACAGCCCCTTTGGTGTTTAATGTTGGTAAATATTTAAATAACAGCAAGCCTATATAATTATGGAGATTCCTCTTCCTAATCCGCACAGATTGTACGAAATGTCGTAAATCATGCCTGCTACACAGCCACAGCCAGGCTGAGAATAAAGAGATGATTTAGAGGTGCTTAATGCCTTTTCTGGGAGTTTTGTGGCCCATCATTCAGCACACGTTGGCAGGAGGAACTCGTGTGAGCACTGCCCAGTGTGGGCACTGGGTGTGAGGAAGGATGGATGCTCTGAAAGCTGACAGAGATTTCATTGCTCTGCTGTGTTTTTGTTTTTACCACAAATCAGATGTAAATCGGGTGCCTCAGGGGTTTACACTCCCTCTGTGTTATTTTGTGCTGATGCACAAAGTGCTGGATAAAGCAGAGTAGGGCGAGTTTTTGTTCCACAGGACTGGTAACACTCCTGAAGGAGATGTCTCCTCACAGTGTAGATTAAATTGTTTAATGCTGGTAAACTGCTCCCAGCTTTTAAGGGCCTGATTCCCAAAACTGCAGAACACCTTGGGATTTATGCTGTCCTGTGGAACAGCAGAACTCCTTAAGATCTTAAGATGTTTCCTGGGACTCTGATTATGAAACTCATGGCCTTCCTAAATCACTTCTTTGCACATTCAAATTTTTTTTAACATTTGTTTCTATGGGTTTTTTTTTCAGTTAAAGATTGGTTCCAACTGCTAGTGAGCCAAGGCAACTTCCACTAATGTCAAAGCTATTCTACATTATGTAAAATTCTTAATATCTGCAAGGATCAGGTTCAGTTTTAAGGTCTAAAAGTGTAGCCTGGTGGGTGATGTCCTGGATGAAGGTACATGAGAGCTGGGATCTATTTCTGACTCTGACACCAATCCACCACCCATCAATCAAATGTTCTTTACATTCCCTGTCTGTAGAATGACATTTAAAATTATCCTTTAAACTCTTCAGTGCAATAAGGCCATGCATCTTTTTGGGTCCATAGATAGTTGAATGCCCCCCTATTATTGTAACAAACAAAATTACAATCAAGCCAAGACAAAACCAAATCAATTGTAAATTTATCAGTGCTTCTAAATATATCTAGACCAACGCAGCTAGTTTCTAATCCATCTCAGAAAGTAGCCCAGTATCTCCCTTATATTTTCATGACTGGTACAAGATACAGATTACTATTTTTAAAACACAGCTCCTTTTTTCTGTGTCACTCAGTGGCCCATCCCAGTTCAGCAGAGAAGCACAGTTAATCCCCTCTTTCCATCATGGTGTTCAGGAAAGCGAAAATTAAATAAAGGGACCAAGAGATATTTTGATGACTCTAACATATTTTTCACCTTTTCCCCTTAGGACACACACTGGGATTTAAATAGATATTATTTTTGATGTTTTTTAAAGAGACTAAAATGGATATCTGCGGAGTTAATAAAATATCTCATCCCTGAAGAGTGATTACATTTCTTTCACTCATGAGAAAGTCCTTCATAATTCATTTATACCTGAGGGTCTTTTGAGTTATGGGTCCTTCACACTTTTGAAAGACACGTAATGCCCTTCATGGATGACGTTTCTTATGTCTATTGGAATTGTAAAATTAAAGTGTAGAGGTTTTGAAGGCATATTCTACATGTAAAATATAAATGCAAGCACAGAATGTTTCCCTCTCCTTTTTGAAGGGTCTGCAAGACCTTAGGAGAACTTGACAACATGAAATATTATGGTGGAATCCAACTCAGGATGTGCTGCATGCAAGACAAGGAGTAAGAAATTGAGTTTTGCATTCATCTGTGTCAGCAGAATGCACTGCTATAGCTTTATTTGCAATGCTTTAGATGTATTCCTTTTATACTTTCAAATTACAAACAGAATATTTGTATTTCACCTGAAAGTATCAGCATTGTATCAGCAGAACCTCCTGATAGAAAGAAGAAATATTTTATACACTAAAACCCCATAAATTCCTGCATAGAGGAGTCTGAGTGGACACAGCAGGGTGATAAGCACTTCACAGATTTGCAAATATAATACTGAAAATATCACACAGGTGCCTCAAAGAGATTTGAACACAGTTCACCACGTTTACTCTGTGTTGTACTTAACATTTATAGCTAATTTTTCATTAACTGTCACATGGCACTATTTAGGTGCTTAAATTGGTACAGTGTCCTTCTAACTAATTCCTGGAAGCCCTGGAGAAGAGAGAGAGAGTGAAAATACACATTTTAAAAGGATCATCCCGCAGATGCTGTACAAACATGTCACAGTCACTGGGGGCTCAACATTATGTGGATGACCAAAGTATTTAAAAACCATTGTTCATTGATCCAGTCATTGCAAGGGTGCCAGGAAGGACCTGCACCACCCTGTCCCCCAAATCCTGTAAAACCTGTGTCCTCAGGAAGGCAGGGAACTCGTTCTGCTGTGGTGTCACAGAGCCCCTCGAGGGCACAGCTCAGTGGGGCTCAGGTGTGTGCAGAGCTCACCTGAACCCCTCAGCACAGGAGCCCCTCATTTCCTCAGCTCCCCACCTGCAATCCCAGGTGACTCCAGCACCCTGAGCAGCTCCAGCTGCCAACAGAAATAGAATTCCCAAGGCAATTAGGCACAAATATATTTGGAGAGCTGTCCAGGCAGCATTTTACTGGCAATAACATGGACAAATGTTTCCTTCAGGTACAACGTGGCTGCTGCTGCCTCTGCATGCACCACTAATCACTGTGATGCACATGGAAACACAGCACACAACCAGGTGACAAACCAGGGCTTGGTTTGGAGTAAAAGATGAAGGGAAAAGCAGGGACAGATGTTGTGCAGAAACATTTTAAATAAATGGACAGAGTGTCAGAGCAGAGACAGAAGTGTCACCTTGGGAAGGTGTGAGATTACAGGCAGAGATCAGCCACAAGGCTTCCAAAGACACACATTGGTCAGCACAAGGCTGGAAACAAAGTCATGGGAGAGTGGTGAAGTCTGCAGGGAACCCCAGTTTGGAAATAAAACAATTAGAAGAACAGTTAACTCATCCATTTTGTGGACGAGTCTTGTCAGCACATAGCCTGAGTAGCACTAAAATGGTAGTTAGGAGTGATTGTAATATATTAACACAGCATAGAATAATTCTGTTTTATTGAGCTCATTACTGCACATCTGTATTCCCAACTCTTTAATCTGTTACTGGCAGAAGATATTAATGTAATCCTTCAGGCACAGGAAATCAGCATTGTCCTTTTTAACGCCTGAAGTCCTCCAAGTTCTCCATATCCACAATAAACTCCTGGACCTGTATCAAGGTCTGGCTGAAGGCACAAGACAGGATTGATCTGGGTGACAGAGTCGTGGTCATAAGTCACCATACCAGAAACTAGGATTCCCCACAACAGAATAATACTGAATTATCTTTCCTGACCTCCTTTAGAAGGTAGAAGATCCAGGATTAAAGACTGCACTTTTCCTGCCTTTTCTTTCATTTATGATGTTTTTAAACTAGAGGTGAGCTAATGAGGGGCATAAACTCTGATCCAACAGCCTGGCATTGGCAGTGACCAGGAACAAAACCTATCCCCTTTGGATTGTATGGGCAAAAAAAGGAAAAAAGAAAAGAGAAGGGAGTGTGACCCCAAGGCTCAACATGAAAGAGTAAACGAAGACTGAAGTCATCTTTGGCTCAACTGATGGGAGAAAACAAAAAGTCTTTTCACTGAAGAGAGTGTTGATAAAAGGAGGGAGGAGGAATTTTGAAGATCAAACAATATAGTGTAGCTTTCTAAAGGAAAAGGGCAGGGAAAAGTTAGGTGAAGCATAAACAATTCTTTCTCATTTCCAAGGGAAGTCTGCAAGAATATTCCATGGTCCTTGTTTAACTGGGGAGTGATTATGATGCACTGATGAGCTTTTCTTTTTAAAAAATCTTCTCTTTTTAAAAACAGAAGGTGTTTAAAATGAAGACAGATAAACTATGGTGATATTTGCTTTTAAATAGGAAGGCTTTTGGCTCTCAAATTTTCCAAGTATTATATAACAAAGTTATTCAATTTTTAAAAAATATTTATTCTTAAACAAATTAACAGAATTTTCTGAAGAGAGCAGAGGCAGCAAATGTTGTTTTGGCATGATTTGAAAGGAAAATGGTGGAGATCCAGAAGCACATTTTGTATATGCTAAGACTATAGAAGATGTCCATACAATATTTACAATTTATTGCTTCCTAAGACATTTTGCAGCTTAAAAGAACCTATGAAATGATTCTTTGGTCTTACCCTGTGATTCTCACTCTGTGCTCTCTCTGTAGGGTCTCTGAGACAACACTCCTTTCATTAATCTTTCTCTCTTGACCTTTCTGGAAATAAAAACAACAAGCTGAGGCGCTGTAAGGAATACATATTGTTCTTGGATGTAGGTTAGAGCAGAGAATGAGAGGGGAATTCCAGGATTTCACTGGGCACTGCTCTGTCTGCAAAGCTGCCAGGAGCAACTTCAGCCACAGAGTCAAGCAAGAAATGATCTTCCTTCAAGAGAATTCCCTCAAAGTTTCTTTCTTCCCAAAAACATTAAATGAGGGATCATCACCTACCAGCTCTGTATAAAACATTTCCTAGGTACAAATTCTCTATTTTTATGCATTTACATTTTCAAGCAAATGAACCTTTTGAATTGAGCTGTGCCTAGAGCAGAAATCCACACCATTTCTAAATAAAGCACACAGTGGGGCATTTTGAGAGTATAATTCAGGACACGCACAGAGAATTAACATCAAAACTTTCCCAAATCTGTGCCAGAAGTTCTGGAATAAAGTGCACACTGTAGAAAACTGAAAATTCAAACCCAACCAAGTTAGTGCTGATATTTACATTCACTGAATTAATGTGAAGTGTATGGGTTCTTTTTTCTTTAAAAAATTGTGTTTCATATATCAAGTCCCAGATTATTGTTATTTGCAAACATTTAGTTAATAAAAAGTATCCTCATATAACTCTGAATTTTGTTTTTAAAAAACAGATTTTTTAAAATTACAATTTACCAATACTAAAATTAAAAATACACTAGAAGAAAATGAACTGAAAAAATTCTAGCAGAACTGATCAAATACTTTGGTGTTGTAATGCAAATATTTTGCTTTTCTAATTGAACAAATGAAATGATGGTATGGAAAAACTAATGAAAGCAGATCTGGAATGGGAAGGATTTACAGTCATGTAAATATTTGTGGTGGTTTAGAAATGTCTGAATGTGAAAAATAAGCCTGGGCTCTCCTCTCACTGGCATCCGTGGCTGTATCCTGAAACACTCAGAAGGATTTGCTCCAAAAGCTGCAGCTCTGTTCCTTCTGATTGAAAACATCCAGGAAATGCCCAGGGCTCACCCAGAGGGATCAGCTGTGGTGAGCCTTGAGCACTTTGATCAGACTTCAGAACGAGGGGGAAACCCCCAAAAATCACAGGAGCCTTTTTTGAGTTGCAACCATCCCAGTTTTGTGTGACGTCCAAGGGGGAATCCCATCCATCCTCCATCACCTGGTCCTGAACTTCCTGGGCAGATCCCACAAGGAAGGGCAGTGAGTCTGTCCTAGAGATGGCACTGTTGCATTTCTGTCATTGCTGGTGGATTGGCAGTGGAAGGCTCCTGACTGGGGAAAAAGGAAATCAATCTATGCATCAGCTGTCATGTTACAGCATTTTTAATGTTAACTTGCTCCCAAAGATCAAAATCCCCTCACCTTTTTTCCTGTCAAATTCAGACAACTCTGTTGGTCTCCTTAAACCAAAAAAAGGGAGAAGATTCAATTTGTCTGTGTAACAAACTATGGCATTTTTCTCTTTCAAAACTGAATTTCTTCAAATAACTATCTTAATTTTTATATGAAAAAAAAAAAAAAACGTAGAAAGATGAATTTAAATACCAAGACTCCAGTCTTGGTATTTAAATTCATTTGTTCTGCTGCTTTAGACATTCCATTTTATTTTTGTGCATGTGGGGGAGTGGACATGTAAGTGTTACATTCTGGGAGCAATACCAACTGAGCACACCAAGGATGAGACACCCAGGAGCACCAGGAGCTGCAGCTTCCCACCTTGGTGGTGTCATTCAGTGCCTGACAGGAGATGGAAAGCAATGCAGAAATAAAGCTTAAAACTTCAGCCCTGAAAACCCCTAAATCCCAAACTTAACAGAGTGGGTTCTTGTTCTGTGAGCTGCTCGAAAGTGGGACAATTTCCTTTGGGAAAGAGGTTTCTCCTCAGGTGGTTACAAAGCAAAGTCCTTGCTCTGAGTGAGGTGGGACCAAGGCATTCCCAGGGAGTTCCCTGCTCATTCCCAGTGGGGCTCATTCCCAGATTTCCTTCAGGGGCTCTTTGCTGACTGAGGCAAGGAAAGGTGCCAGAATTAGATCATAACAATGGTGGGGAAAGTCCCCAAACCCAAACTGCTTCCTCAGGAAGAGGAAGGCTCAAACCCAGCCCTCTGCCTGCGGCTTGCAGGAATAAAAGTGGCACAGCAAACAGGGAGAGCAGATCCTGGGAAATCTTGCCTTTGCTTGTCAGGAAGGCAACACCCGACCTTGTCCCTTGTCTGGGAGTTTCCTTGATAAAGCTGGGTTTGTTTGCCAAAAAGAAAAGATGAATTGTGGGCACGAATTGATCAGCACAGCTGCCTCACCTCAGCCAAGCTGTCTGAACAGCTACAGCTGCAGCAACATCTCTCTTTAAATAAAAGGTACCATTGGGGGACTGTATTTAAAAAGGAATTCAGTGGTGAGGTGACCTTGTACAGCCAAGTCAAGCACATAAATCCCTGAGAGGATTGAAATCTTTGGAGGACACACTTGCTCCTGCTCACATATTCTTACTTTTTTCCTAAATATGATTTAATGGGGCATTTACAGACTGAGAGCAGCTCTTTGTTACAACTCAGTGTACAAAAATTAAATACCTGATTAACTGCTCTGCAGGACCAGATCCTCATTTCATACTATTTTAAAGAAGTAGCTCCCATGGAATAAAAAGATTAATTCAAAGTTTCATAAAATTAAATTTATTAAAAATTTGGCTATGCTAGAATTATACATGATTGGTTTGGATAATTTTAACATATACCTAAGACATTAAATGGAGTGTTGTAAAAGTGATGGCTTTACCAATTAACAATACTTTTTTGCCTAAGAACTTAGAAGAATGAGTGCATAAAAAAGTAATTTTTTATTTTAGAGTGAGCTACTGTCATTAAAGCTGAAATGCATCATGGAGTAGGCAGGTGTGGGAAAACAATCCCTGTTTTCTGGCAGACAGAAGGAACAGGTGATCCTTCTGTGCCCTTTATCTTGTGTTCATCTTGGGAAACTGCATCTGGTATCAAATGAAGGCCCCTGAAACAGAATATTGGGCCTTAAAGCATAACTAACATGCTTTTGAATATGTTTTAAGTAGCACTGTAACAAAATTTGGAATACTGGATTCACAAGGTCTGTCTGAACAGTGTGTCCTGTCAGGAGTCCATGGGAGAACACGACTGGAGGAGCAGCAATTCCATATTCCATGGAATGTGGTGCCTTCCTGCCCTCCTTAGGGGTGGAGCAGGGAACACAGCAAATAATAACATCTCTATTGGAAAGGTTTGTGCTCTTCCCTTCATACCTGCAGATCAATGAGTGCAATGCTTGCATTTCAGCAGAGCTTACAGCCAAAGTTTCATAATGAATTATCTGAGACCCAGCAGCTGCCAGACATTCCCTTTAAAGACAAAGGCAGAATGGCTTTGGGGCATTGTGCCCCTCTGACCCGAGTGCCCCTGTTCCCCTCACTGCTGGAGGCTGGTTTGGCCACAACAAATAAACACAAGTCACCCCTTAGTCCCAGGAAGGGAGCACAATTCAATATTGCACCTGTAAACAGCTACACATTTCTATAGCAACTAATGTTTGCCAGCGTGGCCAAAGAATTCCCTTTATTATAAAAACCCAAGGAGAACAGTAGGGGGAAAAATCCATGACTGAAGAAATACCCAATTCCAGGCAGAAAGGTCAGAATTGCTCCTGGGTTCTCAGCACTGGATGCACGTACCTCAGGGCACTTCTGCAATTCACTCAAGTGCTCAAACTGCATTTTTTTATAACCCCCACATGCTGCTGCTTGAAGAACAAAAATTTTTACTGTTTTATAAAGAATGAAGTTAGAGTGAAATCCAATGGACTGCAGTGACCATGTAATTTTTTCTCTCTTCTTAATATTGAAGAGATTCTTGAAAGTGGTAAAACTAGAGCTGTCCCAGGGTAGCCTGAGATGTAAAAAATTGGGAAATAATTCTCTGAGAACCCCTAGAGTAAATCCCTGAGTGCCTGCTTTGGACACAGGGTAAACAATTCTAGTTTGGTTGCACAAGTTATTAATTATTAGCCCCAGGACTTCAGGTGTGTTCCACATGGTTTCCATGGAGTTTACCACAGTGCATTTCAAGTCCATGGAGGATACCAGGGATGTTTGGATCAGAAGCAGTGCAAAACCAAAAAATAATAGAGGATGTTTTCAAGTTGGCTTCAGAATTGGTGAAAATCCAGTAAAAAAATCATGATGCTGTAATAATTACCCACTGTCTCCTTGTCTCATCTGCATCCAGGGAAAAAAATTAAAATTATATAAAACACCATGCACAGGTTCTGTCAGTTCATGTTAATGATCTGTACTGGCACTCCTTGTAGGGCAGGAAACAGCAATTCTATTATAAGATGCCATATCTATTTCCCACTTCTCTTTTACTTAGAAATACTTTTAACCAGTCTGGTTTCCTTCTTGCACCTTACCTGTCAGTAAAATTGTTGGACTGAGTTAAAATCACATTACAAGTGTCTGTCTAGGGACTGTTATTTAGAAGGTCTTGCATGTAATGGAGGTGAAACATTTTCAGCACTGTTTTGCATTCAGGACTCAGGTTAAAATGGTTTTTGTTAGGGGAGGAAAAAAATACGACAAAAAAGTGTCTGGATTGTCATAATCTGGCAAAGAAGTGTTGATAAATTGCCTGGGCAGCACTGGTCAGGACTGAGTGACCCTTGGAGATCTGGGCAGGGCTTGTGCCACTCAGCCCCAGCAATCCTGGAGAGGGGCAGAGGTCAGGGCAGGTGCTGGGAGCTGGAGCTGACATGGATTCATTGCTGAGCTAATGATGGGTTGTTATAACATGCTTTATGCTGGCAAAACCACCATCATGTGCAAGAGCCCCGATTTTATTAGGATTGTGAACAAACCTCTGCCCTGCAGAATATTATGGTGTAGCTACAAAAGCAGTGCAGCTCAGCCAGATGGTGACAGGAGAAGGATAATTTGTCTTATCAAAGCCTCCATCAAGTACCAGGCTCCTGGTGCTTGAGTTAATTTGGAGAACTGTGAGACAGAAAGGCTTTGCACAGTATTGACAAATCCTACACTTCAGAGTTCCAATTTTGGAGCGAGGAACCCAGGGAACACAAGTGACATGAATTTGTTCAGTAATCTCAGCAGTGAACAGACAAATATTCCAGAGACACAATGCCCAGCTCCCAGGGAATGCGTGCTCAGTGCAGGCTGGGAAGGGCAAAGCCTGGAATTTCTGAGGTAAATAACCTTAAAATGGAAATAAAAATCCAATGTACTTTATGTACTCCAATCTCTTCTTGTCTAAAAAGTGGTGATAAAAATAAAATTTTCCACGTGGACCAAGGTGTATGAAGTATTCTGGATTAAGTAAGGTGAAGGATGAAATGCTGCATGTTGCAGTTTAGTAATGGGCTCTATTTTCAATGCAGTCTGCAAGTGTTTCAGGAGGAAATACTTTGCCCCAGATTTTCAGCAGTGCTCATCACTTTAAAAACAAAGTATGCTTTCCTGAAACTGACTTTTTTATCAGTTTTAGCATATGAAATCTCTGGTAATAAATTTTGTTTGAAATCTAGAAATAATCCCAACCTAACCGAAAACAACCTCAGGATTCCCTGAGTTCACGACAAGAAACCACAGTGCAAACAGACAGAAAACCCCCAAATCCTCCAGTGAAAAAACACACCAGTTGTGCTGTTAAAAGGTGCTGCCATGAAGAACTGCTTTGTCCCTCATGCTGTGCAAATCCCCAGCAGCTGGAGCCGTATAAATCGCCGTGGAGATTCATCATCCTCTCCTGCAACGTCCCTGTAAGGAACTGCAGTTGTACGAGGTGTCTGCTGTGAGATAGTGCCACAAATAAATCTGACAGGCAAACAGCTCCAGCCAAATGGATTGCAGCTGATGGAGTGTCAGCTGGCTCACTGAGCTGGGCTCTTTTATGGCTGCCAGCAATGAGAGAGCAATTTTTGCGGAAAAGTCGGGAGCTGATGGAGTCAGGGCTTGGGCAGAGCTGTTTCAAAACACCCCCAGGTACTCAGGATATTCCCAACTGCCTGGACACACTGGGTGATCAGAGAATCCTGACAACACGGAGGTGTGAGAGCAAATCTGGCAGGTGCAGGTGTCAGTTTGTGCATCCTGGACGCTGTTTGGGAGATGCAAACCCCACTTCATTGTGCAAAGTTGAGATCTGGTGTTTTATTGGTAATCACTTCCCACAAATGGAAATTTAAAAATATTTATTAAAGTGCTTAACAATCTCTGACCCCTGGATAGTCTCTGTTTTGGAAAGATTAACCACTGTTACATGTATAGTTAATTGTATGTGTTTTTCTTCCCTTTTCTCCCCTTTTCCCTAAAGAAAACTTAAATATTTACCCTAATGAATGAAGTTAAATTATTTCCATTGAGTTCAAAAGTCCATTCCCATATCAGATATTCAAATTAATAATTTTTAAAGTTATTTTATGCTTTAAGAGAAGCAGTGCATATTAAAATTTCTTAAAATGTATTATAAAACAAATGGTACAAACAGTCATTTCTATGAAGGAAATATTCCAATAACAAGGGTATGAAATAGGCTGCTGGATATTTATACTGGATATTTATGCAACTATTCTTACATCATGACTGTGCATTTGTTCCTGTGATTATTGTAAATTATTTAAATATGTGTTAGATCAATACAAAATGTTTAAAGAAAGATCATGGAAATTCAAAAATCAGAACCACTCTTTAAAAAGCCTGGAAATAGATGTATCCTCACAGAAGATTAAGCATTTGAAAATACTGTCTACAAACCTGGGATAAATTCATAGCACAAGATTAAAAGCTGTGAGTGTATGTGAGTATATGTGAGTATATGATTCTAACTACATCATCCACTAAATATTTCCTCATTGTGTTCTAGCAGCCAGGTATTAATTCAGTGTATGCACATCTGCAAGATTATTTAACAAGAGAAGGCAGAAAAATAATTCAAATGACAGACAGCGTGTTTTCCTGGCTGTTTGTGTGTATAGTGTAAATGTGTGGGAATAAACAACTATTTCTGCTTTTTGGGAAAATAGAGGTCCCAATTTCCAGTCACTGGAATTAATTCTGCACACAATAATCTGGCCCTTTTTTGGTTTGCTTCACAAACAGAAGTCTCTTGCACACAGTGCACTTTAAAGGCAAAATGTACTGTTCTTAAGCATTAAAAAATAACATTATTTCGGGGGCAGAACATCACTCACAAATATTGGCTATTTAACAAGGAGTCTTAAACATAAACCCGCTGAGCTACCGTGTGCCATTTTCCCAGAGAAAATGCACTCTTGCCAGCAAACTGCATAAATCAGATGAAAGGAAATACACGGAGAAAGAAAAAATACAGTCCAATTTTATACCATTACATGGCTTTTTATGTGACAACATATATGTCAAAAGGCACTGCAGAGAGGAGCATTTGCATCTCAGCTGTGGAGGAGAAAACTGCCCTGCCTCCCTTTTGCTGCCCTGGGACCAGAGGGATCCCCTGAGCTTTTAGAGGGGTGACATTTTTTCAGCTGCAAGCCTGAGCAGACCAGGCTGTTTATCCAAATTTCCTGCAGCAATTCCCCATCCCCTCCCCTCAACCACCACTAAAGGTTATTTGCTTACAGGGATCCAGACAACAGAAATCTGCTTGCAAAAGGAAATGATCAGAATGAAGCCAGCAGGGTTTAGGTTGGTTTGTTGGAATTTTATGTGGTTTGGGGTTTTCCTTTGGGCTGGATTCAGTCTGACTTTAGGATCCTGCCCATCACACATAGACCAAAGCTGCCTGAAGGGGCAAGTGCTGGTTTGGGCTCAGCATCCCCCCTCACTGCTGGGTGGTCTGAGGACACTTCAGGGACAGAAATTCTGATTTTTCCCAGGAAAGAATCTGCTTTGAATTCACCAGAACCCTTCTGCAACTGAACCAACATGTGGCAAGTGAGGACAACAGAATTCATTTATGAGCTGCAGCTCTGAGCAGATCCATGGATGTGGCCCACTAGTGTGAAACACCATTTTTTGGAGGCTGGGAAAATTCCAAACCTGTCCTAAATTCCGTGTTCTATTGTCAGCAGCAGCCAGTTCAGTGAAGCAACTCACATGGTGCAAGAGCTGAAACCACTGGGGTAATTCCAGTTTGGGGAAGTGACAATAAAGAAGATGCAAGCTGAAAGCAAAGCCCTCATGTGGAAAGGCTCATTCCTCTGGCAGGAAATAGGAGACACTTGGTGATTGAACAGGGTTATGCTGTGAGCTTGAGACAAACATTTGGAAGCAGGTGAGGGAGAAGTCTTTAAAATGGAATAGAAAACAGCAGGGAAAGCATTTCTGAAAGATGTTACATATAAATACTGCAGTATTTTACTAATCTGAAGCACACCTTGTTTTTTATGGAATAAATTAAATTTGTGAATGGCTTTTTCCTTTTTCTTAATTCATTCCTGTTTGTTGATTCCATATGCATACCACACATCCACCAGTATTAACGTTATCTTTGTTTCTCTGGTGCTGATGCAACAGGTTTTCCATTTCCAAGGTTAAATTTCCCTCTGTACAGTAGAGCAGGAATCTAAAAGTCTCAGAAATGTTAAGATTGCACTGAACTATGACAGCTGTTCTTGCTAACTTTGCTGCTTACCAGGGCTGAGGCTTCTACTGAGCAGAGAATTAACATCTGCTGTCACAGGCTGATTCCAGAAGTGACAGTAAGTTGCAAACTGAAAAACGTTGGCACAATTTCTCTGTATCCCTTACAGTGAAAGCAACTTCTGGAATCCACTGACTGTGTGCAAGGGAGGCAGCGTGCAGTAATTAATGACATGTTTAAAATCTGTGCCTCACATTTGCATTTGTCTCTAGAGAAAGAGTAAGATGACAGCACCTAGGTAAACACTCAGCAGAATTTCACACTCAGGATTCTTCTGTCTCAGTAATCTGTAAGCTTGCTGTAACCAACTAAAGATTATATTTACCCCACTGGGAGCAAATAATTCTTATTAAAGAGTTTTTCTGACTGTTTGTGCAATTCTTTTTTTTTTTTTTTTTCCTCCCCCTCTCTTTAAACTAATCAATTTTAAATTCACAAAAAGAATGTAAAAGAAGATTAGAACATCAGCTTCCAGGGCATGGCATGAGGGAGACAACTGGCTGGTTCATCTCTGTCACTTTTACTTCTTGTTTTGAAATCAGCTGGTGGTGAGTGGATGCTCCCATCTCCCTGGGAGCCTGTCAGGTTTGCAGTGGGCAGTGAAGCCCTCACGTCCTTCCAGGTGAGAAACTGCTGGAGAATGAGAAGTGACTGAAATGATCAATGCCCAGAAGGAAGAGCCAGATTTGAAGAGTGCCACGTTTGTCTCCCTGTGTTTGGCTCCCTGTGCCACGTGATGGGACCTGAGCTAACACTGGTGATGGAGAGCACGGAGCCATCTGCTCAGCTGTCTGTCAGATGGGACTCAGCAGAGGAACCCAGCTCCAACTGCTCCAAACACCTACAGAAAACTCCTGGGAGAGAAAATGAGGCAGTTATAACCCCAAAAGGCTTCACAACTGCCAGGAACCCACAGGTACCTCACACCAGTTACTCAGCTGACTTGGACACGCTGCAGCACCAGCAGAGAAAAACCCAACTAAGGCTAAATCCTGTCTCCCCTGCCAGGGTGGTTTTACTCTTTGCTCTAGCTGTTTAAAAAAAATAAAAATGGAGAAACATCCCAGTCACTGCCTTGGAAAGAAGAGGGAAGTTCATCTGTTTGCTCTGGGAAGACATGGTGAAGCTGTCGTTGCAAATCATATTTTAAATAAGTGCGTGGGAGTACGTGTGAGACGGAGGGAAGATGAGAGAGCTTGCACTTAGATAAGACAAAGACAAGCTCTTCATACACAAAAGCTATTCTTTTGTTGCTCCTACTAGACCCACCTCCTCCTCCTCCCTGAAGTTTCCACTTCCTTTCACTCCATAACATTTCCTGCAGCCTCAGGTAATGCACTCTGGCAAAATGCTGTGCTAACTGAGAGCTAAATTTTGAGACACACAGAACACATCAGTAATTTCACACAGGCAAAACATCTTCAGCAGGCAGCCTTCAACAATAAGGAGCATTAAGTAACAGCTTCTGAAACGTTCCTGGTAGAATAAGAAAACCCCCCGACTGACAATTCATTCCTCATAATATGGTAAGATGGATTGCCTTAGAAAGCCTATGAAATCACATTCCCAGTGATGTTATTTGAAGGCTCTGTATAATTCATCGACCACTCTGTCATGCATTGTGCATGTGATGTTATATTTTGGACACACTGGGAAGTATTAGATATAAAATTACTTTGTATGATGCAGCGCAGACGTAAAAAAGTGCATTGCTTGGGACTACATGATTCAGTGAGAAAATATAAATGGGAAATTACTGGAGCTGAAATTTTATTGCGAAGTTATTTATCTTTGTTATTACTTTCTGAATCCTTTTGTGCTTATGGGTGGCTACAACAGATAGAAAAACTCTTACTTACACTTTACACTGAGGATTTTGAAGGTGGAAATAGTCACTGCATACAAAAAAAAAATAGATCAATGTGTGTGGTCCAATTTTGTGTTTATTCTCCTAATGTCTAAAACTGAATTTTATGTATATTTTAAGTATATTATACATACACAGACACACACACATTCAGTCTGAACAAACAGTTCTAGAATTAGACTGAACATGAATAGTGATGTATTATTTGAAGAGAGAAAGATATGAAGATGATTTTAAAGAAAAGGGAGGATCTTTTCATTGTGAGGAGAAGGAATTATACACATATAAAAATGCCTTGGCTACACATAGATTTCACTGGTAGAAAAACAAGTGTTTCCAAGGAAAAACCTCTACTCAGAAAGGTGAATATACCCATCTATAGCTTCTGGTTCTGTAAAACTGAGAGTGCTCTCAGTTCCATCTCTGCAGTGGCAGCCTGGCTCAGGATTTCAGTCAAGGTGCATCCCACATATGATTTCGTTTGTCAAATTAATTTCCTGTTCTTGTGTGCAGATAGAACACTGATATCCCAAAAATGGGCTTTCATTGGCACTGTGGCTGTAGCCACTGATGGCTGTGACTGCGCTGGTAATTCAGTCCTGTCCTGCACTTCAGCACCAAGTGTGCACTGGGTGGGGCAGGATTTCACTTTGGCCTCTGCCAGCTTTGGTTTCTGACCATTTGAACTTCTGAACTTTCCTTTCAGAGGACTCTGACAAATGACACAAAGAAAGCAGGAAGAGGACAAGTTGTGAGAGAAACACACACAGTTTTCAGGTGACTGCATTGTGCTGCCAAACCCCATCTTGGCATCACTAATTCCATCCTTCTCTTTGTAAAGGTTCCCACCATGTGATCCATCCCTCTGGAAGAGGATGGAAAGAGAAAGGACATCTGCATTCCAATATCATAATCTCCACCTGGATTTCTGCACTGCTAAGAGCAAAGGGAATTAGGGGTTTCCAGAGGAGGCTTCAGCCCCAGCCACATCTCCAAAGCCTTGCCCTTTGCTCCAGCTCCTTCCCCTGTGGAAGCTGAGAGGCTGGAACTGCTCCTGCTGCTTTAAAAGCATCTTCAACAAATATGAGAAAAGGAATCAAAACCAGGAGCTTGAGAATCCCACATGGTGCATCCAGCCCAGCTCTTTGCATGATTTCTTATTCTCTGTAGTCTGAAGGGATTACAATAATGCTAATTTTTGTGAGGGCTCATCGTGGCAAGTTGAGGGGGAAGCATATCCAGCATTGGTTTATGGGGCTATAATAGAAATGTCTGTAACTCATAAAAAGGAATCTAAAGATTCCATGGCCTGCACAACTGTTCATACACAGGATATCAGCAGAAATCCTAAAATACACAAAGAATCAGATTTACCAGAAAGTGGTAAATATTCTGGTCAGGAAATTTGATATTTTTCATTTGTATATAAAATACAAATACAATTAAATGAGAACTCTTATGTTTTAAGCAAGACATTTGCAGAGCTGCTTATGCCCATAATTTCACAAATTGCAAACTTCCAGCTGAAAATTTTATTGTGCATTAAAATCTTTGCTCTTAATTGTGGTTATATGAAAATAATGTTAATTAAATGATCTTATCATTATCTCACATGGGTATCTCTAAGGATCTACAAAATAATATGAAAGTGCAATTGCATTCCTGATAGTGATGTCTTGGAAATAAATCTAAAACTTAATTTAAATCCTTACTGAGGCATCTCTCAGCATCGAAGAGAAGAATTTTGAGATGTTCAGAAAAAGAAACAATTTTTTTCCAGTGGAAAGGGCCAATATGCTGATTCAGAGTAGTTAATGAGCAACTAAACTGATTCTGTGTGTAATTAGGAAACACACATTTGGTGTGAGAGGGTATATTGAAGATAAAGAGCAGAGGAGGAGAGAATTTTTCATTTGAAGAAAGCAATATAATTTAATGCTTAGTAGCAAAAAAAATTATTTCTAGTTTTTCCCTTGCCTGTCATTTTCCTGTGCATGTCAGGTTGTGTGCAAGCATCCATAAATCAGCTACAATAAAATCCAACTCATAGAAATGTTATCAAGTCTTTAACATGCCCAGGAAGAAGACATAGGGATGAAAAATAATACTTTTATAGGCTAACACCTTCACATTGGCTATTAATTGGTGCATTCGATTTGTATTTTTATTTAAAAGGCAGATTCATAAGTGCATTTTCATTGGCCCCAAATCAAGTGATATATAAAAGGAGAGAAATATCTACATGTGGTTAAGACATATAATTTGCTCAGCTCCCTAATCAAGCACTAAAGTAATGGGTTATTTCTTACAATTCAGTGCATATTAATTTTTGCTCAAAACCTCATCTCCTATGTTTTAGTCCTGCATATATCTGCTGAAAAAATGCAACAGCACACTGCTTAATAAAAGGGAACTATTTTAACCTTTTGTAAAGTTAAACCCACTTTCCAAAGGTTAATATTTACCATGGAATGAGCACTGAACAATGGGAGATTCTACCCCAGGCGCCCTTAGCCAAGTGTTTAAAAATCCCCTTTTCTGCAGGAAAGGATGATTCCAAGTGACTGAACCCCAGACATTCAGCTGCTTCTGTAAATCCTTCCCTCTCTCTTTGCTGAGCAGAGTGAATCCTGCTCAGCCCAGAGCCCCTGGAACAGCAGGCTGCTCCCAGGGCTGCGCTGCTGAGCTGGGGCTTTTCCCACCCAGCCCAAACCACCCCTCCATGCTCCCTCTGGTACCATTTTTATTGGAACTGGAAGGAAATAGCTCTCCAGAACAACCTAACTGTTTATTTTGTTACAGCAAACTGTGCTCCTCAGGAAACCAAAGCTGGGCCCTGCATGGAATTCCCAATGAATATCCTGTAAATATTCATTGCCAGGTAAGATTAATTTCTTGCTCTGCACACAGAGCCCTTCAAAGCACATTCAAGCACCATGCAGCTAAAAAAAATTAATTTCTTTTTATTCTTCCTCTTTCGCCTTGGATTTATAACTTTTTTTTCCTCTTCACTAAATATAAGACGATTTTTAATTGAACTATCTCAGCATGGTGGGTTTTTCTCTGTATCACTGCAGCCCTGCAAGTGTTTGCCTTGTGGAAAATTGTCCTACATTGATCTAACCTGAGTTTGCAGTGCCTCCCTCTGCACCACGAGCCACACTGGCACTGTAACCTGAAGAGACACGTCCTCTAAATGTGCTCTTGCTGTGGAGTTTTTAAGATTTTGTCCTGTACAGAGCTTGCTCACATGCCCTCAAATCCCATCTGACAGACAGCCTCATAAACTTTGACAAGTTTTAGGAAAGGGCCCCAACTTTTCATTGTCTATCCATGTCTCCATTAAAAGCAAACCCTTCAGCTACATCTCCTATATTTTATAAAATATTTTTGGATTCATAGCAACTTGTATTAGTATTATGAAGTAAACAGCATTTGGAAAATGCAACTATTTGTGTAAAAAAACGCTGTGTTGCAGAATTATAAACTATGTTAATTTTGTGTTGCCTGTAACTGAAGGGGCAGGAGATTTGGCTGTAGGCTGAATTCCTTGTGCTCACAGCCCTGTTTGTGGCTCTGCCCTGATGTAGCAGCTGACCAGGAAAAACAATTTCCTCTGTCCCCAGCTCTGCTTTCCCAGTTCTGAAACCCTGAGCCAGCAAAAAAAGCTCTAATTAAAGCTTCAGGAGCAGTCCCAGTAGCCACAGGCCACACCTGCACATCTCCCACTGCAGACAGCCCATGACTCATGGCTGAGACGTCATGATTTTCTGCATGAAAAGCAATAGTTGTTCTAATTATACTCTAATTAGTTCTCTATTGACTGCAAAGGAAAAGGCATGTGCTCCTCTGACAGGTGTGGGAAACACAAAAGAGAAGAGTGAAAGTACAACACTGTCAGATGTTCCCAGACATGCTAACCAGTACATCATTCCAATAAATTTCAGTTTTGAGATGAACATAAAAGCTGAACACATTCTATAGAACAGCTCTAGACAAACTGCCAGAATGAAGAAGATCTGGAATTCAGAGTGTTTAATATGTGATCACATCTCCAAGTACAGTAACTCAGAATTGGGATGGTACTGAGGGAATGTTAAATGTAGGGCATTATATATTAATATAATTTCTTTCTTTCTCCAAGATAAAGAATATTTTTGCTCACGCAGCCTTAATTTAGATGGTCTGTCAAGTCCTCCTTTCTGCAGTGTCATGATGAAAGACATTGATGTGGGCCAGCAGAGGCAGTGCTGGGGCTTTTCAACCATTACTGGATAAATGCTAATGCTTCTCCTCCAGTGAAAGGCCCCAGGCAGCTTCCTCAGCTGGACCCTCCAGCACTGCACCCAGGAATTATCCAGCTGTTTGCTTGTGCTGAATCTCGGACCATTTTGGGATCTGCTGAGATCAGCACAAGGTCTCACACGGATTTCAGAGGGTGCTGTAGCAGTCCTGAACACCTGGATCGCCCAGCTGTGAGTCCATGCTCGTGCCTGCTCCTGCAGTCAGGACCATGGGTTTCACAGCAGCCCAGGGCTGAGCAATGACAGAGGATCTGTGGGGGAATGGAGATGGGAGCTCAGCCTGGACTGAGCACAGCCAGCCCAACCCAGCTGCAGGGCCATCCCCAGGCTTAGGGCAGCAGCTGGATGTTGGGAGGCAGCAAAGTTCCTGGGATGCTGCTGCTGCTGCCTGTTTTACCTGGTAGAGCCCCACAAAGGAAGGCAATCCCAAATGGCTTTGGGCAGTCTGTAGGGACTGTGGGATAATCACTTGTACTGGGAACCAGTGAACCAGGAACCTTTCCATTTCCATACAAGCAAACAAAACAGCTTTCCATGGGAATCTCCTGTCCCTGTCACTCCTGTCAGGTGAGAGCCCATGCTCCATTCTCCCATGGGACACTCGTGCTGGGGCCCTGCCTCCTCTGGGGGCTCATAATCCAATTTTTCCTGCAGTGCTGAGAAAACCTGAGCCTGTGCTGGTATCCTGAAAACCCTGCCTTCATCCTCACTTGTCATTACACAGCTGTATTATCAGAGCATGCTACAAACACACCTTTATTTTTCAGGGCAGGCACATCTTGCTGTTTTTCCTGTCAAATTACAGGAGACATTTGCTGGTCTAACCATCCTCATTAAGCAGCTCCTTTATAGCCACGCATTGCCACGGCACAAAGCAGTTTTAGGCTCTTACAAATAAAACAGTTTATCATAATTAACTGCACGGTGGGATAGAGCTCCCTAAAGACAACTATAAATATTGCTTCCTTGCTCCTGACAGCCTGGCAATGAGCATTTGCCACGAGGTGAAAGAGGCATCTATATTTTACTACCTCAAGTAGCAGAGTGGGCTAACCAGAGCAGTAATTGCAATGATCATAGTCTTTACCACTCTGCACTGTGCAGGGAAATATGCAGTGACACCACCTGAGAGTGGTCTTTGCTGAGCAGCATCAGTGGGGGTGCAGCCAGGACTGGAATGTTAAAGACTTGCAGTAAAATCAGCCCATTTATGTTCCCATCTATCACCATCTCCACAGACAGCAGAAAGGCACTGAAAGAATGTCCATTGAAAGAGTGGCTTTAATTAACTCTCACCCTCACTCAGCACAGGCAGAGCTGTGCCTCATTCAGGCTGCTCTAACCATGCTTTGGCAGCCCTGCATGGCTGGATTGAGCACCCAGCACGTCTCAAGTGGCTCCTGCAGATCAGCACTACCCAGCTGGGAGAGCCACTAGAAGGAATCAGAAGGGTCAGGAAGCTTTGAAATTTTTTACTGTAATCTCAATCAAAGGAAAATCATGTTCATCCACTCCCTTTACATCTTTCTATCTCAAGGTCAAGTGTTTTCTGTAAACTTTCCCAGGAGCACACAGAGAAAACGAGGCAAGCTCAGCCCTGCCACGGAGCCACTTGAGCTCTCCCAGGGTAAACATAAAGAGTGCAGAGAAAAATGCAAGGAGGGAAATGGACAGTCAGTGGGACCTGGGCTGCTCTATCAATGCAGCACAATAACCATTTTCAGTGTGGAAGAATTTAAACCACCTGTCTCTGGCTATCAGCACCTTCCTTTGCAAATGAAACTCTGATGCCTCGCTCCTCCAGGATCTGGACGCAATGAAAATGTCATCCAGCCTGCTCAGGCTGAGAGACAGCTCCCCACATGGTAACTTTGAAAGAGTAAGAAAGCTCATGATGCAGGATTGTGAACTCAGCCCCAGACAATGAGGGAAATGGACTGACAGGCAGCAAAAGACGCAGCAGGCTGAGCCTGGCCACAAACCACAGTTGTGTTGTGCCTCCAAGACAGAAAGTACTAAAAACCAAATAAAATCTTAAGAACAGAATCAGCTCAAGATACACCACGTGTTCACTGATTCAGATCCTTTCCTTATTTTTATGCCACAACCCTTAATCCCTGGTGTCAAGAATCTCATCTAATTCTTTCAGCTCCTTGACTATATTCTCTCACATTGTTACGCAGGGGTGCAGGCTCATTACTTGCTACATGAACCTGCTCTGCAGAGTTTGTATTTCACTCCTGATTTTGTAAGCCTTCAGATTAAGTCTTCTTATTGTCAGGCTCTTTTGGATCAACTTTATCAAAATTTTTATTTCTTCCTTGAGTTATTACTTTATTAAATTTAAATCTTTAATAAAGTCTCCTTTCCCCCATGACAATAAACTTAGCATGAATAAACTTTTCTCACAACTTTTGCAATTTTCCAAGCCTTTATTTTCTCACTCAAATCTGAAAGATTTCTACAATAAAAAAAACCACACTAAACGTATGAGTTGAGGGTGAAACTCCTCCCTGCAGCATGCCACGTTCTAGGATTTACACAATTCCTGGTCTGCCATTGGAATGCCTGTGCTAGGTTAGAGGTAACTACATCTGTGGCAATGTCATTCCAATTCTTATTTGTTCTATACCCTCGTTTAAGCTAAACCCAGCTCCTCAGTTATGTTTTGTTTGGGTGTGCTCACTGCAGAGTCCTGTCACTGATTCCAAATTTGTGCTAATTGACGATGGCTTCATTTTGATTGTGAGAGAACAGAGCCAAATAACACCCTGAGCTCTTCTCTGCCTTCCCTGCCAGATCATGAACCAGGGCTTTGTTTTGTTTATTCCTCTCCTTTAACAGCTTCTCCTCACACAACACCCCTGCTCAGCTGCTGTGTGTGGAGCAGCAGCTCCTGATCAATCCAGGGGAGCAGGCAAAGCCATCCTTCTGTACCTGGCAGGCTGCACTTCTTCAGGAGCACAAAATCCATGTAAGGTCAGGCAAGCAACACTTGTGGTGCTGCAGACTCCATCACTCTTTGGCTGGTTTCCCACCAGCCTGGCAAGTGAACCTCTCAGGGATCAGCTAATTAGAAAATGGCCCATGAAATTATCGAGGCTCACACCTCACACCTCTGCATTGCTCCTCCAAACTCTCTCCAGAGGGTGTTGTCTGCATCCAGGGCTTTGTCACTTGGAACTCAAGGCTCTGTGCCTTTGATTGGGGATGTGCCAAAGCACCTGGGTTTAGTGGAGGTGCTGAGGACAATTCTCTCCATCCCACTCCTGTGTTGTGGTGTCACTGCAGGGGTAGCTGCAGTGACAGCCTGTGCACACAGCCTGGAGCAGCTGATCCCCTGAAGTGCTGGGGTTTGATCCCTGTCCCTGTCCCTGTGCCACGTTCCAACACCTCAAACTCCCTGTTTGGCTGGGCCACACACAGAGCTGCCCTGATGGAATGTGGCACAGGACTGAATAATCAAATTAATAACCTAATAATGTGGCACCTGGTGTCCACAATTACAGTGGCCACTGCTCACGAGTTTGGCTCCTGGAAAAAGGAGGGATAATGAATTATTCATCAGCTGCTCTGATCATCAGAAAATTCATACCTCCTCCATCTTCAATAAACCTTTTCACTCTTATTTATAATCAACCTTTTACTTCGCTAAGTACCTGTTAAATATCTCTGCCATTTCCTGAATAAATGATAGATACTGAAAAATACTAACAGATTTGCATTATAATAATTTTTAATGATAAAATTAAACTACAAAAAGAAAAAAAATGGAAAAGGAGAGAATATAATCAAGGTCAAACAAGAGGCCCTGATCAGCGTAAAATCAATGCCTTGATAAACAAGAATAATGATTTATTGACATCAATATTTCTTACAAGTCAGTAATGGTATTATTTCATTCTAAATAAGAATGAAAAATGCAGTGGCTCTTAGGCACAGATTAGATAAAATGTTGGTGCCATCTGCTTTAAACTTCTGTAAGTATTATTTGGTTATTTAAACTAATACATCAGACTGAGATAAAATCAGTAACTGTTGCATATACAGCTCCCACAGCGAATTTTCAGGAACGATTTTGCTTTGTGTATTAACCCAAAATACACTAATAAAAAGTCTGAGTAAGGGAATATTGTATGGAGAGTCTCATAAAAGTTGGAGAAGATTTTATTCCAACTCACTGTAGCTGTTTCTATGCTAATCTTTGATGCTATTGTGCCTCCTCCTGCATACTGTAAGCACATGTACACTGCAGTGGGGATCCTGGGTAACAACAGGGATTGAACCATTCCCTGCTGTGCTGAAAACCTGTCTTGGCCTTTTGAAAATCATATTCCTCCTGCCCTCGGTCTGCAGAGATCACAGACAAGGCAGTTACAATGCATTAGAAAATGTACTTTTTCAGCTTGTTTCTGCCTGCTTTAAATTCCACATTTAAGCAGCTACTTAAGCCTCACTGTTTTCAAAGTCACTGCCTGTCCAGAGCCTTCTCTGTCTTGCTGTGAATATTTCATTCTTTGATACTGTGTTTGGCTCAATACTCTAATTTTTAGCACCAAGTTTCTAAGTATTCGTCCAGTTCTACTGGTCATGACCTTTCTGGGTCTAACCAGCTAAAATAAACCTTCAGCCCAAGTTACAGAAGCATAAGATAATATTTTTTATTGAGTTCACTAAGCTTTGGATTAGGGTTATGTGTAAAATAATTTAAGGTTAAAATAATTTAAGGAACTTAACAAGTCAAAACTTTCAACCCATGTGAACTTTGATCAATTCAGGCCTGACTGTAAGAAGTTCTGAGTAATTCTTGCTTGCTTCAAGATCAATAAGTGGCACAGCAGCTCTCAATCTCTCTTTATTTGATCCACAAGTAAGAGCTTAAGAATTTGACCCCATAAGGCAAAATTTTTCCATATAATCAATATGGGAGACCAGAGCCATATCCAAGGCAGCTCTGCTGCCCTAAACCCTGCTTAAAAGTGGTATCAGTGTCTGTGTTGTAGATAACCTGGGGCTCTGTGGAATTTCAGGAAAACAGCTGGGATTATCAAGCCTATAGAAATGGTTTTCAGAAATGGTACAATGGAGTCTTTCATAAATAGAAACTTTCTGCAGTGCTGAGCTATAAATTACTGTATGATAACATCTTCCCAAAGACAAAACCTCCCAGCACTGTGTGTTTGGGGCTTCTTTAGTCTGGTACCAGTGCCATGTCAAGCCTAGGAGAAAATGAAGGGAATTTCCAGGACCCACAGCTGAACTCTTTTCAGGATGACTTAGTCTTTGACACAGAGTAACAGGGTTCTCTGCATTGATGCAAATGCATTCCTAAAGGTCACCTTAAGTTTAAAGAGAGCGTTGTGAGGAAAATCTGATTTCTCAGTGCTGATTCAATAGCACAATGTGTTAGCACTTTCACAATGTGCTAGCACTTTTCAGGAGACTTTGCCACTGGCACTTGCTATTTTTATCTACCCACCAGGCAGCTCAGCAAAACCCAAGAAACAATTTAACTTTGTTCATTCTTCCCCCTTGCGTATATAATAATACAGGAAAAAGAAATAAGGTGAAAACATAAAATGATCATTAAAAATGAATGAGAAGAGTGTGGATAGAAGACTTTTGGGTAAATGGACTGTATCCCCATTGGCACGTGGCTTTTTTTTGTTTTTTTACTTTGCTGTAGGTTAAACAGAATATTAACTATTTGCTCTGATTAAAGTGCATCGTGTTGTTGCACTGGAAAAACAACAGGGGAATAAATTCTGAGCAGGAGATCAATACTGTCACTGCTGCTTCTCCCTTGCTCCAGGGGAAGGGAATTTTGTGTCTTTTGTTCTGCCAGCCACTTCCACTCCGTGCTCAGTTGTTACCTGGCACTTTAGGTGGAGCTGTGACTCTGCTCCTTCACTGCCTGCTCCTCACCCTGCATGGAAACTGGACACAGAACACGGTGGGGTTTGCAGTATTTCCACACATATGCAAGTGTTCAATAATTTATCAATCTGGTCTGAAACCAGGGCATGAAAAATCCCTGCTTTGCCATTGGCTTCTGTATTACAGGTTCCAGTGGTAATACTGCTAGTATTGGAATGGTAATCCTAAATAATGTAACTTCACCTGCAGAGCCATCTTTGGGAGCACCGAGGTCTTTTCAATGGTTTGTTGCACTGCACACCAAGGTTATAAAAACAAATCTAAAAAGGAGCAGAGGTCTGGGGTAGCCATCCCCCACTACACTAATTAACAGCCTAAAGGCTCTGCTCCTTGAAGGAGGAATAAGGACATCCACAGCAAGGCTGAGTGTGCAATATTTTGTTCAAGTTCACAACTTTCTCACACAGGTAAGCAGAATTCATTCTGATAAATGTAACTAAACATCTTTTACATAGCTTTGTCATAAAGGGAGAATTAAGAAAGCCTCTGTCTGCTGAAAATTCAGGTGGTTGCACTTAACACAGGAGACTCTTGGTGAAGTGTCAGATCAGTCTGCACCCCAACTACTCTGAAAGAGATGCTCACCAAACAGGGGCTCTTTGGATTTCCTGTTTGCTGTCAGACCCTTGACCATGACTGCTGCAGCTTTCCTAAGCTGATGTACAGAGGAGGCCAGGCATAAACTGCAAGCCAGGGTGCATTTCCAGTTCAATCTGTTCTACAACTGCATGATCATATTTAACACTTAGCCAGCACTTAGTTCTACAAAGTGACCTTGCTGCAGCAGTTTTGTGCTGTTCAGACAACACGGATATTACAAAGTGAAATTATAATTCATGGAATACACCAGTAGCTTTTGAAAGCATTCACAAGAGCACTGAGACAATAGAGCAGCACCACAGAAAGCAAACAAAAAACCACATTTAAGGCTGTTGAGCTGTAGAGTTTTAAAACTGCTTTAAGTTCAGGATGATACTGGAACAACAGATGGTTTGACAAACATTTTCCAGAAGTGCAGTTAGCTGACAGAGCACGATTCTCCCCCCTCCACGATGTTATTGTCTCCTGATCAACATGAAAACAACAGAGCTTACAGTGACACTCCCCAAGGAGAGCCCTAAACAATACACAGGATTATAACAAAGCACTAAGAGCCTGAACAAGCCTCCCTTCTGCCACTGCAGTGGGGTCCACTGCCTGCCCTGCACATCCTGTGCCACTAGGTCATCCCAAAACACCCCAACCTGCTCATGGCCAACAGCACAGGAGCTCCCAAAATGTTCTGTGTGGCAGAATTTAAGCCAGGCAGGGATCCCAGCAGGGATTTTCAGGAATGCAGCAGCAGGATGCAGACCATTCCTGCTTCAGTCAGTAAGCAGATGGCAGCAGGAGTTTGTCTCAGAGATAAGTGACCAGAGCTGCTCAGTGCTGAGCCTCTCACTGCATTATTCCACGAGGAGGAAAGCACCCTGCTTTTTACACATTTGTTATCCTTATTTTTCACAGAACAGCAAGAAGGTACGTGGGAGGGAAGAATACATTGTTGCTTAGCAATGAGATGCTCATAGCACGGTTGGGTTTTTTTTTAAAGCTTTTGCTAAATATACACCTACAAAACTAAGATAAAACCACCCCGAGTACAATGGGGAAGTAAAATTGCATTCCAGAGGATGGAATTACTGAGACCAAAGATTCCATTTCTCTCTGTGTCAGATACCCAACGAAATGAATATTCTGGAAAAGATTATAAGAAATGTGGCAAATATGAAACGTGGTAATTTCCCTCAATTGTGTCAGCAGGCTCAGAACTTGCTGAGCCCCAGGTTGCATCCATTTCATTCCTGTGTCCTTATGGAAGTATCCTCCCCTAATTCACAGTGTAGGTATGGAATGTGTTAGAAATTCTTCCACAGTTCCTGGTGATCTCACTGCCCCCTGTCTCTCATTGTTCCTTGCTCCCCCTCTCCCAGCTGGTGTTTCAGGCATTGAGCTCCCACAAAGGATCTCCCTCTGTGACAGGGATATGGGATTAGCCCCAGCAGGGTGTGGGGAGGGGAAGGAAGCCCAGGAGCATCTCTGCTGCAGATCACAGAATCAGAAAGGTTGGAAAAGAGCCCCAAGACCACCAAGGCCAACATTTGACTGAGCACAAACATGGCTAAACCATATCAAGGAAAACTGCACCTACTGAATTTAGGAACACTTCCAGGGATGATTCCACCTCTTCCCTACAGAGAGGGAGGATCCTTGCCTGGGACCTCCAGCAGGCAGCACCACTGGGAAATGGGAACTCCAAAGCTCCCCAGACTCCCCAGAGGTGCAAAGTTCTTTCCTGACCAGCTCTTCACTTAAAAGAATTTATTCAAATACTTAGGAAATACAGAGCTGCAACACCTATAAGCTGCTAAAAGACCAAAAGATCCTAAAAAAGGTCCTGTCTGCTGCAAAGTAGGGAATGTCAGGTTTGGCAAAGGATTAGGAAAGGCATCTTAATACAGATACACTGAAATGTACAACTCCCCCAGCAATTTATATTGAAGCACCAATGAAGTTTTGGTTCCAGTTTGGACTTCTTTTTGCAGAAGTTTTTTTAAACTTAAAGTCCATAACTTGTAATATATTTCATAAGTTTCTTTTCTGCTATGATTCACTAATATTCATGCTGATGAAAGAAAATCTTATCTACTTTTTCTGCCTAATTAAAATGTGAAGAATGCACAAAAAAAGTGAAGAAATAATCAAGCATATTTTTCTGGTTCTTTTTTTGCTGGAATAACATTTTGAGAAGAGGTCCTTCTTGTTTTTATGCTATTAATAATCCTCCATTTGCACAATCATCAATGTCTGCACAATTATAAAACTGTAATTTCAATTACTGGAGTATGAACAAGTGGGATGAAAGCATGAGTTATGAAGGAGAAACACTGCTTTTTCTTCAACATTTCACTATTAAATCAGGAAACTAACAATCTGTGAGTGGTAAATGGACTTATTTCTAAACAGAACATTGGGTAAAATTAGATTACACAGGCAAGTAATTTCTGAAGCTAAGCAGATTTGAAGTGCTATCAGCTGGGTGGACAAGTTGCACAGCTGGTGTTCTTGTGGGAGCCTCTAAGCCCTGGCAAAGAGGAGAGAGTCAAGTGAATTCACAGCATTCCAAGTATTTTGGCTGCTCCCGTGCTGTGATTTTTCACCAACATCTTCAGGCTTCTCTGAGGGGAAGATGGGATGAACTCTCTCACTCAGGTCAGCAAAAGGCTTTGGAGCAAGAGCTTTCCCTTGGACACTTCAATATCCCTTCTGCAAACAACAACAAAGGTGCACAAGTTGTACCTGAAACCATCTGAAACACAATGGCACAGCAGCCTTTGGAGCTGGCTTGCTGTGGAATTTGAGGGTTTTCTAAACAAATGACAGAAGTCTGTCTTTTGGGAGAAATAGGAGAAAATCTCCAGAAACAGCTCAAACCAAACACACAACCCAGATCCCCCTTGTTTTCCTCAGAGCTGTCTGGGGACTGGAAAGAGCAGAACTATGAGAAACTGCATTTAAACAATACTGAAGTGTTAAGGGAAACATGGATTTCATTGCATCTGGAAAGCACAAACCACGGCATCTGTGAGACCCCTGCTCCACCTCTCTGCTGGCAGAAAATTTTTGTCTGAGGTCTGTGGGAGAAGGGAATTACAAATCTCCAGAACTGCAGAAGCTCAGGATAAAATAAGAAGTGATTAAAATTTCAATTGTCTTATGTAACTGAATTTTATTTTGTGAAGATATCAAATATAGTTAAGCTCTTGCACACGGTGTGTTGCTTCTCTTGCATTTGCTGCAGCAACTTCTGAAAAGGAGAGGACAAATTTTACTTTGGGGTGTGATGAGCTATATACTCTCGTAGTCAACTCCTCTTCAAGGGAAACCTTGATTTGAAGCTATATATTGTCATTTTTTCCTGGTATGGTTAAAAAAATTAGAGTTTTAAATAGCCTGAGTGATTTTTGTATCAACTTCCATTTCTAAAATATCAAGAACTTGATAAAGTTATGAGAGGGAAACTACTGTGAAGTCGTTTTAAAAAGAAACATCACCATTTTTAATCCTTCATCTTAACCACAAAACTTTGCATCTTTGAAAGTGAAAAGTGCAGCTTTGCAAAACTGAGCTTACAACTTCCAGCCTTCTAAATTCTGCTGCTTCTCCTTGCAGCGTTAATAACCAGAGAGAAGACAGATAATTAAACCATAGAAATCACTACATTTCCACCTCCCATCCCTTCTTGGTTAAAAATGTAAGAAAAACATAGCAAATGAGATTTTGTCTCAAGTGTTTTTCCCCTGCTATTAAAGATGCTTCTCTGAAAGGAGCACTTGCTGTTTTTCTGCTATTAATAATCCTCGATTTGTGACATCAGCCCATCCCCACAGCAACACACTGTGTTCAGCTCCTGCCTCAGATCCTCTGCCTGCTCCCAGCCAGAAGATGGACTGAAATCATGGAAGGCTGGATGGGTTTTCTCTGTGAGGTTGGAAATTTGGCTTGTGGTTGTTTTTCCTCAGTGGGTCACTCTTTCATTGACAGGAGGGATGCTCACCTATTCAATGCAGAAAATCTGCACCAAAGCTTGGTAATTTGGGCCCATTGGCTCTCAGATGAGTAGAGGTGATTTGGGCCATCCCTATAATTAATTAGGTAATGCTATAAATAGTCTGGTAATAGCAATGGAGGAGATTGATGCACCTGAGTGGAAATTTGGAGAGCTTCTCCCTGCAAACCTACTGAGTTCAGCACAAAGCAAAAGAGAAAGGAAGAATGAAAAACAACAACCCCCTATGTGATATTTAGACTATTTTAGTGCTGCCACTGTTTAAATCTCTGAAATACTGTGTTCAGGAGTTCTCATTAACACGGATTTTAATGGGAGATATTTGTCTGAGCAGCTAAGTCGTTTATGCTTACATAAGGCTGCCATTTACAACAAGAAGTATAATAGCATCTTTGAGCTTTTTAATTAAAAATTAATTAGGAGATTTAAGAACAAACTCATTGGGGGTTACTGTACAATAACATGTTTACAAAATTAGGTCTGGGCTTTTTGTTTTTGTTAAGTGTTTCAATCAATTCTGTGTCTATTAAATATAATTACGTATGATGCTTCCTCAAAATTATAATGTAGCATTTAAAGAGCAGCTGGGAAAAGTCTGTAATTTTAACTTCAGAACTAGGGTAACCATTAAAATGCAAATAGGTGCAAACAGCAGTTTGTTGATGAAGAGACCCCTCAGCATAAACATTTTATCCATTAATCTTGAGATTACAAAGATTCTTTCTGTTTTATTACCACTTATTACTTTTGCCAGTCAGGTTTCCTAGAAGATGTCAGGTTCCCTCAAGAATAATTCAGTGTTAGGAATAAAAGCCTGTTCTCACCAAGCAGGATAACACAGATATAAACATTCACTTCTGTACATATACCTGTGCTAAAAATACATTATATGGAAATGTCTACAGTGAATTAAGAAGCAAAAAGAAAGGAGAAAAAGCTTTTGTTCCTTTTTCTAATAGAGTTATCAGTTTGAAAAAGAAGCTGTGTTCCACTTCTACCCCAGCTTAAGGAAGTAGCTTAAATGGATCAGACTTCAATCTTCTCCCCTGATTTAGAAAGGCATTCAACCATTTGCTTAATTTTACTTTGAACAAGGGAAAGAAAGAATGAGCTCAGCTTTCAGAGATGTATTTCTGGCCTAGGGATTTATTTATGTTAAATTTATTTATTCCTAAGCTTTAAATGGAGTTATTCTAATTTTCTACTGCTTCTCTAAGAAGAGGATTTGAGTTCTTCAATGAAACTGTATGGATGAGGAAGTAAGTAATGTATATCTGATTGAAACAACTTATTTCACAAACTTCAGTAAATTCAGTTTAACAGCAGTTTATCTGACAGAACTTAATCAATGCAGCATTTTGAATAAGATTGCAGTCATGGATGTCACACTGTGGTGGCAGAGAGGGGTTTTCTGAAAGGTGAGGTGTGCACAGGTGAACTCCAAACCTGGCCACACAGACTCTTCATTTATGGCTCAGTTGAATGTACAAGCAGAAAGTGCCACATAAATCAATTGTGCCACTTGTGTGACCAAGAGCAGCATGAGCCCCAGTGGCTGTGACAGCAGTGGGCAAGCAGAGCTTCACCCACCCTGCAGCTCTAGAGCTTCCCCTCCCAGCAGGATCGGGGAACACATCCTTGTGTGGCTCCAGCCATGGTGATCCCCCTGGCAGACAGCTCCCCTGCCATGCACACAGCCCTCTCCATTCTGAGAGGATCCCAAACTTTGTGTGTAATTGTTTTCCAAACACACTTCGTGTTTAATTGTTTTCCAAACACACTTTGATTGTTTTCATTGCATCACAACTTCCTGCCCCCTCACACCCATTTCTGGGAATTCTGTTGAAACCTCCACAGAGGATTCTACCCCGTTGCTACCAAAACCCCCAAACCTCTGTTCTGTCAGGGGATTGAAGAAAGGCTCTTAAACACTGTCTATAAATTATAGAGATGATGGCACTACTTTGTATTGCTGTAATCCATGGCACACAGTGGCTTCCACGCTGGAAAAGAGCAGGTCACTCACATCATCCTCACTCTGCCCCAAGTACTGACCAACCTCCTCCTGTTTTTATTTTATGGAAATGTTTTCTCTAATTATTTAGTTTCTTTTTCTGTGGATGGTAGGTAGGGCTCAACAAATACTGCATCCCTCTGCCACCTCATACCAGGCTACTCATTCTCTGAGGGGTTGCTCCTTTGCAGGAATTTCTTAGACTTGGGGTGTGAAAAAACCAAGTGAGGTCTGGGCAGTGAACAAAGGAGTTAATTACTCAATTAACCACAAAAGGCTCCACATCTTTGAGACTCAGCCAAACAGTTCATTAATGTACAGATGTTCATATTAGAGGTTTCTGGGGGATGAGGGATAATTATCACCCCTGTAATGACAATGGCTGGCTGAATGCAACCAGTTCAGAAATGTTCCCCAAAAGGATGAGGAAAGAAAACAGATTTTGATGTAAAAATCCAAATTTAGACTAACACGAGACAAACTTGGTCAGGAAGAGAATGAATTTTCCTGAAATTCAAAACCATGATTTCGAAGTGAAGATCAAGAGGCTGCCTGATTACAGGGGATGAGTGCCCAGAGTGCCAGAGGGCTTTAACTGAGCAGGAGAAATTATCTCAAACTGAAGCTTGCTGCTGAAACAAAGGAGAAAAGACCTGGAACTCTGGAGATCAGGGGAGATTGCTGAGGGTGGGAAGAACACCAGAAGTACGAGGAGAAGGATCAGAGGAACCACTGGCCACCCACCCTCACCTCACCAAGGACAAGAGCACAGCTGAAATGCAGGGAATTTCACTTAAACATGGGAAAACGTTTTTCCCCTAGAGAGGTTGTGGAGTCTCCATGCTGGATATTGAATCTCTGGATGGACACACTCCTGAGTGACCTAAACTGGCCCTGCTTTGAGCAGGATGGCTGCATGAGGTGCTTTCCAGAAAGAAATCAGATTTGTAGTGTGACATACACGGTAGATGTCTATCAGACTTCTTTATTTATGAGCTCTTCACATACTTGTGCAGAGATTGCTTTTCCCTCTGACTTTAGTATGTAAGGTAGTTCTATATAATCAGCATTTTCACTGAAGTAACAGTTACTGAATGATAAGTTGTTGTCCAAGTATGAGCCTTCTGTCTGTCTTCAGCTGAAAATCAAATTATTTCAACAGCATTATTGAACTTTAAATGAGGCAGAAATGAAAGGACTATTTGAAAAAAACTAATTAGAAGAACATGAAGATAAATCTAATTTTTTGAAGTTTCTTTGATAATATTACATTTTGCCATTTTTACCAATTTTGCTCTCTCCGCAGAAAAGACCTGTCAACATTTTCAGAATGTCTGTAAAGAGAAGAGTTGAAAATCTGGTGCTGTCCACATGTGAAAATTTTATTTTTGTTCTAATTAATGGTAGTTTTCATGTGGCTGTCACCTTCTCAGTACACTAACCTTTGAAATCAGAACTCATGGCTGTGCCTTTAAAATAGCTGCAAGAATTCAGTGTGAGAGGTTGACAAAACCTTCATCAAGATGCAGAACAGGGAAGGTGAGAAGAGCAGAGAGGAGGCAGAGGTGATGTGCAGGCCCTGTGCTGTGTGAAGCACTGATTTTTTTTTATTCACACTTTAATCAGGGGATGGAGCTTGTTGCTAAACGTTCAATTTTCAGAGCAATATCTTGAAATCAAGGCTGGGTTTCTCAAGGGTACTGAGTGACTTTGCCATAGAGTCAACTTAATTTGTTACACTTAAATAGCCACCATAATTAATAGTTTAACTATAATTTGTTTAACCACAGAACAACAAGGAAAAATCAAAGTTTATTAGTTTTGCTACCAAAAGGTACTGAGCCATACAACCTGTCACAGGAACGTGGCCTTCTAGAACAAATCACTGCATGCAGAAAACTCTGTGCTGAGCTATCAATACTTCATCCCCTTTGCCTGCACATTTAATTCCCAAACCACCACTTCTGTGTGTGCCATCATCAAAAATTTTAACAAGTTTGCAGATGTGTAAGTACCAAAAGTGCATTTTACTTGAGCAATATTTGATGTACATTTCTGTTCACACAGCTCTGCTATGCACAAAAACATTGTGAGCTTGGAGTAGATAAGATTAAGATTGCAGTTTTATAAACGAGTCCATCAGAAACTGTTCAAGAAAGTTTTAAAGCCTTAATAAGCAACAAGACCTCAACCTATTTCTGGCTATAACAGCAGTGCAGTCACCAAGCCATTCCACTCAAATGTGCTGCCCATTTCTTTCATCTCCCACTTTGGGACACATCTCCTGCTCCTCACCCCATCCCTGCACTTGCAGACATGAGATGAAAAGTTTCAGGATGCTGTGTGAACCTCTGCCTTCTGAACTGAAGGAAGCCCCTTCACACACCTCCCTCCAGGCACTGATTTTAACCCTTACCTTGGGAACAGGAAATTTCGGACCTCCCAGGTGCTGCTGCAAAGCCATGAAGGACAAAGTTGGTCACCCATAGTTCAAAGCTCCTGCTTGTTGAGCTGGAAGGACTTGCCTTGTGGAGCTGGGGGGGATGATTGATGTTCATCTGTATTCAATTTCACAGCTCTGCAGAGAAAACCACAAAGGTTGAAAACCAGTTATAAAAATATGAGTTATACAAAACCAGCTAATCACCTAATTTTGACCCATTGAGACTGTTATGAGTAAGTTCAAGGGACTGGAATATCTTGTAATAATGGTATTTTGTGGTATGAAATTTGCAGTTAAAGACTATGACAAAGCCATATTGAAAACCAGTAGATTATTCAAAATTATAGCAAGTAACTCTGAGGAAAAACCACACAAGTCAGAGATGATTACTTGTCCGGTAATACTTTGTTTCTGCAAGAAACAAATATGATGATATATCAGTGTTTCATCAATACTCTTAATATGTGCTCACACCCATTGTAAAGGAACTATTTTAACAAGATTTAACCTTTGAAATCTCAATAAGAATCTACTTTCACACCTGATGCAGCCTAAGTGTCTGGAAGGCTCAGCTTTCAGGAACTGTCTGATCATTGAATTTTTTTCCCTCCCCTATAACAAAAAAAGATACACAGAGCATTGAAATGCATCATTTATGGGAGCACATAAAAAGAACACATTTTCCTAGCAAGTCACTGAAATTTAATTTGGTGATGGAGGACTAGGTCAAGGAATATTTTTAAAGCCATATTTCACTTTTTCAAGGTTTATACATCCGTTTCTTTCTGGAAGCAAACAGTGCAAAGCTGTGCTTTCACATCCTATATAGGGCTGGAGAGAATTCACACAACTCTTTATGTTGTGACTGGGATAACTTTCTGTGCTGAACTCATGTTATGGATGCAAAGTTTCCATGGTGTTCAGTGAGGAGATGTTATCTGGTAAGATATTTTCAGTGAGAAGCATTAGACTGATTTTATTATTCACCAGGATTTACAGATAACTTAAAGAGTCTGGCTGCACCTCCTTCTGTATCTGTAGACAAAATTAACATTTCATTCCTCTTATTTTTTCACTTATTTTTGTTTAGATTCATATATGTGAGATAAAAACACGTGTATTATGTAATCATTTATGAGTCTCATCAGGGCTTGGAATGAAGTCCTACAGAGAGCTGAAAATGGAAGCTCAGCCTGAAACTCAGCCCTTGATTCTCTGCAGAAACACTTCTGAAAACCAAAGCCACTGAAGACAAAAATAGGAGCTTCACTGAAGAGCCATAAACACAGACAAAAGCTTTCAATGACTATTCAGAGATTCATTCCACAGTCAGTGCTCTGTGTGTGCAGAGCATTTACTCCAGAAATGGCTGTAAGAGTGCCAGGAGATGGGAGCATTCAGGAAAATGTGACTGTTCTTGGAAGATTTTGATATTTTTGCTCCCAAAAGTATCATATGATGTGTGGTGGTTTCCAAGTTCACCTGTTACAGCCTCTAAAATTTCACTATTTGATGCATTGCCTTTTATTTGCAGAGAAATAATGCTAACAGGCAAATAATTATATTTTCAGCATGCCAGAAGTGATGTGCTCTGCTGTCTGCTTTAGCAAGGTCAGATATTAAATCAACAGAATCAAATTAAGATGTGATTTTGGAGTGGCTTAGACACCAAATCAAATTCGCTCAGATGAGTCTTGGACTTTTTAATAAACCTATCAAAATAAGCTGAGGAATTAATGGAAGGAAATAATTCAGATGAGGAACAGCTCTCATACTAGTGAAATTTGTGAGGATTTAAAATTTTTTTTGGCATGTGAGCCCTACATTTATTTCTTCCTCTGATTCAGGCTGGAGAAGATCATTCTCAGACTTCCTGCAAACAACGTTTGTGCCTTCAGAGAAGTCATCAAGAATCCAGATCTGCAACAACATTTTTGACAGGTGTTAACATTACTGTTCTTCTGGGCTGAAGAACTATGAAAATAGGGAACAGTTTTATGATTTCCTGGTGCTTGATAGCTTTTATTAAGCTCACATCAGTTTCTCACAAAGCAAAGCAGTCCCATGGCTGGGCTGGGCTGGGTTTGGTTGTAGGAGCCACAGAAGGTCCAGAGGAGGGAGATGCTCCAGCCAAGGGGCTCTTCCATCAGCCCTCACTTGGGCTGTGCTTGCACAGAAGGCTGAGAAAGGAGCATCAGAGAACCCAGAGCAGCACCTGCTGGTTTCTCTCTCACTGTTATTGCCCAGCTGAGATCAGTGAAGGATGCAGGAGTTCCTCCTGTCACCTTTTCCCTCCAGCCCCATTTCTGCTGATGGCCAGGACGCTGAAATTTCCAAAGAGATTCTTGTCTACCCCAAAGGCCATCCTGGCTCAGCCTGCCCCAGTGTCCCCTGGAAATGCCACAGCCCAGACCCCTGGCACACCACATTTTGAGAAGGGCTCACAGCATCAATAATCCCTTCAATGGCTCAGCCCCAGGACACCCTCCAGGACTTCCCAAGCATTTTGTGCCAATCTGCCCCGTGGAGATGTTTATAAAAAGCTTTTTTTGCAGAGGACAATGTAATGGCTCCTTCAGGGAGTCAAAAATGAATAAGATTAGTCACAGTGTGGAGCCTTAAGAGTATAAAAGCTGATATATATTAATATATTATACTGAATTACCATGGAGGAAAAGCAGAGAATATCTAAACGTGTTTTGGTTTCTGTTAGATTTTGGTAAAATAATTCTATGAGCATTAATAAAATCACCTATTTGTTTACAGTGGACTACATTCTGGGCTTTGGGGGTTGTATTTTTTGCTCATTTTCCTTTGCTTTTTCTTTTAATAAATTTTTAGAAAGCTATGATTTTGTTCATTTTTTCCCCTGGATATCATCAATCAGAGAATAACTAAGAAACCTGAGGGAAAAAGTATCATTTATGTCAACCACAATTAGGCTGCTTTATTGAAAGTAATTACAATGAAAGTAAACAAAGAAAATTATAATTTGTTTGGCAAAAAAGGCTTCTGGCAGTGGCCTACTTGAGAATTAAAAGATTAAATATGAGTAAAAAAAGAAAAAGCTGTGTATATTGGTCTAGCAATTTTGAATTGGGGTTTTTATATGCCATTTGCAGAGAAAAAATGTTTACTTTAGCTTAAAACTCATTGTCACTGGGATGGAACTTTTTCTCAAGGAGATTTATGCATGAAATTCAAACAAAGTTAAGATTTTGCTTTTATGGTTTATGTAAGCCATGTGCAGAAACCTACATTTTCAGGTGTTAACTTATTCATAGGTATTTTTAGCTTTTCATTGGATGCAAGGGAACATTTTCAGAGCTACAAGAGTGAGGTTTGTTTTAAAATCCACCCAAGAAGCATCACTATGTACTTTTTTGGAGTTGATGAAAAAGAGACAAGCCAGTATCTTTGTGTAAAAGCATTTTAGTTTGAAATATTGCAGAGAATTTCCAAAAGCCAGGAAGATTTTACTTCTTTATGCGTGACAGAGAATCTACCCTTGAAAATGCAATACAGGGGGAAAGGAAAAGCTACTTCCTACACAGGAAAGGAGATTAAAACCTTGCAAGATGCTACCCAAAAATGCCACAGCCATAAGGCAGATGGCAAAGGTGAGGCATCTTCCTTCCCTTTCCTCTGCAGAATCATCCTCTAACAGTAGAATCCACATTTTTGGCACTGATGGATCCTGCACATATTGCTAAATAGATAAAGGAAGAAATGGAGGATCTCATCAGGCAGCAGAGTTTTCTTTTAGGGTCTTCCTTTCCCAAACCCAAGTGGGGGAAGCACCTCTGTTCACAAGAGGTCAGAACAGGAGATTTCTCAAGGAGGGAGCCCAGGCTGCCATCAGAGAACAAACTCCTCTGTGCCTGCTTCCCCCTTTTACTGGAGTGGAGAAAAATGACAGGAAAATGGGACTGCAAAACATTAGCAGACATTGTCCTTTCTCAGAGACAAGGGAAAGCACACACAGCATTTCCAAGAGACCCTTGTACAGGGTATTTTTGAAAAATAACAGCCAGAGACAGAGAATTCGTAACCTCCCTGCTGAGGCCACTGCTTATCTTTTCCCACCACCAAAAAGTTCTTCCTAATGTCTGTTCTGTGCTACAATTTCAGCCCATTATTTCTTGCCATTTCCAACATGCCTTTGGAAAACAATTTCGTTATCTCCTGTTTGCATCATGTTGAGGTTAAAACTTCACTTTCGGGACTAAACCTTTCAGTTTTTCCTGTGCATTTCTGGTTTTTCTTGCTCCTCTCTGCCCTGTCTACCTTTTGAAGTGATGTGGCCAAGTTAAACACATTGCCCCAGGTGAGGCTTTATTAAAGTAAAAGCTGCTCAAGTGCTGTACCAATGTATGAAATCAGTTGGGCTTTCCATCAAAACACAGATGGCAGCACACAAACATTTTCTTTCCCTCTCTGTAAGCAGAGGCTTGAGGATGCAGCAGACAAGGGCAAAACTTGCATTTCTCTACAGCAGGACAGGATTTCTCCACAGCAGAAGCACAGAGTGGGCTGGAGCACTTTCTGTCTCTATAATTTTTGTTTAAAAAAGCAGCAAATCAGCCAAATGCAGCCTCCACAGCCATAAAGATCCTTCATTCACCTCCTGCTAAAGGTTTACCTGCAGCAACTCAGCAATTAGAAACAAGGACTGCAGGTGACACAGTCTTCCTCTGGACACAAATTAATTCACACTAAAATGAAGCATTTATTTGGGACAAAGTTTTGTGAATTTAGGTGTGAGTGGAGCCACTGTGCCGTACAGAAACAGCAAAGCAAACAATGCCCCATTATTTTACTCTCAGTAATAAAAAGTCAGCTAGCCTTTACTTTTCCTATAGCTACAATTAAGTTGATAACAGTCAGGGTGAAAGATATCTATCCCTCTATTGCTACAAATTAAACAAAAATCACTTACAGAAAATTGTGAATAGAGCCCTGGAGAGCCAAAGAGCAGCTTAGCACATTTCAGAAAGTAATTTTCTGCAAGAATATTGCACGGGATAATAAAACTGCAGATAAGAACCTCATTTTAGTGCATATCTTTTGCCTCTGCCGTGTTGTTACCTCAGGATTATGGTAGTGTTTTGGGAAGATAGGAGACAAAAAAGAAACCCCAAAGAAGATATGTGTCCTCATTACTCAGCCATTGTGATGAGAGGTGACATAAAAATGCCTCTCCACCATGAATGAGGTGCCTGGTGGAGCCCTTATGCCAGGTGTTGTCAGGTTCACTTACCCACAGGCTCCAGCTGGGAAAATTAAACAGCTTTGGCATGAGCCCCCACCCAGAGAACCTGAGAGAGCCAAATGACCTCCCCCAGGTACCCTTGACAGGGAATAGCTCTGAAAGCTCCAGGTTTAAAACAAACCACGCTGGATTGAGAACAAATGAAAGTTCACATAAACTACAGATGAAAATTAGCAATTTCCTTTAGGGAAGGCCAGCATTCCTTTGAGGACCCTGCCAGCAATTTTAACCCTTCCCTTTCACACACTGGAGTGGACAATAGAGTGATGTTTATAGTGCCAGTCCTTTGTGTCTGTGCTCCAGAGCTGCTGGGTCACCTGCGCTGCTGGGAGCCTGTGGGGCTGGGCAGAGCTCCTCTGGGGCAGGGTAGAGCTCCTGTGGGGCTGGAGCAGCTCTGGGAGTGGGACCTGAAGTGAGTCCCAGATCCCTGTGGGGCAGAGGCAGCTGTGACCTCCTCCTGCCCAGCTGGAGAAGCTGTGCTTGACTCACTCCTATTGAGGCTCACAGCAAAGGCTTCAGCTGTGCCAGGTCTTTCTCATTCATCATCTGCCCACTCACAAGAGTGGTACCTCGATCTTGGAGAGAGCCAAATTCCCTCCACCAGGTACCCTTGATGAGGAATAGTTCTGAAAGATACAGACCCGAGGCACTCACTTGAGGACACTCAGAGCATGAGTGGGAGAGAAGATAGGATGTCTGTCTCAAAACCACAATTTAGACAAGGGGTGAGGAAGGGCAGCTCTCCCTGTTCTTTGTCCACCTGACCTCTGGTTTTTTCTGCTGTTCCATGCACAATGTGGGTGATGCAAAACCACCCTGAGCCCCAGCTGTGCTGGAACACTCTGTGCTCCACCTCATCCTTCCAACTTCTCCTTCCAGCTCAATGAATTAATGCAGCACATTCCCAGGACAGGACTGGCAAATAAATCCTTTGAACACAGAGATTGCTGACAGTCTCAGGCCAGTCTTATTTTAACCTTTTTACTGTGTATTTCCATAATGGCACTGGGCAAATTGGCAGCAGCAAAGCAGAGAACACTTCTCTGAAAAGCTGACAGGAATTTGTCTCACAAAACCCAGTACCTTTCTTCCTGGTGACTTGAGTCTTGGTTCAGTTGTTACAGTTAGTGAACTATTTGAGCTGTGGTGAAATACAGGGTGTAGATAAAGTGGATGTGTCCAAAATGATACAGAGAAAAGGGACTGTTTGCTTTCAGTTCCTGCCCAGAGTGCCCCAGCAGCAAGAAGTTTTCTTATTTTCTTCCTTTTTGGCTCTCTCACTGGTGTGTGTGATGTTCCTACACTGAGGGGCAGGAGAGTTGTGCTGTGCCAAATCATGCACAATATTTAGGGGGTGAATAGGGGTAAGAAAGCTTGTCCTGGACAAGAATTCAGGATTTCATTTTAGGCAATGAAAAGAATTCACGTTCAATGAGCAGCAAGATTATGTAATGAACAAAGGGTTATATTGCAGATATAAGAATACTTTTTTGAAAAAGCCTGAAAACAATATCCCATCCATTAGTAGCCATCTGCTATAATTTTTATTAAATTAAACACATGCTGGATTCAACTGACTTGCTGTCCTGTTTGCTTTGAGAGCTGCTCCACTGATAAGAAAAACAGACACTTTTTGCACGTCTTTTGTCTTTTATCATGGGAGCAACTTTTTATGTCAGGTTACATTGTAACACATCTATTGTGTGATTCTGTGCAACAGATTGCAGCTTAATAAGGTAAGTCAGGAAATTCGAGATACACGTAAGGTCTTTTGTGATTTGGCAATGTCTTATCTGTCAAGCTGCTGGATATCTGAGCTGAAAGAGAAATGACAGGGAAAAGAGGAGGGTTGGACAAAGATATGGGTTCCATAATGCTGATTTAGTAAATATCAACCTGCAGATTGCTCAGGCAGAGGCAGTGGGAGTGCAGGTTAAGTCTGCCAAGGCACAGGAGAAAACCTGTGCTGCTCCTGTTGCTGTCAGGAGCTGCCAGACAGCATCAGGGGCTGTGTCTGGAATCAAGGTACAGACACACAGAGAACAGAAAGAAAAGGGGACCTGACCTGCTCTTTCCTCCCCTTTTCTTCCACCCCACTGATGTATCCCATTACCTTGCACACAGGGGATGCTGTTCCTTGCAGAACAGGAGTTTTAGGGATGGGATGTTCTTGTGTTCCCATGGGCAGAGGCTCACAGCCTGCCCAGGCAGAGCAGGAAGCTTCCCAGAATGGGTGTTTTGTTGTGTGACAGAGATGGAGCTTCTGAGGGAACTAAAACCCTGCCTGAGACACAGTGAGCTATTCTAACAACCCAGCAGTGGGCAGGCCTGTCCTCCCAGCTATTTCATATCATTTATAGCTCTGAAGTAGAACAGTAATAGAATGTGCCAGCCTTAGCAGGAGAAATGTCTGAATGGCAACATTCCCTCTCTCCTGCTTCATCTGCAGCCGCTGGCCCTGCTGCCTCTGTGGAGAGAGGCTGGCAGTGGTACCTGAGGGTACCCGTGGGTCAGCACCCTCCTAAACTACAGACCTGCCTCAATTTTCTCACCTGGCTCAGGACAGGAGAGATGCAAGGAAGGAATGTGATGAATAAACTGACAGATGCACCAGGAGGACTAAAAAAAACCCCTTAAACCATGCTCTGAGCTGCTGAGAAGGAAAATATTGGTTATCTATTAGAAGGTTATCAATGGCTTGTGGCTGGGTGCATGCAGTTGATGTAGCAGATTTCTGCAGTCAGAGCAGTGAATGACTCTCCTGCTTTTCCAGCACTGTCCTGGAATCTGGGAATAATGGGCTTAATGCAAATGAGGCTTGGATGATCATGTTCCTGCAGGAGCCTATTATGGGAGGGCAGATTGCTGAAGCTGTGTTTTATAACTGATCCAGTGAGGATCTGTAGGATACCTATTTAAAGAAGGTTGCACCATGAGCAGAGAGAAATCTCACATGAAAAATGTGTTTGCAGTTACTAAACAAACTTTAAAAATTAATTCTCAACGAAAGGGTGTCAAGAAACCAACACTACAGGAGCTTCTAAGAAGGGCAAATATGTGCTCTGTTCTCTGGTAGACTTCTGCAAATCAGACCTGAGAGCTTCTGATTAACTGAATTAACAGTACACAGCTATTCTACCTATTAAATCTTCATCACTGTGTGCCAACTGATTGATATCAAAAGAGGACACATACACTGAACATCTTTCTGACACTCCATGAACTTGATTCCACAGGTTTCCTAAAATTCCTTATTCTGTATTGCTCTCACACCATTTTAAAAGATAACACGATGTCTCTGTTTCTCACAGTTTAGGAATATTTTTCCTAACAGGGACTATTTCTTTGTTTATATTTATTAAAAACGATGTATTCTTTGTGTGCCACATCCTCATAATTAAATAAATAAGTCAACTCTAGCACACATAACTGTCTTAATGGAATTGTTTATTACACATGAGAAAACACTTCCAGAATATGCTCTAATGATACCCTAAATAGCATTTTACTTTCAATCTCAGAAACACACTTGTTCCCGGTATAAATTCAAATCAAGATTAGTGACCAGAATTGCCAATAAAATAAATGAATAGTTGGGGAATATTTAGATCTATCAGTGGAGTGCATGCTGCACTGAAACAGCATTATGTCCTTGCAGGTATAGAATTTTAAATCAAAGTAACATTATTATCAGTGTCTGCCTTCATGCACTTTGCTTCACAGACACTATTATGCATTGAGCAGCAATTAGTGAGTCACCAGGGATACTTTCCTAGACTCTTCAGGTCAGAAAAGCTAATTAACCTTCCTCCTGTATTCTGAACAGACTTACAATAATCAGTGCCAAATCTTATCCTTCTTTTTTTTCCTTTTTTTTCTCTTTTTTAAACAACTTTTAAAATATTGGTGGCAAATTAGGAAAAATGTAAAGAAGCTCTCGTGATAAAACCAGAAAATCCACTGAGGAGGTCAGAGTGCTGAAGCTGTGACCCGGGTTTGTTTGTTTATAGCAGCAATTCTTTGTTTAATGGATTTCTTACAAAGCTCTGTGAGGGCAATTTAATTAACTGCCCATTTCCACTCCAGGTAACTGCAGACACTCAGTGCTGAGTGCCAGGTGAAAAGAAATGTGTTTGCTCTGGCCTGGGGTGCAAATGCAGGGACATTTTCAATTGCTGCCCTTGGACAGGGGTGACCAGTGACCAAAGGCACTGCAGGATGTCAATGCCCACCATGTCCTGGCAGGGCTGTGGGTGACACCTCTGGAGGGGATCCCACCCCAGGCAGGGCTGGACCTGCTGCTTTACAAGAGGCTTTGGGGAGGAATTCATCAACAGGGCCAGTGCCACCAAAAGGTGGCCAGGAGGTCACTTTAAAGCCATGGAAATTCTGGTTATGTGTGTTGGGGTCGAGTGGGACATGCATAATTTTAATGAGTTTGGTTCTAGGTTTGATCTCTCATGAGAGGAGAGAAGGTGCTTGCTCAGGAACGAAAACTCCAGAGAAGCAAAGTGACAGCCTAAATGTTCCCCGTGTAATCCTGGCTGATTCTTCATGGGATCTTCCCTTGCAGCTTGTTCTGAAAAGAATGGCACATTTATTTCTTCTACAGCTGCAGTTCTGGCCTCCCTGCAGATCATTCAGCTGACCCACAACCATGACACAATGATTTTCCTGATGTAAGAAAGGGAAAACCTCCAGCATTTCAAAAGAATTGTTATGACCCCCTACAAACAGAGCAGCAAAAGGATCTCAGTCTGACCATCATTCCAGCACCTGTTGCACAAACTGCTCCTTGCATTTCATTTATCTTTAAAAAAAAGCAGAGGGAAAATTCAAAGCAAATCTGGCAACACTTATCTTGGCAAGGCACCTTTGTGGCAATGGCCACATGCAGCTGAGCCCATGAAGGAAGGGAAGGAGCTGCAGTTTTCCCTTTTTTCCCAGGATGTGAGGCCCATGTAGGACCTTGCTGCATTCACTGCAATCACAGCAATCAAACCTCAGGCACAGGGTGCATTCAGAAAGTTGAAGTCTTTTGCACATCCCTTGAACAGGTCAGAGGATTTGACAAAACTCTGGTCAGGAATTTGACAAAAAAAGCAATGAAGAAATAATGTGCAGATGGTAAACAGGCTAGAACAGCTTTTCTGCAGCATTTAAATATAGGAAAAAAATCTTCAGGTCCTGGTGCCAGGTGTACTTAGGGAAAAAATTCAATTTAATGCTTCCAGTGTTTTGCCATGCATTGAGTAGTGTGAGTCTCAGGACTTGAACTACACTAGAGCACCATGGCATATCTGTAAAACTAATGTTTCAAACTGCTGTGTGATAAATTAAAATAATTCCACTAGTCATACTGCAAAAAAACTGGCTGCTCAGAAGCCTTTGAAAAAGTGCTTTCAAGATAAAATATGTGCTTGTTGTTTCTGTGTCTTTTAAAAAAGATGTTGTATCTTCTTCACAGCTTCAGTGGTAAAAAACCATTTCATGTAAAATGTGTTTTTCTCTGACATTTAGATGTCTTGCAAAGTGGTTCATTATAGATCTTCTGGACGTTTGGATATTTAATTAAATGTCAGAAACACATTCTCTGTCCTCATGTGAATGAATATCAAGAGTTTATTTATTCATAGTCTATTTGTTATTCTTTTTCTGTTTCTCACACAAAATTATCAGTTGGAAAGTCAGTCATCAGGGACACTTAAAATTTTTAGGGGTCATAAATCTAATTAACCTCAGCAACTGTGCTTAAAATGGTGAATAATCTTAGACAAGTTCTTACAGGAATCTACAGAACCACTCAGACTCACAGATACGTTTGCACCTGGTTTTTTCAAGTGACCTTTAATGTAATTCTCAAAACATCCACAGATGTGAGAAGGCATGATGTGAGAGGCTGGGAACACAGAAACTGGGCTTGAATGAATTTCACTGCTTAGCAAACCCATCCAGGGGCTCACACTGCAGGCCCTGCACTGAACTGGGTCCATTTCCAGGAATAATCCTGGTAAAGATGTGGAGCAAAGCTGTGAGCCCTGCTGAGAGGAAGGTGTGGGATATACCTGAGGGGTGTCAGAGAGCTGGAGTGATGTCAGATTTTTAGGTCAGGTTTTATTTATTTTAAATTTAATGAATGAATGGAGAAGAAAAATAATCTGTAGAAGACTGCAAACTAATAATCTGGAAAGAATTCATTTTATTTAGGTTAAGTAGATATGAAGCAAATTTTCTGTCTGTCTCTAACTTGGATAAATCCTAAATTCTCCTGCATTCCAGGATGTAGAGTGGGAATGCATTCCTTTTATTTTCTGTTTTCATTACAGTTGATCACTCTATAAGGATGACAAGGGAGAATATCTCTATTTTTGCCTACCAGCATCAAGAGTGGCCTCTGGTTAGTGCTGCCTGGTACCACGCTGTGGGGAAGAGCACCTATCTCAGACCTGAGAAGCTGCAAAACATGAAATATTGAACAAAGTGAACTGTAAGAGACCATGTGATTCTAAATTCCCCAGCAGAACACTGAAAGTTATAATTTAAGGGGAAAATGTGCAGGTGGAAGATCGAGCAATGTAGAAAAATGGTTTTGTTTCAGGAGAAATGGGTAAAACTATTGACAAGTGCTTGGTTTTGTTTCTAAATATCTGACATTAGGTCGAGGTGACACATTCTCATGCATGGAAATTGATAACATTAATGGGAGCTTGGGTTCTGAAAGTTGTTTATTTCCTGTTCACTCAGGGGAAATGCTCAGGGATTTGTTATTTAGGAATTCCTGGTCTGACCATAGTCCTGCAGGAATGAGTCCCCTCAAACACGATCTGGACTTCAAAGCCATCAGTTCTGTGTTTTATGTAAGGGAGCTTTGCTGGTTACAGACTTTTTGCCTCAGCAGATGCTGGGAAATGGGATTAATCCTGAGGAGAGAAACGCATCAATTTCCGGACTCAAAAGCTCCTCTGATGGAACTGTCCACGAGTAGAGATTTACACAATTTACATCAAAAAGGATAAAAATATCAGCTGGTATCTCTGCATTGATTGCTCTGGATCAAGTAGAAGGATGGTTTAAAAATCCTGTCAATAATACAAAACTTCTGTCAGAGGTCCTGAAAAGAAAACCCAGAGTGTTTCCAAAAATGTCAAAACCCAAGAGGTTCTTCAGATTATCTGCTCAGCATTGCACTGTGTTTGCTATATTCTTGATAGAAATTTTCACCAAAAAAGATTTCCATATTAATCCTCCTTTTTACTGTCGATAATGAAACAAAATTCATTCTAATTTATGCAGCTACACACACAAAAAAGCATCCAAAGTCTGCCTGGAATAGTTGACTAACTTTTGCATTATTTTGCCACAGCATATTCAGTGAGCACAGCAGAATGCTTAATTGTGTTGAACATTAAAATCTTGTCTACATTACGCTGTAATCTGCATTGTATTTTAAGTGAAGATAATCCTTCACTATTTGTTTATTTGTGAGGGTTATTTTTTTGTTCTCTGGGGTGCAGCAATTGTTTAAGACTGACAATTTTTAGTACTTGTTATGGTGATTGCAAAAGTACTGAACAAAACCCAACAGGGCTAGATATTGTTGGGTATAATTTTATTTTATTTTATTTTATTTTATTTTATTTTATTTTATTTTATTTCACAGCAGGAGAAGAAATTATGAAAAACAAAATTCTAACCAAGCATCTACTCGAGGCTCTGGAGTGAGGAGATTCAGCTGCAGAAGATAGAAATGTAGTGCCTGAATTCTGTTCAGATGGGAATTATCTATTTTGTGTGCTTTGAGATGCTTTTATCTTTCCAGGAGTAGTTAAACCTAGGAAGTTTCAGGCATGTAGGACCTGTGATCTGAGTAGAGCTGAGGATCAAAGGCTGAATCAAAAAAGCTTTCTGCAAATTTTCCTTCAAGTCTTCTTGAAGCTGGAGCTGTTACAATTTTGCATGTGGGCATCAGATGGGTGCCATTGCATTGCCTTTCACTGCTGATTTCAGATTAAAATATTCATTATTAAACAATTAGCAAAAGCTGTAATATTGGATGTTGCTGAGGAATTCTGGTCGCTTTTCCCGACTAATTACTGACGTGGGGAAAACAAAAGATCCATATTTTTATGAAATACAGGAAATGGAATTGGAGAAAATGTTGGTCTGAGTGTTTAAAATCAGAGCTAATGCCCACATTTCTGTCATTGTGTCTGTTCTGAAAGCAGCAGCTGATCTTTGCCACTCCACCAGTGCTGGCACAGGTTGCTCTGGCAACAGGATGCGCAGGCAACAAGATTCCACTCAAGGCAAAAAGTTTAAGAGGGAAATTTTCCCTCTGATATTTACAGCTGAAAAGTTGAGCACATACTTAACTTTAAGTATCTCAGGAGTCACTATTGATTTTAGTTCTCCCTCCTCACAACTGTGGTCATTTGCTTTGACTGCAGCAGAATAAAAATTACCAATAAGAAAAAATGTATTCCTCTGACTCCAGAGAGTCCATCTGCTCAGGTTAAATGTCTAGATAGGGAGGAAAACTGCTGGTGGAATTTTTTTATGGCTTAGTGCTAGGGCCCATTTTATTTAACATTTTAGTTACTAAGCTGACACAAAAGTTTGGGACAATGCTTGTGACATTTGGTTCAGAAACGTAGTTGGGAGACATCATCAATGTAAAGGAAGAGTGGAATACCCTGCAGGACAATTTGGGTGACATTTAGAACTGGAGTAATGGAAATAGGATGGAATGTAAGAGCACAAAATGCACAACCATTCACTCAGGAATGAGAAACAAGAATTTCTGGTACAACCAGGGAGCTCATTAGCTTGGAAATGACAGAGGGTGAGAAGGACCTGGCTCTATTACCTGATCACAGAATGGCTGTGAACCACCAGTGTGACTGAGACCATGAAATGGCAAAGGTTATGTCAAGATATAGCAGGAAAAGATCCCTGCTGGAGTTCGAAAATGGAACTTTTTATGAATAAAATATTAACCGTAGTGAGGAGATCTACCAGAACCTGCTCTTTTGTCCACACTTTTTTGCTATTTTTCATCATTTAAAGATACTTTCCTTTGCCATAGGCACAGATATTTATAAAGGGATTAGGCTAAAGCTACAAAAAAGTTAGAAACGAAGTTTTACACGTGGATCTCGGAGCAATGGAAAATCTGAAATAAATGCTGGTTACCACTGACCCTGGCAGCCCATTTGCAGGGCTGATTTGGTGTGAGAGCATCCAGTCAGTCCTTCCTCAAATCACAGCTGGTTGATTGAAAATAAGATGAGCATTACAGGCCAACAGCTGGACATTCCAATACCTTCCCTGCCTTCCAGGAGGAGCAAAGGTGACACTAAAGCATGGCTGTGCCTCCAGTTCCTTGGTTAAATGCCTTTACCTGAGCCCTCCTGCACCCCCTGCACACACGTGATTCCACACTTCCAACAGGACTTGCATTTTGAGGACAGAAATTTCAAATCAGATTTCATCACTGCAGGAAAAGTGATCCTGGAGCTGGTCCAGCCTTGCCAGAAAAAGCTGCATTCCCACATGTTTCCCAGTGACACACTGAGCATGAAGTGCTGAGTGCATGAGCCAAGCAAATCATTACACCTCTGCAAAGGAAAATTGTCTCTGGGAAATGCTTTTTCCAACCACTGACTTTCAATTCTTGACTGATTCAGGATTTTATTGACACAGAACAATGACAAACTAGAGATCAAATTAGAAGTTTGTTTTGTGCAGTGCTCATGCACTTTGAAACACTGCAAGGTAATGACACAGCCCTGATGATTATTCATTCTCAGTTTTCAGTCACAGTATTAATTTATTTGACCCTTATATGGTCTGTGTGGTGAACTAAATAAACTGTAATAGCTGAAAACTGCATCCTTTAGGACATATCCTGGGAAAACAAGGCCACAATGAAAATAATGATGGGAGAGCTAAAGGGTTTAACAATACAGATTATGGGTTAGAGTTCTGGACGTTAGAAGATTTCCCTGCATGTGAATGCCTGCAGCACGTAATGAAAGCAATGCCAGTAGATGGCACTCAGAATTGTGTTGCATGCTTCAATTTTGTCACATCACTAAAATCTGCTGTTGCTGCTCGTGGCCAATCTCTTCTTCATGCCTTTCTTAGCATCAGTGTTAATAAAAGATTTGCTCTTTAGGTTCATTGCATATGGCCAGAGAGCAGTCAAGCATTCAGAGTGTGCTGCTCAGTGTCTCTATAATGGCATTACAGCTCATATTAGGAACATTTAGAGCTGCACATACAAACAAATTATCTATACTGTTTTTACTCTGTTCCCTCAGTTCTGACCTAGTGGCCTAACAAGTTAATGTGATTTGCCATTTCACTAGGCTGGGTTAATCTTGATGGATGTGTTATGGTTATATCAAGTATAACATAAACCAAATTACCAAAGTCTTCAGATCTCCTGCAGTAACTCAGTTTTCTGCAAGAAGGCATTTTTATCCCTTTTGTGCATGCTATTTTTCTCAATCTCTCTCTTTTTTAAGAAATAAATAACACTGATGATGCAGCAAATGTTGACTTTGAGCACTAAATTTCATTACATGCTCGTTCCCATGTATTAAGTAGCAAGATTCAAGATTGGAAACTGCTTAAAACAATGTAGAGTCACATCTAGGGGTGGATAATCCCATTGTTTCTAACCATGATTAGGGTTACAAAGGGAGATCCAGGTAACCTGAGCCATGGAAATCTTTACAAGTCACTGCAATAACTTTGCTACAGGATTCAGAGAAGAGACTGCAGAAAAGTGCAGCCCCAGGGTTCTACCCTCACAGCTTCTCCTGCATTGGAAGAGGATTAAGGGATGAAATCCACCTTCAGAAAAATAAATCATATAGAATACCAAATTAAATAAAGTCTTTTTGGGACACCACCACCACCACAACCCCCACCCAACGCAAAAATCCACTGCAGGATTAAAAGATAAATTCTGAAGAAAAATAATAATAAAAAAAGTACTAATAGATATTAACAGACGAGAATGCCTACATGCTAAACTGGAGAAGTATTTAAAGCTTACATATTGTTCTCCTAAAATCTGCTTGGAATTCTAACTAAGAACTTTATCACAACACCACCTGTAAAAATGTTTTACCCCTTAAAAATGCAGCATGAAAATAATTTTGCTTCCTTTTCACGGACAGGGGTGTAATACAACAGGCAAAGGAAAGCCACAATATGTTCTGAATTTTTGTTGAAGAGGATCTGGGTTTGTCAAAAGCTGGGTTCAACCTTCTGTGTGTAATGGGATCCTGCATTTCCTGGGGCTTCTCCTTGTCCCAGAATTGCAAAGGTTGGAGCTGCACCCAGATTGTTGTGTAGATTGCTGGCAAAATACATCAGATCCAGCTTCAATGGAGGACAGATAGAGCACAGCAGTTCAAATATTTGGAGAATAAATAAATAAAAATCCAGGGTGTTCTGTGCTGAAGCCCACATTTCCCTCAGCAGTGAATAAGGACAAGCATGGACCTTGCTCATATTTGCTACACACAAACCCCATAGCGCCAACACCAGGGGAAAAAAGCCATTCTTAGGGTATCTGGCGATTCCACATCAAATGCAGTCTTATAAACCATGCAGAACCCAGCTGCAATGGGGGTTTCAAAATTATGTGCTAAGCATAACTTGAATTTGAGATCTCAGTAATGACTTTCACCTTTACATTAACGTAATTATGAGATATCTTTATTGATTTGGATGATGAGCCCACAAACCACCTTGTTCTGCCCTCACAGAAGGAATCTAAAGGATGGGTGGGTACAACACAAGAGCTCTGGTGAAGCTTTGTGTCCTTGCCTTGGAGAGCAGCAGCAATGGGAATTACAGCACCAGAGCCATGGAGGGAACAGCTCCATCCCACCCAATCCTATTTTCCCTGACTGCTTCCAAAAGAGTTCTGTTCTGCACAGGGCTGTGTGCTCTGAATCCATTTGTCCTTAATAGGTATTAAATAATACACCTGAGCCCTCAGGGCCTGTAGGATCATGCAGTCAGATGGATGATATTTGAAAATATTGGTCAGCTGCTCTTCTTTTCATCTAATTCTTGAATAAAAATTAAAGCGATTTTGCGTATTTGTTTTCAGCCAGTTCGTTTACTGCGGGTTTCAGCCAAGTAAAATATGTAGCTTTCCCCCCCCTCAGTTAACAAAGGAATAAAGGCAAAATTACTTCTGTTCCACAACTGAACAAACCCATCAGCTGCTCTCAGTTCAGCTCTTGGTGTGACTTTGAAGATCATTTGTATTATGCTGTGGTAGGATGCTGTTTCCTGATCTTGAATTGGGACCTCCCTTTGCTCCAGGTGTGCAGACACTGCAAAAATGACTTTGTCTTTACCCCAGATGATGCCAGCATAAATTAACCTTCCATAAAAGCCCTTTTCCTGTGATTTTATGAGCTTCAGCTCTACTTATTTTCTTCATTATGATCATCTCAGGGTGTCTAGAATGGAGAAATGACATCACCATACCAGATTATATTTTGGAACAACGCATCGAGAGGTTGTAGTGGGGTTGAGGATACAAAAGAATGAGTGTGAGAGACAACTTTAAATTTTAGAGACAAGAACTGGTCATATTTGTACACAAATTTTGCAATAAATGTGAGTGAATATCTCAAGTACTCCATCCTAGCCATTTTAACTCAGAGAAATTGACTGGAAAATCAACTCGTGTAGGAAATTGGGTTAGCAGATGATAACAATGCAGATTTTAAATGTGTTTCATCGTTCTGAACATGTCTAGATTACAGCAATTCTGGTTTCACTGTAATTATAAATCTGCATTTATATGTTGCTTATTGTATTCTGGATTGTGCACTCAGAATCCAATTGTCTTCAGAACTCTGTCCATGGAAGTTGGAGTGCAAATTTGTTTTCTTCTCTTCCTGATTACTGCTGATATTGCTAAATTTGGGTGTTGAAACTGTGCCTCCCCACAGCCTGTGAGGTGATGGTGTGAATATTCAGAGATCTAGAAAGACAAGGCATGAACCAGTCCCATTAACTGGGGCTATATATTCAAATCCTGGAACCCAGACTAGGCACCAGTGCTGGTATTCACTGGGTTTGGGTGGCCCAGTTGGACCTCGGTGGCTGCTGGGACAACTCAGCACTTCTAAAACCCAGGTCAAGCTTTCCTACACACAGACCTAAATATGGGTAACAAACCCATGAGAAATTCAAATCTGTTAGCAATCACCCAGATGCTGAGAGCTAAATAAATAATTGGAATTTTTCCTCTCATGGCAAGAGACTCCAGATACTCTCTACAGCTCATACTCATCAAGAGAAATCCGGGCAGTCATGCAAGTAGGGTCAGACGTTTACTGAAATTCTCCTTATAACTGTTTTAGTGTGGCTAGTCAGCAACAAGTGTATATAAAAACATCAATAAATTTTTGTTTTTAAAACAAAATCTAATCCCAAATCCAAAATTTAGTCCAAATCATGGACTAAATCACAGTTTTACCAGATGAAATTTAAGCCCTCAAAAGCTCAGGCACATGACAGAAATGCAAAAATGAATAGAACCACATAATATAAAATAACTATTACTGAATGACATATTTTTTTATGACTAGCTCCTTATTTCAGCAGTTTTGTCTTTCAAGTATCCCTTCTCTAGTGGAATAATTTTGCATTCAGCAGCAATCTTCATGAATTCACTTGGTATTCATGGAGATGTCACATGTATTTGCACTGATTTTCCACCACTGGTTAGGATTAGTTAATGGGCACTTAAAGTAGAGTGTTACCCCTATGGGAGTAAAATAATTTCAGTCTTGGTGCACACATTTCCAAGTCAAAATATAAATGATGAAATTATATTGAGAGCAGCTCAGGAAGTTGTTGGCTTTTCAAATAACCTACCAACAGGCTGTTTAAAAAAAAAATCTGGGGAGGGCAAGTGGAGAGATAGCCTTTTGTGTCTGAGAAAAAAGTACTCGGGAATAAAATAATTGCTTTGTCTCTAAGTATGGGAGACAGATGCTGCTGTAAATCTGGCTGGCTGCACTGTGGTCAATGAGGCTCTGTTAATTTACAGCTATTTGTGAGGAGATGTTTGCTCAGTCACTTTCTGCTGCTGATGGCTGCTCTACAAGCAATTCTATTTTATAGAGGGTTCAGTCATTCCTCTTGTTTTCTACCTTTCTGATTGGTGTGCATTACGGTGGGAGCAAATATACTTTACAGCCAAGGAAAATGCTCTCTCTTGTGATTCACTGATTACTTCCTATAATCTGAATTCAAGTGTGAAGAAGAATTCTTTTCAGGCAATGCAAAATAACCAAGGAACACAAATTTGTCTCCCACATTTTCTTAATAAATGCTGTACATGACTAATAACTACCTTGAGATTTTTGGTTTTCTATTGAGTGGTACAGCAGAAAATTCATACAAAAAGTGAAACAATTCTAATGTTCTTTTGTAAAAGATTTTAAAGCTAGTTGCTTTAAGCACTGCAGATGCAGTCTTTAAATAGGTCATTAGTTTTGTCAAGTACCATTTGAGACATCAATATGAATTCTGAAATAACCTTTTAAATGTACAGATTGAATTGTCTGGTGAATAGTCCAGCACTCATTATATTCAGGCTTAAAGGGGGAAGATGGTGTAAGCACAGCCATCCTGGGCACGGACACCTGCCTGGAGGAGCTTCCATGTGCTGCTGTGGGCTCAGGAAAGGCTCTCCCTTGCCAAGCTCAGGGAATGCTCCAGGAAAAGGCATCAGCTTCTGCTCAATTCCTATTGCCAGCACAGGGAAAGGAATGATGCCATTATTAAACTACAAAAGCTGCCCATGGCACAAGAAGGCATCCCCAGAACCCTGCTGGCTGCTCCCTGAGTACCTCCCTTAGACCAGACTCTGGGTTTAGTTTCCACATCAGGAGTCACTGACATGAGTAAGGACAGGAGGGATATAAGCATTTATTAATGCTTTGTGCTGAATTTCAAACCATGCCAAGGAATCTGGCTGCTAGATGCCCATTAAAATTAATAGGAATTGGCATCCAGCACGTCCCTGTGGTTTTGATATCTCAGCTGTAACATTCTGTTTGTTTGCTGGTTGTTTGAAGTGCGCAGACCCTGAGCTGCAGACGCTGCTGGGATCTGACATTGTTTTCACTGAGACACGAGAGCTGCTTCTGTATTTGCACTGATCTTTTCTTTATTATCACCCTGCACACCTTGGGTCAATTCCACCACCAGAGTTCATTTCAGACCACAGATCTTTTAAGCTGACTCTGTTTTTTTCCTCCTAATAGAGCAGCCTGGGGATGTCATTGTCCCAGTGTTTTGTAACTCGGGTCCTGTCATCATTTTAAACATTTGATAGATGAAGCTATGGAGAATTGAAATATTATTTATATTCACACCCCTGAGAGTTACAAACTGTAAATTGAGACAGGAAACTCTGAAAGCTCTCCCAAGAGGCAAGATCACTTCTTTTTACTGCTGATTATAAAGAAGATTGGCTGGCAGATGTTAATATTGGCAGTTACTCTCTGACAAATTTTCTCTAGGTACGGCTAATCAATTTTTGCTGCATGGAATGAGAAATGGAGCTTGAATATTCAGAAGTCTAGACATGCAAATATATTACCTTTATAAATAGGTTTAAATGATTAATATCTATGAAAAAAATAAACATGAAAAATGGATAAACTAGAAGTGTAGGGTGAAGATTCATGGATTATTTAGATGATGGATAACAAATTTTGTCTATACATTAGCAGGATGAAATGACCTGTGCAGTTATCATATATGTATTTATAGACAACACTGATCTTTCTGAAGAATCTCTCTGAACTCAAAAACTCTTTATCCCTTAAGACAGTTTAAGTGCTGTTATTTGAACCAGACCTGTTCTAGACAGAGATGTTATCAATGTAATAAGGATAATGCAATTTGATCCATTAACACTGCAGAAATAGATGCTTCCTCTGTACAGGGTCCTGCAAACACTTCAGGTAATTTAATAACCCCAATGGGATGCTCTGAAGGTGAAGGTTTCAGGGAGTGACAGGAATGATCCCATAATTGCAACATGATTATTTCATTCATAAACGTTCTTACTTCATGGCGATTGAGTACAGATCCCTGGAGGAAAAAGATGAAATTTCCTCCCTGGAGACGAGCTGTGACCATTCCCTGGGGGGTTCTCAGCTCTTTGCTCTGCCCATGGGAGCAGCTCACAGCTCTGAGATGCATCCCCAGCCCAGCTGCCCTGGCAGTTTCACACACCAGATCCCAGCAGCTCCTGTGTGAGCCTCAGACAATCCCTGGCGAGCTGCCACGGAGCAGTTGTGTTATCCAGGTACCACAGAAGACACTCCCTGCTCCCCCAGCATATCTGCTCACTTAGCTATGGTAATATGATTAACCTGATTATCTCTGAACCAGCCCACTGTGGCAAATGATGAAGTGCCATATGGCTTTCGGAGAATGAAAGCAACGTGTCTGTGTGGTGCAAGAAATGTTTCTGGATGGGTGAGTGAATTATGGATTATGATTCATAGTTAAATACCAACCTAAAAGAAAATTCTTTCCATGGAGACTATTTAGACTGTTTCTATATTTTATAAAAGGCAATGGATCAAAGAAGAAGTCTAAAGCAGCAATGCGTACTTAATGGCCTGTTCCAAGGAGTAAATTATGGCTGGAATTGTCAGGGTATTAAACTTAGCAGAGCAGAGCTTAAGCAACAGGGATGGAAATTTTCAAAATATAGTTCATTCTTTTACAGTGGCACAATAACAAAATAAAGGAACCTCTGACAATATGATTTATTGAAGAAACTAAACAAAATATGTTGGAGTTACTGCATCCCAAAGTCATTTAGCTGTTCTATTACTTTTAATGAATAGCCAAGATCAGGGAATATATTCACTGAGATAAGGCTCAGTGCATTTCTGATAAGGGGAGAAAGGTAAAAAAAGAAAACCTGCATCAATTTTTCATTTGGAGGCTTATTTACTGGAGGTTTATATATATAAAATCCCAAACAAGCACCAAAATGAAACATCCTATTTTCTCTCTGGTCCTTTTATCCATTTAGAGCCAAGGCTTGACTAGAGAAATATATTTGTGTGATAATGTTTCAGGAAAAGGTCAGATAAAAATCAGATGAGAGTTTCAGGAATTCACAGGTGTTTGTGATACAGTTCTCTGTTCTCAATGGGACATGAGGCTAAGACAAATCACAGCCTCTGCTTGTAGCAAGCAGCTGAGAAAGACATTTTACAACAGCTTTACCTGAGCAATGACCTATGGGTTAATCAGGAAAGGACATTCAGTGTTTTTGGGCTGAGCCTTCAGAGCCTGAGCAAGCCTGACTAAGTGGTCTTGCTGCCCCCAGGTTGTGCTGTAGATAAAGACCATGACAGCATTCACAATCTGGGTTTATTTTGCCAATTTAAACACTTGTAGCTTTCCCAGTGTAAAGGAGGGTGAGGACATGACTTTACCCAATGATGAAGGACTCTATAATTTTTTGTTACCCTACCTGAGAGTGGAAAATTCCTTTCCTTGTGGTTTATTTCCTTCTTTCCCTGTGTCCTGGGGAAATATTTATTGCAGGTGCCAAGAGAGCATCAGAAATGAAGCGTTCCTGTTCCTCCACATGGCACAGGTGAAGTGCAGGATGTTTCATAAGCTGACTCAGGAATTATTAGCAATGAGGTTTTTGGTTAAAAAAATACAGCTGCTAGCACTCATTTGGGTCTCCTAAAAATATATGTGAATAAACACAGTGCACTGATAACTGCTTTAAAACTGTTCAAAGATAAGGAACAGCGCATTGATGATTAACTGAATAAACTATGACACACTATTAATTTGATGACTAAAATCAGCACTGATCACAATTTTAGGAAGGTGTAATGGTTCTCCTTCAGAATGAAACCACCCAGACCCTCAGGTACTTTTATGTAATGAAAAGAGGGTCTTTGCAGAGAGAAGAGTGATGGTTTTAGTAACAGCAATGACAGCATGGTTGAGCTCTTTAGGAGGAGTCAGAGTAGATGGAAGTTGTGGGGAACACTTAGAAAAGGGCACAACAGAAATTTCATTGACTTCCACTGGGATCACATTCCAGGCATGAAAGGAACCAAGAAACTCATGGGAAATTCTGCTAAAAATCTCTTAAAGCTGGCACTGTTGGTGAAACAAAGGGAGAATATGACTACAACATGAAGATCTGAATAGACTTTATTAATAATCCATTTTAAAGCCTCATAAATATACAAAGAGCTCTGTAAGGTCTGGATTAATAGACTCTTTCCTCCAAAGAGATCATTCAAGTACCTCAATTCTTCTCCCAACTGCAGCAAATGGCAAAGCTCCCTTGAGTTCATGCCCACTCTGAGACATAAAAGCCAAAGCAAGATACAGTGTTTTAGAAGAAGAAAATCCTTTCTGTCTAAGAAAAAAAAAAAAAAAGAGGGAAAAGAAGAGAATTCTTGGAAGTCAGAATACTTCAAAAATATCTGACCCAAGAAAAGTGAGCATGAGAAAGACTTTCTGAATCACAGGTTGGCATAAAAGACAGATCCAAGGGATAATGTGAAAGAGTTTAGGAAGCTACATGGTTTAGGAATTCCAAGCACTCTGATGCCTGTAAAGTTCACTGTTCAAATCTTGGCTAACATTTGTACTGGCAGAATTTTTCGTGTCACTGTGAGACCCAAGGTCAGGCGTTGACCAGTGTGATGCAGGATCTGACTGTATTAATGCTGCCTACTTAGAGCAGTTCATCTCCTTCAGCCCTCCAGCCCCCAGGGACCAGACACTCTGATTATTCCAGCACAGCTCAGACCCTGGGGCTGTATTTTGCTATTGATCCAGAGCTCTCACTGTCATTAATGGGAGCTTCTGTTCATCATGGGTGGACTACAGCACTTTGGAAAATCTTGCCAATTGATGTAATATCTTTTAAAAACTACAATAAAATAACAATGAAGAATGTATTTAGGGAGCTATAAAATAAGGAAACAAGACAAGTATGCAGATGAATCTTTGATCATTTATATTCCTGTGTCATGGGTTACCTGTAACTTTACAATTAATCTTAATTCTGCACTGAGGATTGACACTGCCAGTTTAAGTCAGTTAAATGGAAGAACAGCGTATTCTGTCTGTTTAGGAAAAGGCTGGTACAGACAGTGAGGAAGAAAAGGTGTAAAAGATGTGCAGTGGACAGCAACTAACTGTGATAATGACCTTGTCACACTGCAAGGCAGGGGCTTGAAGGGTCCTTCACTCTTCAAACACTGAAAGTTCAGTGCCTGTCCTCTTGTCCTCAGAAGGCAGGGGTTCAAAGGGTGACAATTTTGGGATCAAGGCACTTGTCTGAGTCTGCTCTGTGTGACTGTGACTCTGTGCCACTGAGCAGGGGACTCCACTTCTCACTGAAGAGCCTCCCTGCTCTGGGGCCAGCTGGGGAGCGCAGACTGAGAACTCAATGAACAAGAACATGCAGTTCCTTGTCACCTTTCCTTTAGAAAAGGCGATTTGACTCAAGCAGCTGGTGCTATCTTTGGGAAAATTTGGGGCATTTTTGCAATTTACCCAGGTAGGTTCATGGCTCTGACTGATCCTTCAACTTTTGGCCCCTGCAATGTCCTTTCAGCTCATCTGTCTTTGTACAACTGCCTGAACTGTTGCCACCAATTAATGATAGCTAATAGGTCCCTGACTACTGAGAACACTTGAAGCCAGTAATTACAGCCTGCTCACACTCCTGCCCTGTAGGAGCAGAGCTGCTGCTGACTCTGCTGAGTAACATTTTATGACCCCTTTTAGAGACTTGGAAAGGCTGTGATTGAGTATCTGAGGAAAGATTGATCTAGTATTTATAAAAAGGTGTTTGGTAGGAGTGTGTAAAACATGCCTTGTGTCCATTTATACTCCTGCATAGTACGTAGGCTGCCCAAGATTTTGCACTTTTATTTTTAAGAAAACGTCTGGCAGAACTAAACTATGATTCTCTTCCTCCCTCTCTGAATGCCTCAAAACCAAGCAGTGATGACAAATTGCATCAATGAAGAAGGAGAGAAGAGGAATACCTGTTTTTATCACTGGGGTCTACATGTTCCATCTCCTTTCTCAAGTCAGGGACATTTCAATTTTACCTTTGGTGTTTTGGGTGTGTAGAATATTGCTCATTTTGTATCTGAAATACACAAAATATAATTGTTTCATAATTTCTCTGTTGCCTTGAAGGTGAGGGAACTTGGTGAAAAAGGAATCCATATACAAATTCTCCCTCTGCTCTTGGTTTTACAAAACTTTCCTGTTTGCCCAGCACAATCACAGACAAAGTTTTCTCTCTTTCCCTTCTAGAACAAAGGTGAAGACAATAAAGAGACCAGGATGTGCTGACATTACCCCACTGCTGGTTTTCTTCCCCTTTCCCTGCCATCACTTACCCTCCCTGGAACTTCAAAGCAGCATTATCCAGCTTTATCCTCTGAATATTGCCCACTTTCATTCTCAGTTGCACCATTATTAAATCCATAGTTTCAAGAACTCTGTAGAAATCACAACACATTGCCTTTGTTTTCCCTTTCTCTGGAGATAAGAACTTTGTGGGCATAAGGAAAACCCTGCCAATATACATTTCTTTTACATAGGTACAGTCAGGCTAATGAAAGCAGTAGGTGTCCCTTTTCCAATTACCCAAACATGTTCTGCCACAGAGGCTTTACCTCCCAACAACAGACAGAGAATTAGGAGTCCTGAGGCTTTTGACAACCTTTCACTGCACGCTCTTTTCCCCTCCATGTAATTACATGCTCCAGCAGCCCCAGTCGCAGCGGCTGTGAAGGGAAGCTGTTTCCTTCAGGGTTATTTTCTGCTGCCTCTGGGTTCTAAAGAGAACAGGCAAAAGACCAAAACACCTCTTCTGCTGTGGTACATCTCTGGTTTTCACCTCCACGTTGCTCATAAACTCTGGTGCCCAACACTACAACTGTCCTCAGAGAAAACAGATTCTTTCTCACCTTGTGCACAGGGGTTTTTTTTTAAACCCTGGATACAAAATCTTCAGGAGACTACAGGCAGTAGTTCCTACTCAGTAAGTACTCTTGTAGAAGGAGAAAGTGCACAAAAGTCACTTCCAGTTAACCAGAAGAATTAACAAGTGACTCAAAGATATTCACTATAAAAAAAAGTGATCTACACTGAGGATACATTCCTTACTGCCTCAGTGCACATATTTCATTTTCTTGATTTACAAATACAGAACTTGGGGTAATTCTATGTGCAGCCTAGGCCACTTCTGATTTAAACAATTTTGGCAGATATATGCTGACTTGTAGAGATGTAAACTTCAGAGAGTGGTTTGTAGGTGAAAAGGCTTTTGGAAGGTCAGGATGTTCTTGGAAAGGTTTAGAAAAATAGATAAAAATTGGAGATAATTTTCCAGGAAGGCTGAATGTAAAGATGCCTCAAGGTGAGCAGGCTGAGGACACTTCTCCTGCCCAGAGGGGGAAGCTATCCCCCCCCACGACCCAATTTTTAACAGACAACTTTATTAAGAAATCACTAATAAGTTAATTACCACTTGATCACCTCTGCTTTGCACTCACAGTAATGATGATCAAAACTTGCTGTAGTCTGAACTACACAAGTTCTCTAAAAGTAACAATTTATGCAGGAGCTCTGCTTGTTTTGGTGGGGTTGGGCACCACTCAGGAAGCAGCTGTGCCATCCCACATCACCAAAGCAAGAATTTCACCCTTCTCCAAAATGCACCCTGCTCTGGCTGGCTGAGAGCAGGGCACACAACCGAGCCCTCCTGAATCCATCCAGGGGAGTCACAGTCCCACACACAAACCACTTTCCTGCCTTCTCACTGTACTGGGGCTCCTAAAGGCCAGCTGGGACATGAGGGCCTGTGAGAACCCAGCCTGAACCTTCTCCAAAATTCAGTGTTTCTCAACAGGTATCACAAACCAGGCAAGAACAACGTCCACAAGCCACAGCACAAACCAGCTGTTGTACGCTGCTGAAATATTCGATGTGTGAAGCTCCCTGGAAATGTATCTCTGGTGTGAGGAAGAAAAAAGTATCCTCTGGATTTATTATTTTGATTCCTGAAGAAAAAGAAAGAAAAAGTGAGTAATGAGTACCCCAAAATCCCCATCAGTGCAGTAAAATGAAGCATGAAATGGTGTTCAGAGATGAAATCCATCTCATGAAAGGCTTTTGATGGATGTGAATTAACTGTTTAAGTTAAAGAGAATAAAACTTTGGAAGTAGTTTGTATAATTGGATTGCTCAGTAGGTTTACCATTAAGTGTTTTTCTATTTTTTTTCAATTCTCTGAGGATCTGGGTCATCACAAAGCAAGAATGAAACACCTCATTTCTAATTTATTTGTTTCAAAAACAGACAGACGTCACCAAACAGTTTGTTTTACTTTCTAGAAGCCTAATGACAAATCAACAGCATGTCTCTCCAAATCACCACGAGCTGAACTTTCTCTGGAAAATTCCTATTTTGCATTGGAAAGTTATTTTGAGATCATATTTTCCAAAATAGCTTTATCAACTTTCCTGCCCTTCTCTCCTTTGCACACTTGTGTTGCTGAATTGGTGCCACTGAACCCATTAGCAACTGAAGTGTCAGGATTTTTCCCTCACATTCCACATTTATCCAAATCCTTGGTTTTGCTAACACACTTCTACACCCAGCATCTATTCTGGGGAAACTGTTTCTTTCCTACTACTATTAATAACCTTTCTATGCTGCTAATTCTATAAATATCTGTGATATTATAAGTAGAGTGTAAAAACTGCTCTCTGAACCTGCCAATTCAGAGCTTTTAAAGCGTCCCCATAATTCCATGGAAGTGAGTGTGACTCTGGCTGGTGCAGTGAGCAGAGAGTGAGGCAGTGGCTGCACACTGCTCTGTTCAGGTCAGCAGCCGAAATCATCTTTATGTCTTCAACTTAGTTAAGCCAAAAAATACCAAATTCTGCTTTACAATGCATTTCCTTTTACTTTAAAAAGCCTTTTGATTGGTATTTTGGAATTAATTTCAAGCATGTAATAAAAAACCTCAAGGAAGGGTAGTTTCACATCACTTAGCCCACGGAGAAGGCACAATACAAATATTTTACACAGCTCTCCTCCCAGTCCTTCCTGCTAGATTTTTATAAATGCAACATGTAGGATTTTTCTCTGGAACCTGTGAGAATAGACAGACAAGATGAATCACAAGTATTTTCCTGGGATATTAAAATGTGTGTATCTTTCTGAAACTCATTTAATAAATGATGTGAAAAACATCAGCTTCACTTGCTAAATGCAAATGAAAGTGGGTCTCAAGTTGTCTCTTATCTAACAGTTGCTTATTTCAATGATGTGCAAATGAGCAGTTCCCTTATACAAAAATTATGGATTGGCAGGAAAACTTAATAAATCAGCCTACTCCAATAAGATGTCTAGGTAGTGTCATTTGTGATTAAACTGTTGATCTGATTTACCCTTTTTAGTAAAGATTTTATGCTAATGAAATGATAACTAAATTTGAGAAGTTTAGATTCTTAGCACAAACAGATCCCACTTTCTTGGTTGGAATCAAATTGGTACACTCAGTAATCCCAAGGTAAAGCAGCTGGAGAATCAATCCTATCAATATATTTTGAAATCCCTTTCTAGTTTATTCCCATGTATCCCTAGTCTGAGGAGGAGACATTTACAGGGAGAAAAAAAATCTTGGATGGTTAAAGAATTATTTACTTTGCAGCACAAATTCTAAGCAGGACCCCAGAACAATTTGTGGAAGAAATTAGCTCAGGACATGACAAGGTTTTAATCGTCCTGTATTAGCAGCAAATGACTTTTTCTTTTTTCACAGTTGTCCAAATTCACCTGGCACTGAAGGTCATTGAGCTCTGCAGTGGGACAATGCTCCCCCTGTTTCTCATTTGTACAAACCAGGGATTGGTGCCTGGGAAAGCCAAATATGACAGGAATGGCACACAGCTTGTACTAGGAAAGCCACAATGGAAATCTTTATTTCAGTAAGAAATTGGGTGAAATTGAAGCACTCTCTTATTTTGCTTGATACCCAAAACATCAGCACTTTCCAATAAGCAAGGCTTTTATCTGGACATTCTTTATTTCAGCCCAGGAAGAATATAAAATTCCTGATTTCAAGTTTCACAACTTAATCTTGTCTGCAATAAAATCCCCATCAGGGCAGTGTGGGCCCACAGCAGCTCCTCAGGCGGGCTCTTTGCCACAGCATCAGCCACTCCATGGTGAAGGATGTGTGACACAGGGTCATCCAGAATCTCCCTCAATTTCTGTGCAGCAATTTTCCCACAGGGTTGATTGTGATCTCTTACTTTGTTTTAGAAAGAAAACCCCTCTCTGAAATATTGCTTGCTGTGGGAACTCATGTCACCTTGTCAATGCATTCATCACCATTATCATATTCTACTAAAAGATTGGCAAATTTGTTCAGCTGTGTAAGACAGATGTTATGGCATTTGACAGATGATTTCAGCACTGAGATGAATTTTTTTGGATGTGCTGTGTATTTTGGCATTCCATTATGCAGCACAAGAGTGAATTTTCTCATTGTTATCAGCCAAACAAGCCTTGAAAAGTGGGAATCATCAGGGAAGAATTATTCCTAAAGCCTGAAAACGGATTTTCCGAACACCGCAGTTTCAGTTCTAATTCCCTAATTATGATACGACTTTGGTCACTGATTGGTCACATTCCTGTTCTGATTGGCTGGAAATGGGTTTAAGATGATGTCTTTCCCTCTCTAACTCTCCAGAGGAGATGGTGTTTGGGGAGGATGGCTCCTGGTTCATCAACTCATTTCCATAATGGGATTACGATGCCTAATGCAGCTAATGAGGAGCAAGGAGAGAGCAGTAGAGAAAAAAGCTTGTAAAGGATTCCTGCTCACAAAGAAACACTTTCTCACTGTCTCTTCTGTCTGAGAGAGAAACCCAGCTTTCAATTAACTAAAGCAGATTTTATGATGAAAATCTCAGCAGTGGAGCCTGGGACTCTGCAGGTTGATCCAGTGGTTGGGGTGGGAGCTCTGACACCTCAGAATTCCAGCTTTGTTCCAGTGCAGGATTTTTGTACCTCAGTTACCTCTGCCCCGCATTCAGTGCTGCTCCCCTGCCTCGCTAGGGATTTGTGATGGTGAATACATCCAACATCAAGTGCTGCACAGACACTGGGATGAGCTGCATGGACAAAAGATGGCAAAAATCTTCCCAGCAATCCTGTGGGGAAAGTTGATTTGATGGTTCCCGTAAATTTGATAATCACTCTGGTGTGAAAACTGGAATATCTGGCAGTGAGAAAGGATTGTCAGCTTCAGGAACTTGAAATTTGGCATTCATGAGCTTTTCATGGCTTCACAAAAACTGCTGGAGTGGGGAGAGGCAACACCTCCTCACGTTTTGGCTTCTGCTGAGAAAAATGAAGGCGGTAAATAGTCTTGTTTGAGGTTGGAAGATGGAGGGTGAACAGCTTTGGAAAAATAGGAAGTATGTGAAAGAAAGGTCCATGTAGCTGAGCCACCTCATCACAGAAACTACATCTCTTAATGACACAGCTGTGATTAGAAACCTCATTAATTTTAAATGTATTTTTAAATTTAATTCTTAATTTAATCTAATCTATTAAACTGCTTTTTGCGATGTAACATTTTTCAGAAGCAGGATGTATTTGGAGGTGGGCAGCACCTACAACCTCTTCTCTTTGAAGTGTTTTTTTATAGAAGGTTGTCACATCGATGGCAGATGTTGAGCCTGCTTGTTTGTACCTCACATTTTCCAATGCAGGGTGCTCTGGCTTAAGTGATTCTTCAATTATTTTCAAGACAGAGTGTTTTGTTTTGTTTGGTGTTTTCAGCGTTCCAGTAATTAACAAATGTGGCAGAACGTTTGTCTTAATTGCACAATGAAAGCCCCTCACAATAGTAATTACTCCAGAAAAGTCCCATTAAAAAAATCTACTTGGCTTGTGAAAAAGCATTCTCCAATTAAAAAACTGATGGGAAATGAAAAGTAAAGAAAGCCCCGTGTCCTTATCAGAAAACTTCTATGTGTGCACAACCAACCCTGTCAAAGCAGACAAATAAAAAGTGATCACGAGAAAGTGGGGGTAGAAGGTGACAACCTGAATCATAATTGGGATTAATTAATAAAAGCTTTATGGGATGTTCCCAAATCACAGTTTTGTAGCCAGGAAATGAGTATGTAGGTGGAGAAAATAAGAAAACTGACCACAAACTACATTCCAAAAATGCAACATTACCTCAAACATATCTGGAAGTCAGAAATTCTCCCAAAAATGTTTAGCTGCTTTAAGGAACAATGCATATCCCAGAGTCACTAAGGCCTCAGCCCAGAAGCCTGATCTGTCCTGGGGAGCCCCTGTGCTCTCCCTTGTCTTGGTGAATTTTTTTATCAGGAAAAATTCTATAGTTGAGAAAATGAAATAAAATAATCTGTCCTGTTTACAGAAGCATTAAGGGTTGTTTTTTTTTTTTTTTAAATGGATTAGCTCCAAGTCCACCAGGCCTGTGTGACCCTCATATTTTGAGGTAAAGGAATTTCTTCAGGTGCTGGAAAACCTCATTATTGATTAGGTAGCTGCAAGGACTGGAGCCTGAGCTGTGTTAGAAGCATTTTCCGGAGTTCTGTTTCTCCTGATTAGATGTGATTTCAAAACAATTATTTAACGTAATTTGTACATAGATCAATGATACCTGATTATGATAATACCTAACTATGGATTATCAAGTGTCATGAATCATGATTAAGATGTTTGACACACAGAACTGAAGACTCATAACAGACTTCATCTGTGCTACACCTGTTTATCAAGTCAATTTTCCACTTTCTGAAGTGTATATAATGCACTGAGATTGTGTACAGAGGGTGGGGATGGAATGAACAAACTGCATTTTGAGCATGAATTATATATGTGGGTAATTTATTCAAAGTCTTTCACTCCTATAATTTTAGCTGAAAGCCTCAGAAAGCTTCTGCCAAAGTTTTCTTCTGCTGGCTCGAAGGAGTTACCCAGGAATATTCTCTGGGTGGGGAGAGCTGCAGGCACTGAGCACTCACAGCTTTCAGCATCCTGTGAAAAATGGACCTGCAAATTGTTGCCTGCTGACTGTACAATGCACTGGTGGAACTCAATCGAGGTGCCATCAAAATTCATGGAATAATCCTATTAAATTCAGTGCACTGCAGATCAAACAGACAAGGTAGTTAAAACCCAGCTGAAATTTGTAGGGCTAACAGCCACAACTTTGCATGTTTTAATATTTTAAAAAATGAAAATGTTGACCTGCTTGCCATGATTTTACCTCAATGTCTGCTTTTAGCAACACAATGGTAATTACATTTTCTCTTTCTCTCAGAGACTGAATTGTTTCTATTAAATAGTCCAAATTAACAGGTTATTCTGCATTCTCTGCCTTAACTAGCCAGGATTCTGTTCTTTCGAATGTCATGTAAACAACATAATTAACAAATCCAATAGCCAAGTCCTGCTAAATTGTGTTTAGTAGTATGTATTATTGTATTAGGGTATGCTGAGTTTGTGTGCTTCCAGTTACTAAGTACAGACAAAATCACAAATCTTAATACATTTACCTGGAGGTTAACTGGTTAAAGAAGATGGTTAGAGGTATAAATAACCTATAAATCCTTATAAATCCTTACAATCCTTAAATCACAAATCTTAATACATTTACCTGGAGGTTATCTGGTTAAAGAGAATGGTTATAGGTATAAATAAAGGATGTGTTTGCCTGGGTCACACTGGCACTTGTTTTTTGTGGAGCTGGACAGAGAACACAGCAAAAATCAGAGACCCTGAAGGACTAGGAGCGAAGAAATAACACAAAATCACTCCCCACTGGTCAGACCTCAGCTGTGTGGCCTGTACTGGGAAAAGCTCAGGAAACAGCACCATCAGGGATATTGGGAAGTCAGCAAAAAATGTGAAAATGGCCAAGAAATAGAAGGGATGCTGAATACTGGGAATCTGCACAGCAACCTCTTGCCAACAGCTGCATTAGGAACACAAATTTCACAGCAAATCCTGCTTCCAGCAGGATGGATCCCAGAGTGCCACAGTCTATAAGGCACAAGAAGATGAAGTTTGCAATCATGTTGATTTATTCAGTTTGGGAGTTGCAGTGGAATGGGAAACTGCATCAGATACTGTCACGTTAATGTGGGCTTTTTCTTCTCTATAATGAACTATTAGAATTTGTCTTTTAAATAGACCTACTCTTATCAAGTGAGCACATCTGTGTTGGCTTGCAGTTGATTGCTGGCCCTTTATTAGTTCTTTCATTGTGAAGTTCTGTTCCTCACAAGCCAATCCCCAGCATGACAATATTCCAGGAGTGATGTCTGTTCCGTGAGTGTGGATGTTGACTCGTACTCTCCTCAGGAGCCCTACTTTAAGCACTTTTAGGCCTTAATGATCCATATGGTGCTGTAAAGTAGTAGGCAGTAGGATATAATACTCTATTTTTACCAATAACTTTGCCTGAAAAGAAAACTGATTTCCAAGGGAGACAGGTGAGGAAAATGGGTAAATGATTTAAAAAGTGTTTGTCACACTGTTGAGAAACAGCAGCTCTCACAAACCCAGCTCTGGGCCACAAAGCTGTAGTTAAAATTTGTTTATGCTCCTACCAGACCTCAAAACAGGCTGCAAGAGACAACAACCAATTTCAGTGTGCAGAAATCACAATTACAGCCCCATCCAGAAATAAAGACAGTTCTGCCTTCGTTCCACACCTCACAACTATTCACAGCCCTAGCCAAACTCCAAAGCAGGAACTATTCACACATTAGGCCTTGCATTATTTTTCAGCCATAACTCACAGTTTTGAGAGAGACGGAAGTAAAATTTCAGCACCTTAAGCTATGAAAGCAAAGCATTTCAATATCAGAGAAAAATATCCCCAGAACTCAGGCTGTAAATCGATATTTTGTGGTGGAAGTTAACACCTGCCCACGTTACATACCCAGACATTTGTTCTGCTTTGTGATACACATCATCATCTAAACAGCAATGCTGACTGTTCCTCTCCTACTTTGTGACTTCTGCATCTCTGCTATCACAGATTCCATCTCTGTGCAAGGAAATCCTGCCAAATTCCCATCGTTGCTGCTACACTGCTGTATTTACAGCCTGGCTGGAAATAGTGCATGGGTTTAGCCTGGAAGGATCAAAGTCTGCTGCTATCAGTCATAATCCTTGCACCAACTTCAGAGAGTCAGGCCTTCAGAGAGGAAACCCAAAATATTTGCTGGTGCACTCAGACTGGGAGTCCTCCTCCACAGCCCATGGGGGAGCAGAACTCAGATCTCCAACACTTCAGCTGAAATGGAGCGTGGAACAACAACCCAGAGTTATGTAAACCTTTCACCACAAAGTCAGAAACCAAATGAAGCTGGCTGATTTCTGAAGATTAAAATTAAAGTAGGTTAGATTGATTTAAATATCTCAGCATGATGGCTCTTCAGAAACATCAAATTCTTGAGAAGTTGACAGAGGATGGGAATAAAACACAATTTTATAGCTATTTTAGCTGTTGTAAGCATGTCCTGAAGTACAGTTTTCTTTAAAAAACTCTGTTTTAATATTTATAGAGATGTGTATTCAGCAGTGTAATCCCTTCCTAGACCATCAGCAAATTATTCATACTTAAAAGCCTTGCAGCTTTTTCATGGCTGATTTTCTTTTTTTTGCTGTGACAGAAGGAATTAATCATGGCTCTAATGGCTCACTGGCAAGTGCTACTTAAAAGCAACAAATGTATTTGAAAAATCATTAGCTTTCCCTGTCCTGTTTGGAGTTTAAAAAAAAAAAGGAATAAAAAAATCCTCCTGTATCCTAAAGTGTTTGGGAGCTGGAAAACAAAAACATGAATAAAAAGAAGTAAGGAACTAAATTGTTCCTTACAAAAAATCCACAGGAACTTGTGCAGTCTCTGTAGGAGTATCAGGTTCTGCTGCAGGGACAGAAAAGTTGCCTGGTTAGGGGACACTGAGAGTGAAGTCTCAAAAAAGGGTTAGATTGTCCCTGCCTAAATACCAGCAATATTTGCCTTGCCACTGCTTCAGCTTCTGGTCTGTAAAATGGGGCTGATGATGTTTTCTGTATGACATGTGCTGATAAAAAAGTTCACCTCAGAGGGGTGAACTTCAGTGGTTTTGCTTGTGTTTTTAGTGTTTATTTGCTTATATTGCAAAAAAAAAAAGTCCAAGTTTATGTCCTCTTCTTGTAACTCTGTACCTAAACTCCTTCAGTATTCACCAGCATTAATACAGGCAAAAGTCTTTAAAATGCTCCTTTTCTCAAAGTCTGATTCCGAGGCTCCTAAATAATTCTATTCCAGTAAAAGAAATATGAGGTACCAGATTTTATTTGATTAATATGGTTCTTAGAAGCCTTTACACTAACATGCCACATGAGGGAAGTGTAGATACTCCAGACTTCTCCCTCTGAAAATAAGCACCCAATTTTATTTTTATCTTGTTAATGGATTATGAATGACATGTAATTATTTTCCCTCTGAAAATCATGTTAATTTTCAAGAGAAAAGGCCCGGCGATAGAATTAGCTATTGAAATGTGATAATGTAACACTGTTTATTGGTAAAACAGAACAAGATTTCCTAATCCTCTGCAAATCATTTCCATCAATCCAATCCTAGGTGACACTGCTGTATTAATGAGGATGTGCTCTGTCCCCCAGGCACAACGAGCACTCAGGAACTGAGGTTTTTGTGTGGGCAACTTGAATCCGAGTGGTTCTCAAATGAATCATTTTGGATGAGGCCTTCAGCTTGAGGCTGACTCCAGGAGGGTAACAACCACCTCCCAAAACAGTTTTTGTCCCTTATGATCTGGACCTGCCACTGAAAGGCTGTGGCTCAGCAGAGCACCAATGTGCAAATCACGATTCCAACTTCCTACACTGCAAATCCACAACAACAGGTAGTAATGATAATTACAATCATAATCACCATCATCTCTATGTAAATCCCACTGTACTTTTGGATATTCAAATTTCTATGAGCACAATGACCTGTCCAGCCCCTCACCAGGAGATTATGACAGGAAGGTTTTAATGTTCTATCTTCAGTTTCCCTTGTTCGTTGCCACCTTGGTGCTGTGGAAATCTCCGCTGATCTTCATTGAATGTTTTGGATAATGCACTGAAGATACATTTTGGAAACTATTTCTTACAAATGATTACACGCAGTAACATTTCACAATAGCACAAATAGTTAGAAAACTAATTTCCTGTGAAGTGCAGTGTGTTTTCTTTATTAATAATGGTGCTCCAAGTTGTATATATTACAATTCTTTCTGAAGTCGTAATTCAGACTGGTATTCTGTTTCTTTATTTTTAGATTTCAATAAACTTGACATTATTGAAGAGGATTCATAAATTTTACTGAAATTCAATTACTGTAACAATTGGTTCTTGCACAGTGTCCTGACTGAGCCACTGGTAGAAGTATGAGGATTATATATTCTCACCTCATTTCACAGGCAATAATGAAAGAGGATGAGACTAAATTCCTCCTATCTAGGTCTTCATTGAAAAAAATAACTAGGGCTTGTGAAGATTTTCTTTCCACTCATAGTTGTTTCTCTGCTTTCAGAACAATGAAAACAATTAAAGGAGTTGATTGTTTAATTAAGAATAGGAATCTCAAAAGCGATTTGTTCCTATAGGAATTTTAGCTTATTTTTAAAAACTTGAAAAAATTAAAATCATAAGCAGATAGTTCCACATGTGATTTTATGCCTTTCAGAGGTATGAAATATCTTTAAAAAATACTAATTGCTTTATGCTAAATCTAAAAATTGACATCCTCCAAACCCTTTTCTTTGTTCCCCTAAGGCCCAAGCAGGACCCTGAGGGCAGGACGAGTCTCCTCACTGGGATTCCCTGCACTGCTCCCTGAAAAGGACCAATTTGCCTGCAAATTTCAGAATCAGCCATTGAGGTACTCTCAGGCTGGAATGATCACTCAATTAATGTTTGCTGAACAAGGGTGAGGTTTGAACCCTGGCAGCAGCAGTGCCTTGTTAGCACCCAACCCATGAGTGAGGGACTGGAGACTGTGCCAGAACAGGGCCCTGCCTCCTGCACTGCTCACAGCTTCTCTTACTTTTCCTCTTGATAACTTGTCTCTTATTTATTTGTTCAGAGCAGACACTTAAACTCATGAACATGTTAGTTCAGTCTAGGAGGATTATTTCAAAGAAAACAGTTCATCAGTACACAGAAAAATATGCCCTGAGCACATTAGGAACAAGGAAACAAGTTAAAAAAATAATAAAATCTCATTACAGCTCATCCCTAGGTATAGAAAATTCAGGCCATTATAAGGTAACTCTATAGAGAACAGCAGCTAAACTTGCTGATTATGACCCATTTTGTCAAGGCAGAATGTCAGTCTCAGCTTTTTATCAGAAATAACTGTGGACACCCTTAAGAAAATCTTAAACCGAAACCTTTTGGGGTTATCTTACACTGAAGTTCATCTTTACTTATTCTCACCATACAGACTAAATAGAATCAAACAAAACTCTAACATTAGTGAGGGAATACTGCCTACCCTTAGCTATTGAATTAAACATTAATTTACTGTTCTTATTTTTGACATTAGATTTCATTTTCCAGGACATGTGGGTCAGAGGACAATCATATTGATCTGTCTGCTCCCAAATGATAACTTCCCATTGTAATCACAGGGCACAATAGAGCTCAGGATTTTTTTAAAACTCTTTGTATTTATTATTAGGACACTCAGTACAATTTTTTTAGAAGAACTTAAAATCTGTGAGACACTCTGCTACCAAAACTCTCAGGGAACTTCATCTTTAACAACACATCTGTGTGAGACATCATTTTCTGTTGTTATTAAATAACGTCTATTAACGGAGCTTTGTTTTATTTGATACGGCAAAGAATGTCTGACCTTTCAAAGCTTTTCATTTGCTGCAGTTTAAGAGAAACATTAGAAATGCCAGAAGATACTGCTGCACGGGAAACACCAAGGATTCAAAGAAATTAAACTTGGATGTGAATACAAAAGACAACTCCAAATGTCCCTGCTCCTTGCCATGGTGTTCGTTTCCCATCAGAAAGCTGACATTCAGAGCATTCAGGAAATATGAGTGCCCTTTCAGACTTCAAATTCGGATTTATTTCCTTCCCATGCGATGTTTATTTGACCCTGTATTAATGTCAAGACTCAGAAATCATGTTGTGATGAAAATGAAATGTGTTATTTGACTTTTTGATTCCCGTATACAGCACAAATGTCATTAGAAGGAAATGATACTCCAGGTTTGCTGATATTCTACAGCTGTCCTAAATATTCCAGGAGTCCTTTGGAATCTGAAGTTTAGCAGCCAGATCAGTTTGGAGGAAATACTTAGGGAGGTAAATGTTAGCAAACTATGGTAAAATACATAATAATAAATTAATTTCCTTCAAAGATTTCAAATGTTTTAGGACAGAACATGCTGTTAAATCCCTGCTGGGGAAGATCCCACCAGACACACACAGGGGCTCAAGTGTGGCCCATTCTGGAGTCTTTGCTTGAAGTTCCTGGAGATTTTTAATCCAATTTATTATTAGAATCCCAGCTTCAGATATTCAAGGCTCTAAATTCCCTGCTATTATGCAGCTGGATTTTTCATCCTACTAACCCAGGGAGAAGTAATTCAGTGAAAATATTTATTGCAAGCATCACCTCGACTCAGAAGGCTTTCAGTTATTCATTCTGGTTTTCATTTATTATTGCTTAATAATTTATGATACAACATTCCATTGGCATTTTCCACTATATTAATGTTCTCATCCCAACTATATGTACTGAAATTTCTGTTAAGGCTACTACATTGTCACGTAATTGTTAACCACCAGCAACTAAATTCTGATAGAATAAATAAAAATACAATTCTCACAATTGCCATAGAGGAAAAAAAAACAGCTCCCAGAAATTAGATTAAGTGTTGAATTTGCCAATTTCATCACTGTGGGAAATAAAATGTTATTCCAGCATTCCTGCTGGTATAGGAACTCTACATTTATATGGCTGGAGTAGAATATTCCAACTCGTTTGGAATTTATAATTTCCCCATGAATGGCAATATATTGGATTTTTTTCTGCATGCAACCTGAATTTTGAACAGTTTAAAATGCAGGGTGTGCCACTTTAAAATAATTTCTTGCTGCTGCTTCTTTTGGTCTGTCAGCTGATTCTTCTTCCTTTCTTTGCCAGATATTTCAGCTGCCCAAATAACAAAAACCTCCACAGAAATCATTCGAGGTGCACAGCACAAGAGCTATTGATTGAAATATCTTATTTTGGTATTACTGAATGGATAATTTGCAAATGTAAGCTGATGTGAATTGCACATGTTTAAAAGCTGTTACTTCTTACACTCTGCAGTGCAGGCAGTGCTCAGAAGTGTGTGAGCTGTTCTTTCCTTGCTTGAAATCAACAACTCCAATAATTCATTAAATGATAATAAATTATGATGACAAACATAAAAAAGCAGTATAAATGCCATTTAAATTCCAAAATTTGCATAAAAATCAACAGCAAAGTACGAAAATAATTTGTTCAGTTGCTGGAAGGGCACCAGGACTTTGCTGAGCTCTTGGTGCCCCACTCTGAGGAGTTTTATTAAAGCCATGCAGCAGCTGCTGTTCCATGTTCTATTGATCATTCACCATTCCTCCCAGCACACACATCAGTTATTTATAGGTGAGTGTGTGCGTGGCACTCACAAATTCCTGCCTGACACCTGACAACAAAACTCAGCAGAGGAGACACCTGGCAGGGAGCTCAGAGCTCAGAACAAACCTGTGCAGCGCAGCTTCTCCACATCTCAGCTCATTACTCATTCCTATGTATCGAGTGACACTCAAAAGTCTGATTTTTGGAGTTAAATAGAGCTCCTTTGGTCTTCCTCAGCCTTCACAGCACATCAGATATGGGTTCAGGCTGCTGTGCATTGCACACAGATAATACTGTGCAAAAACACAAAAGGCAGAGGAGGCGCAGAGCTGAGATCTGCCCTTGCCTCCCTGACAAAACCAGAAACTCCACCCTGCCCATTTATTTCAGCTGAGCCCCACTTTCCCACTGCCCCTGAGACAGGTGAGAAAACTCAAAATTGTCCACCAAACTCAGGGCCAACACCTGCTTCAAATATTCCCAAGCAGTCATGCCTGGGGAGCTGTTTCCTTTCACATCCATGGTAGAATACCTGTGATTTGGCATCTCAGCTAAGATACTTGCTTTGCTGTAGTTTTCTTAGCTAATCCCAGAATTTAGAAATAAAATCTATGCAAAAACATGTTCCTGAGACTAAGAACTCACTCAGCTGGAAATCTCCAGGAATGTTGTGGGAATGCTATGAAGCTTTTGGTTTGCTTCAGCCCCGAGTTCCAGTGCCGGTCTCTTCATCTTCAGGCATTCTGATTTACAGCTAATAATTACTCCATCATTAATTTTGAGCTGAGAGAATAAAGAAAAGGTAATTAAAAAATCTCTGGAGAAGAGTAAAATAAAGAGACAGAGTGACGTTAACTGAGTGGGAGGCAGAGATACTGAGCTCCTGCAAATTAATATATCCTGAGCAACTGTCTGCTCTCCCTTCCTGCTCTGCAGTTAATAGACAGTTAATCTTCCAGAGAGCAAGTTCATTTTCCTTCTGCAATGAACAATTCACTTTGTTTATAGCAATTTCTCCAGCCAACCTTTTCTTCTATCCTTTTATAAAATGACTCCAACCTCACTGATTTTCCAGTCTCATGTTCATAGATAAAACACTACAGAAGGCTGCACCAGGCCTATGACAACTGCAGAAAACCTTCCAACAGCTTCAAAATAGATCCAGATACAGAGAAAATCCACCTTAAAACTCTAGGTACACAACTTTAGCATGGCTATCTAAAATACCATGCTGACAAGCTTTAGTTAAAGTGGGTCCTAATGACAAATTCTTCAGGTTTTGCCCAAAAATGATGGATAGAATAGAAAGTACTTCAGAAAAAAAAAAAACCCAACCAACCAGCAGATAAAGGAACTTGAGACTGCAAATACATTATTTCTCATTGTTAACCACCTTTCCCCCAAAAGATAAGTTCAAAAAGAAATGTATATTACAAGAGCAACAGATAAATTATTAAAATGGATATCTCTGAAAGAAGGGAACTTCTAACCTTAAGAACTTCAGGATCAACTGGAATGGCTGGAGGGCCTTAGAACAATGACATCAATTTAATTATAAATACAAAAAGAAAGCCCTTTACTTACAGAGATGCTCACAAAATTACTCTTTGAGTCATTAAATGCACGGTGGTGCAATGTTTATTTAAGAAATAGGACAATGATCGTGTAGTAAGAGAAATAATAAACAAAGAACTAACAGGATGGGATGGCATAATCAACCACAGAATTCTTGGCTGGTTCTTAAAACACCAGAAATCACTCACTGAGGCCAAATTAGGCCCAGTGTGCTGTTCAGATGGGGGTGCTGGTGGAGGCAGACTGGATCCAGGGGCAAACCCAGTGTTGGAGTGTTTGGGAGAACAGCCCTCAGGAGGAGAAGGAAATGCAGAGAGAAACGAGCAACAGCAAAAGGGAAAAAGCCCAGCTCCTGCATGACACAGTTCTGGAGGGGGAATTCTCACACAAGACAGGGCTCTTACAGCAGAACTGAGCCCTCCTATCCAAACCAATCTTTCCTTGGCACTTCTGCCCTATCAGAGCTGGCATTTCACCTTGAGCAGGAGCAGTGCCATGGCAACAGATGGGAGCAGCACAGCCAGGCAGGAGCTGTGTCTGAGCATCCACTGTTTGTTGGAGACAGGATCCCCAGCTCACTGTCAGACTCTGGGACTCAGAATCTCCCTGTGATGAAGCACAAACAGCCTCCAGCCACGAGCCACGGCAGCAGAGTGACTCCAAGTGACTCAGATGAAGGCACTGCTGAAGAAGGGAGCCCAGAACCTTCCTTTAGTTCCCACTGTTAAAAATTTTCTTCAAATAGACTCAGAACTGCATCGCACAGAGAGGAAGAAAGAGGGATTTTCTTGTTCTTGGAAAAGGAAGTAAGAATTTCAATAGGACAAAAAACTTCACCTCCCACAAACTATTCCTTCATCTCTGCCCCCTCAGAAAGAACCCAGCAAAACCCAAACAAACAAAAAAACCAAGGAAACAGAATTGGATAAATGGGCACACGAATGGGACAAAACTTTCTAGACTGGTGGAATAAGGAAACAAAGGGACACAAAATATCAAAAATAAAATGGATTTTAATGTTTTTTGCTACCAGAGTTATACAAAATTAGATCCAACTCAATGTTACTGGTGGACGAAAAATTCCCTGGTGTTACACAATCTGGTGCAACTCAGCCATGAAAGGTAAATGCACACCCTTGCAGTACAATGCTTCATTCCCTGTGACATAGTTATTAATATTCCAGATGTTCTTGAGTTATTTCTGCAGAACAAGAGTCACAGACCTGTACTCATGGCAGGTGATGCTCTCTGGTTTTGTGCAGGAGAGGCTGAGAGCAGTTTTAAAGAGGAAGAAACTTCGGAGCCATTTCCAATCAACACTTGGCAGGTTTGGAAAGGAAACCTGTTCCTTTGAACTGCAGGGGAGCACTCAGACTCCCAAACTGCACTGCCTTATCTTTACAGTGATAAGGACATGGGTTTCAGAACCAACAGGAGCTGAGACATCCAGGGAGCTTTTATGGGAGTGAATTTTCCTACAGCATCTTGCAGGAAAGCAGCCAGCAAACACACTTTATATCCACTGCAGTCCCATGGAAGCTGCTGGATGTTTTTGTGCATAAAGTGGAGAATGTGAGATCTTTACAGAATCAGGGCCTTGGTTTGCACATCATCTTCCCAAATGCCAGTGGGAATCATGCAGTTCTTGACAGGGTGATGACTGAATAATTTCTACTCTACTTATTGCTTAGGCAACACATTTCAAAAGATAACCTTATTGGACAACCTGACAACATATTTTTGTCACAAAATGCAAAACCAAGTTTAGGTGAAACTTTGATTCATTTTTAACCAAAACCTGCAGCAGCCTTTCAGGCTTCTATCAAGAGTTATTTTGACCAAAAGAATCTTCTCCCTCCTCGAAATGCATAACAAAATCATTTTGATTCCCCGTCTTTAAATCATAGTATTAACTCACCATTTGCAAAATGTATTTCATTATGACTTTTATATTATTTACATTTTAAGTCATCATTTAGGAAACCCATATTTTATTTGATCGTTTTTCACACTGGGTTTTGATTGAAAATTCAAGTAATTCACCAAGTAACTTAATCATAAAATGGCTTGGAAGGGACCTTAAAGATCATCTAGTTCCAGCTCTCCTAGCATGGACAGAGAAACAGAATTTCTACACAAAGCACAAGCGAAATTGTATAATTTTATTGGAAATAAAAGATAAAAAGGAAGTGAAAATAACAGACCACCAGAAAAGTGATCAAAAATTAAAACAGCTGCATGTTTTGCAAAGACCATCACACAACAAAACACCTATGAAGACACCCAGCAGGATGAACAGATAAACTTCAGGAAGCAGCAGAGGTGGTGTGAATGATAACCTTGACCTTGACCCTGGAGTTATAACATTGAATGGTCAAGGAATTTTTATTTTCCAGTCAAGCTTGACAACTTGGAGATAAAATTTGGTATAAAATGTACCTGTAAAACCCCTCAAAGTTCACCAATACTTGTACCTGACACCAGGGGCATTAGGTGACCCAAACACCCATCCATATTCTTCATGTAACTCATCTCACTGTCACCAAGGTGCTTTTTGCTTAGGATCTGCTTCTCCACAAAAAAAAAAATAGCTGGGGCTAATCCAAACTGGACAAAGGCTACAGGGTGGGCAGAAGAAAGGGCTTTGAAGAGTTTGCAGTCACAGTGAAGGTTTTTCTGATTGATGGAACAATATGAGTAACAGCCAGAGAGTGCTCCTGGACTTCTCAGAATCCAAAGTTTGAATTCCTGAACTCCATCCCTAATCAGTAACTGGTACAGTCCTCTTTGATTCAGGCTGCTGAGAGCTGTGCACACACCTTGGAAAGGCTGCACCAACAGAAAGCACATTTAATTCACCTTTTCCTGTGAGACCATGCCCAGAGCAGTCTCAGGAAGGACAGAAGCTATCCCCAGTTTGATGAGGAGACCCCACCTTCCCGTGTGTGCTGTGAGATTTGTCAGTGCCAGCAGTGCAGGGGCAGTAGGGTTGATGCCATCTGTCCTGGAGAAACACAAAGCTCCCAGGTTCACCAAAACCTGCAGGTAAAAGCAAATGCAGGATTTCCCCAACACAAACATACAAACATACTGTTTTATTTATTTTCATTCTATTCACACAAACGCAGCAAATCCACTGAAACACAAATGGCTTCCAACTACACACCTTCAGTTCATGTTTATCCCCACTCTCCTAGACTTTCTTGGCAGTTTTAGCTCACTACTGCTCCACTTACTGGGCAAAAACTGGTGCAGCAAAGCACTAAATCAGAGCAAAAAGTTTAATTTAAAATTCTGTGTTGGTCCAGCTTTAAAAGGGCACGTTTCATCATTCAGGGCATGGATGATGACCAAGTCCATTCACCTATTCCTATCCCCTGAGTTATCTTTAGCAGCCTGTGCGTCAAAAGTGTAACTGCAGCTGCTGCTGACGTGCCCAGCTGAGCTTTCAGAGGGCTTTGATGTGCCCATGTGGGATGCAGCACCACGTTTGGACAGCAATTCTTCATGCCTGGGACTGAAAGTGTTAAATCTGAAATTCTCTTGACATAAAAGGGATATTGAGATGAAAGAATAATCAATCTTTCATAAATAATATACATGGGTGGATACATTATATATTCACAGCTACAGTCAAATGGTTGGGGAGAATGATAATTTATTCTGTTGAATTTCTTCAGAATGAATCCTGGAACAGATCAAACAAAAAAGTTATAAAATAGGAATTACAGGTAATGAAGGGCTCCTTGTTGCACAGGAGATCTTCTAGCTCTTATACATAATTAAAATATATGAGGTCAGGGATAAGCTTAAAGGTGATTATGTCAGGAATCATTTTGTTATTCTTTTATTAAACAATACTAGACCTATATTTATTTTACCAATACATACATATACAATATGAAATGACTGGGATTGAAATGCATATTTTAAATTAACGTGTTTTGATTAAACACAGAAGTAGCAGAGAACTTTAATATTTGTACCTTGTACTTGTAGCAGCCTTGCTCGAGATATCTAAATTATTTGCCTTATTGCAAATTCATTTCAGGAAGCAACATTTCCAAGAGGAATCTTTTGGGGAATGATAGATACCATCAAGTTTCCTTTCTTTTTTTTTTTTTGCAAAGTTTTTTAGCCATTGTGTGCTGAGAACATGATGATGAAGCAATGTCTGCTTGGCTGAATAACTCAGTAACTCTCATTACACTTCAAACATCTACTTGGCATCATTTTACCATGGATATTTTTATTATTTTACTACCTGTTTATAATACTTGATGCAGGATAACCTTGGTGTGGTTCATGTCTGTATCCCAAATACTACATAAACCAACACAAGCATCTTTAATATTATATATAATATAATAATATATAATAATAAAATAATATATATATAGTTGGAGCTACAAGCACACTCACAGGATGGTGATTAATTGTGTGTTACTCAGCTGAAATGAAAGCATGAGTTTGTATTTATTTTTAGAACACCTGTTCACCTCCTTTAGTTATAATTAATAAACAGCCCAGAAGTTTTGAAACCTGACAGAAGTTTTGAAATCTGACAGAGACAAGCAACTGCTGACAGTATAAACCTAATTTCCATGTGAAAGCAAAAGAAAAAGACCCAAAAATGAAGGCAACACTGGAAGAAACTTCTAAAAAATTTCCACTTTTTTTTTTTTTTGTCAAAACAGTAGAAACGAAATGTCTTGAAAAAAGTAGGATCTATGAAAAAGTAGGAATGAAGCTTGGGGGAGTGGATGATAGGAGATGGACAAAAGAGATGGGGGGAACTTGAGTTCACATCCTCTTATGAGCAGAACTGTCAGGGAAGAGCAGTGATTGCTGAGCACCAGCTCTGCAGACACAGGCAGAGAGGCTGACAATCCTTATCTGGTGGCAGATGTTCAATGGCTTTTGAGAGAACAGAACTGTGATGATTTGTCCCATTCAATTTTGAAGAGAAAACAAAAGGAAGAGAAAAGTTTCTAATATGCCTCCTCTTATGCTTTCAACCTAGATTATAGTCTCTTCAAAGGCTGGTGCACACTCAGCTTCCCAAATAGTTTTAAAGGAAATACATAAACTGAATTTTTAAGATTTTTTTTTTTCTGCTTCAGTGTGACAGACTGTCAGAAAATTAAAGTAGCAAATTCAAGAAGGGTTTAGTCTTTGTTTTCCGGTTCTTTTCTTCTTGGCATTCACTCAGAAAAGCATAAACAATTCTCTTTGTACTGGCCACATAAGGATTTTTTTCTGGGGGAGGAAAAAAAAAAGCAACATCCAGGGAGATACGGAGCTCTTGGATCCTTTTCCAGCATGAAAAAGAAATTGATTTGAGAAAGGGAATCTGTGAGATAGTAACCACCTTTCCAAGTTTAATTGAATTAAATTTCATATACAAACACTTTATTCTCAAATACAAATTCAGGGAAGGACCTGTCTGCATCCCAGATCTGGGTCATGTTCTTTGGAGTCACCTGTTCCTGTGTGAACAAAGAGAAGGAGAGGGAACACAGGTGGCTGCACCTTTGGAGGCTTTAAATAATTCCTGAAGTTTTGGGTGCTTCTGGAGTTCTGACAGGAAAGTATTGACTGTGAGCACAGTGCTGAGTGTCAGCATCCCTGCAGAAAGAGCCCAGGAGCAGAGGGATGGAGGGCTGGAGTGACTGAGAGCAAAAGTGAGAGGGAACAAAAGTGTGAGGAATGGAAATCAGAGATAAATGTTACCATTAATTCATAACTACAACAGTGTTATGGAAAATAGATTCTACAGGATTCAACTGACTTTAATACAAAAGTTACAAGAAAGTTACAAGTTTTTAATGGTGTGTTCAAAAATCTGAGAGATCTCTATTTTTGCGCTGTTTTATCAATATAGAAAAAACTTGCAGATAATCGAAGTAAAAAGGGAAAATTTACTGTTCATGGATAAAATAGGTTTGTTTACTTCATAGCTGAAAGTTAATGGTTATCAGAAAATTCCTATTTGATGTAGAACTGGTTATATATCACATCTGAATTCTGATAAGCCACATTTATATAACAAAGAGTTGCATTTTAATGTTCTCTCATGCCTTACCCTAAGAAGCCAGACTTAATGAATAGTAATTTGCCCAAAAGTAAATAAAAAAAAATTCCAAAATATTTTCTAGTATTTCTACTTTGATTACATTCATGGATCCACATTCCAACCCTTCAGAATACAAGAATTCAAGCTGATCTTCAGCTTTCTTCTGCACACCTGTATTTAAGAACTGAGGCTGAATGACACTATAGATTATTAAAATCATTTTTGTTATTAAGAAGATAATAGGGAAAGAGTTGATCTGAAAATTGACCAGAACTTCTGGGTCTGATTGTAGCCCTTCTTTGACACGTCCATTAATGTGAGCACTTCCACTATAATGAAGTATTTCATGGATCAAATTAAGAACTGAAGAGAACATTGCATATTTCATGTGGTAAATAATCACATCAATAACATTTCATTTAAAAAGCAGGGATACCACAATCTCCCTTAGAGTGGCAAGTAAGTGCAACCTCAGTCCATGTTTGGATACACAGCCCATGAAACATCAGAATTACAGGGAATCCACAGCACAAACCCCAAATGCCACAGTGTCAGATAAGCAGCAACGCAGAATGAAGAGAACAACCACAGAAAGTGTATTCTTGACATATCCTTTAAGTAGAAATGTTTCGAAAGATTTTCACGAGCTGCTCTTTAAAGGTCACATTACATTGCTGCTGTTTATTTCCTCATCAGTTAATCAGGTGCTGTTTCTTTTTGTAAGGTCGCCAAGTCCTAGTAAATGAGTTTTAGACTCTTTTTTTTTAAAAATGTTCTGAGCCTGCGCAGAGTATGAGTGTTTCTTTTTCAAATCACAGATCTGAAAAAAGTAGAAGTAGTTACTGTGTTAACAGAATTCTACTTATCTGGGCTCTCATCCTGAAAAATCCATAAACATGTCTGTAATTCACAGTTTTGAGTCAAATTGTGCTTGACTCCAGACATTTGAACCCTCGGTGTTACAAAAAAATGCAAGAGGAACTCACAGGGAAGATGTCTGAGAGGCAATTCCTGAATGCCTCTGTAGCTCAGAAAAAATGATCTATCTCTGAATGTAAAGAAACAGATATTGATAAAAATGAAGACTGTTGTGTTTTGGTGCTTTTCAGGTATGTTTTTGCTAAGGATCAAGATCCCCAAATCCATCAGATTTTACACCCTTTACACCCTTGCAAAATTATGGTCCCTCTGATTCACTTATAAACTGTATTTCCAGCTTCTTTCTGAACCAAACCTCACTAGACCCAAATTGGAGGCTAAAGAGAAAAAACAGCACCTGATGGAGCACCAGGGAAAACATCCCCAGCCATGTCCTGCCTCTCCAAGAATTCTGATCCTTTTGTTTCTCCAGATTTCTAGAAATTGAGAGGAATACCTCAAAATACAGAAATTCGTGATCTGCTGGTTTAAAATAGCACTTGGAGAACTAAAATAAAAAGGCAATTAAAGGTAAATTTGTCCATCACTTGCCATAAATTTATTTAGGTCTGAAAAGTCCAAAAATCTCCTCATGCTGCACTGATTTTTCTTGCACAACATTCACTTTATTTTGACAGGTTCTGTCTTTCAGGCTAATGACTACTGGCATCAAACCCATTTAGTTTTCCTCAATTCACTTCTGAATTGATTCTTTTACATTTTATTTCTGACTTTTCCCTCACTTTTATATTCTACCTTGATTTTGATAAAATTCTAGCTCACCAGAGCTATTTTTTGAGAATTTTTCCACATTCTCTTTCAAAATAAACTTCAGAAGTGGGAAGAGATATTTTAGATTATTCTTGCTGCCTGTTACTGCCTGATTTAATTCTTCTGACTTTGGAATTTTTATGAATGGTGCTGATTCAGAGTTCTCAGTGACAAACACACCTGACCACTGGATTCTGAGAGAACACACCACCACTCTGGCACAATGATGCAGCCATCACCTTACTTTATTTGTGACTACCATGGTGCTACCCTCAATTTATTCCAAATTCACATCCCAAGAAGAGAATCAGAGCCCACAATCTTGAAACTCAAATAAAAAACCCATCTGTTTGTTTTGTTGCTGAATAGGTAGGACCTATTATCAGGACAGAGGAAAACACCTATAAATTCTGGGATTTCCTCAGCATTCCTGCTGCTTTTGCCCATTGTTTCATCCCCTGGCTCCACACATTCATCAAGTTGTTGTTTCCACTCACCCCCTGCCAAGTGGAGCCACAGCATTAATAAGAAGTGTAGCAATGAAAGGTTTCCTTCATGCATTTTTTTTTCCTTCTAGACTCTCTTGCAAAGGCACTAAAATGGTCCCAGATTGCTACAAAATCCCAAACACCAAACAGACAACAGCTGTGGTTCTGAGGAAGGCTCAGCTGAGGATGCCACCCAAGAGGATGATGTTGCATCAGTAGCAGCTACAATACCTATTTTAATTAAAGAAGTACATCTTGGAAGGAAATGGATTAAATGCATGAATTCTTGCAAGAATGAAAAGAGACATTAAAAAAGTAGGGGTTAATGAGGGCATTTTAATTTTTAGAACATCTGTTCAATGTTAAATATATGCATCTTTGGGAAAGCTTTAAAAATTCTCAATTCCTCCATGATACCTTTACCAATTCTTAGTTCACCCTGTCCCTGGGCTGAGGAGCAGAGAAACCACAGGGATCATTTGGTTTGATCTCCTCAATCAGTTGGAGGAATTGCCTCTGTTCTACAAGGAGGGTGCACGTGGTCAGGTATTTACAGGAGGGAATCCAAGAAATCTGCTGCCTATGTACACAACAGCTGAGAAAGGGTTTGCTACTCATTAAATGAAAATATTTATTTTCAGAGTACTATTTTCCTGCTAAAATTTAAGAATTATTTGGAAGATTTAATACAGTTGGGGTTTTTTTGCAATAGAATTGGGGTGCAATGAGCCACCAAGATGTAAAACATAACCCTTTGTTTAGAATTATGAATTGAAAGATGACTTCCCTTAGAGCTCCATTGTCTCAGTATTTGGATACTGGTATATAAAAGTTGAATTCTTCCATTTTCTGGCCCTTGTTTTTAGGGGAAATGCTTATAATCAATATTTCATGCTCAAGAGTTTGAAGCCAAGAAATATTGACTGGCACAGAGAGATCTTTTCTGTATTAGTGCTGATTTCCTGATTTTGGAAAGTTTCTGCTTCTGTAACTTCAACTTTAGCAACTCAGATTTCCCCATATGACTGAAGTGGAACATGAGCAAAGAGAAAAGAATTTTTTAATGATAGAATATTCTTTTCCTGTGAGAAAGTTTCCTAATTGCCACGATTAGTCAGGATTGCTATTTCATACATTTATCATAATATATATTTCAAGCATCAGCACCCCAACAAGCTGAGAACCACACATATGTGCAGTAGAGCTATTACCTTCCTTAAATGTTGTTTATGTTTAAAATAAGGATGCAAAATGAGCTCACAGAAAAACATAAATCTTAAATTATCCGTGGGCATGAGGTCTGATATTCCCATGTTTGTAGAACATGAGACCAGGGACGAATCTAAGATGTCTCTACTGCAGTCCTATGGAGAGCTCATGCATGCTGTGTATTTAAAGTTTGTCTTTGGTATATTTAAATATCTCATCAACAGGCACTGCTCATTTCATTTGGACTCAATGAAAATTTATCTTTCCAAACTAACCCTAGGGAATCACAGACAGTCCAGAATAAACCCAATATATTTCTTCACTGGATCAGTTTCCAGCTCTGTTGTCACATTAAAGGCAAAAGAAAAAAGAGACTGGGGCCACTTTTCCTTCTGTGGCTCCAATCTGCAGGTTTTATAAAGTTTTTTTCACCTCCTTAAATCCACCAAAGTATTGAACAGAGCTTGAGAGTTCTAAGCTCCAATCTACTGCCCTTTACCAATTTTTTTCTACTGCTGATTTTGCTTTACATTTTATTACGTTTCCCTCAAGATAATTCATACACACATATGCCCACTTAGGCACATAAAACAGTGTTTAAAAGTAGCATTTACAGAATTTTATAGCAATTCATGGCAGGCTAATGAATTCAGCCATCTTTGGGCAGGAAGCACTGCCAGCCACAAAGTTTTTATGTGACTATCTTTGCTGCTTCAAGATAACTAGAAGGCATTTTTTAGCTAAATGATTCTGTGGTGCTCTCATTGATGATGTATAACTCCATTTACAGTTGTAATCTGGGTAACAAAATGAATAATCCATCATTGTACTATGAATAGTAAATTAACCCAGATAAAAGTGTTGAACATCCAATCAGAATCATTAAGTAAGCAGAAGACTAAGATTGGTGAGGACACATTGGAAGCAATTATAACTAATGAATACATTAACTTCAGGCTTGAGAACAGCACGGCTGATATTCCAGTCCATCAAAATAAAATTAGATTGGGGGCGAGCAGACACAATATGGAACAGTCTCTGAAAATAAACAATTATCCAGGAATGTAATTATTTTGAAGAGAAAGCTTCCGAGCAGTGATGTATTTTACATCACAGAAGACCTGCTGCATCTGCTGAAGGTGGTGCTGTGTAAATTACAGAATAAAGGCACGTGCTTAAAAACGTGCTGCAACAAAAACACATCAGAATCACCAGGGTGGGGGAGAGGCAAAGACAAAATAAGTTACAAATTCTTTTGCATATAAACCCAAAATCATTGATTAACTGCTGTGAAGATCATGGGCCATGCATTATGCTAATTACATTAACTAACCTGCAAGGTAATAATAAAATAACACACTGATTGTAAAGTCTTGGCAGAGTCAAACTGGCTGCCAAACACCAAAATATTTAAATGCTTTTTCCTGTACACCTAATACATTGAGAAAGAGGATCACTGAGCCTGTATTAGGAAAAGAAGTTAGTCTTGCACAAAGCTTTTGAGTTTGTGATGTTTCTTTGTTGTCCTACAAGCAGTGACTCGATGATACCTGCATTTATCCATTCACTGAGCCTTCCACTGCACTCTCAAGTCCAGTGTAGCTACTTTTCTTCCTTGAGGAAAAAATCACCTTTGAGATTGCATATCCAGCTCTTCTACTTCATCAAGCTGTGAAATCTCTGCAGACCCAGTGGGTAACACTATTTTGCATCCATGATACTTCAATATTCATGGAAATCCTTAAATAAAGTCCAAATCTGATTCAGCTCTTGTGCCACAATTCCCTGGCAGAGCCCTCTCCTGGCTGCACTCTGCAGGCTGGCTAGGGTTGAATCAGTTCTCCAAGCGTTGCATTAATTCTCCCTCCATCCAATTAATCCAATTAATTCCCTGGTCCTACACACAAGTGCAGGAAATAGTTGATTTACATAAAAATCACTGCACTAAGTTTTATACTAATTTATTTTATAATAATAATTTTCCCAACATTGAAGAAATCAGATGGTGTTTACTTAAGTTTATTATTTTAGACAGTATAAGACACCTCAAAGATGGAACAAACTCAGGGCAAGAAATAAAGCATAAACTTCCACTGGAAGAGACACAGGCTCTATCTCCATACAGTAACTTAGCTATGAATTAATTTAGCTTCATTTTTAAGTTGTTTACAGTTGTGGCAGGTGCTGAAAATGACACTTTAGAGTGTTCACAGGGAATGCTGGAACCTTGTTATTTTCACCACAAAATTCCATGTCCAGCAGTTTGGAACATTTCAAGGCTGGACTGAAGTCACTGATGTTGTGTCACATTTTAGTGGCTCCGGTTCCTTCAGAAACAAAGAAACCCACCCACAATCCAACACCAGGTTTTGACAGGCTTAGAATTTGACAGCCTCAGACATCAATCTACTCCTGCAAGCAGATCTAAAAATCTAGCTCACACCTAGGGCATAAACAAAGTGGGAATTTCAGAAATGTTTGGTACCTGATGCCTTCCGTCTCATTGTGAATGGCCATAAACAATTAACAATTAACTCTTTAGTTGCAGAATGCTGCACAAAGCAGCAGTATTCCATCTTTTCAAGGACTATTTCCTGAATTCCAGCTGAGTTTTACACCAGAGCCAAGCTGGAATTACCTTAATTAAGCATAAGAGTAAAAGATTGATTTTACTGAGCTGAAATAACTTGACAACGTCTTTCTTGTAACTGGTTACCTGTCAGTATTTAATGGGCTGGTAATTACTCATTTTATCTTAAGGCAAGCACTACTAATAAAGTTTTAAAAACATTGCTCTTGCAGAGCTATTTTTTTTGGTTGTGGGCCTAATACACAAGTAATTATGTCATAAAACTGGAAGAAAACTCTCAACTTGATACATTAGCTTATTCTGGGTTTGACAATATGATTAAAATTGTTCTGAATCTTTCTCCCCCAACAATTTACTCTGAAGTAAAAGTGCTGAGCATTGCTATTTATAATCTAAGGTTTCAGTGAACTAAAATGAACTGCTTAAAATATGCAAGGTGGTAAAAATGTCTGGAATGAGACAGAGGTAAAAAGCTTGACTGATTTGACAATGATTGCAATGCAGCTGGAGACTTGCAGGCTTTAGACCTCCTGCAGAAGCAGGGATCAAGATCTTTAGGAAATGAGTCTCCAAACCTCCTACCACTTGAATCTTCTGACTTTTTTTTTTTAAAAAAGGATTTTATTCATGATCTACCACATCCAAAAAATTATAAACAACAAACCAAACCCAAACACAATATCTTAGCAGATTTAATCACAGATTAAATCGAGCTGGTTGGTTCAATTGCACATTTGGTTTGTATTTTGCTCTGTGAGGCAATTAAAATTGATCTCATCTACATGGTTGTTACACTCTATAGTTTTGACTTCCAGTTTAAGTCACTACAAAACCCAGGCTTTACAGTCTTTTCTAACCTTGTGGCTATAATAATGAAAAAAATGAACCTTTTCTATCACAGCAAACTGGAAAACTGACACCAATCACTTTTCACTTTGTCCCATCAATCCAAATATGAAATACCCTGACTTTTAGATGAATATTTCAGTTTGTACAATTGTCACAAAATTCTTAACTTTTAAATCCTATAGATGTGGTATGAAGGTCATGGAGAGGGAATGAATACAAGACACTGAGCTGTCACTTTTGCAGTTACTTTTCTGTTCACTACGATGTTTAAAATAAACAACCCATTGGTTATTTTTCTTATCCTCAGCCAACAAAAATTCCTTTTTTAAAGCCTGGTCTATGCAAATTTTTGTTGTTTTTGGATAATAAGCCTTTTCTTCCTCTCATTGTTGATCAATAATTTCAGATTTGTGGGTTTTAGAAGGCTACTCTTAGTATTTTAGCTTTCCTAAAGCTTGATGAATTCAGAGTCTGAACTCAATGACAGACCCACTAAAGTCCAGCTACTTGGGCCTTTTCTTACCAAATGCCTTTCCCTCCAAAGGGAGAAAATGAAATATATTTTATAGCAGAGATCACATTAAATTAAGAAACCCCCATTATCCCAGAGAAGGGTAAGAAAGCTCAACACTGAGCCCATGCATCACTCACAAACTGCTCCGCTGCCACCAAGGAACACATTTTCCCTTGACAACTGGAATTAGATCTGATGATGGGTAAGGAGGAAGCCTTACATCACTGAGAGAGCAGAATAGTGTGAATCTCCCAATATTTCCATGGCTCTAAGCCAGGGCTTTCTCCTTCCACTGCCTCCCTCCACAGCAGTGAATATTGGAGTCTTTAAATACCAATTTTTCAACTACACCACATATTCAGTGTTTGCTGTAGAAAAGAGTCATCCAGGCAAGGTCAGAGCCCATCAAGGAGTGTTTACATTTTTAAAATAGAGATGAGCACAACAGAAGATTTCTGCAGGGAGAGAAAATGTCCACTTCAGTCCAACCCTTGTGAGGCTTTGCTGAGGATAACACTCTGTTCAAGGCCGTGTTCTGCTGTTACAGTGAAGGACACTGGAACCATCCACGAGACATTGTGATGGCATTAAACTGGTGAAAAAAACCCCACAAAAAACCCCTTTCTCTTGTGAAGTGAAAATGAGGAGAAGAAAGCAATGGATTTTTGTATTACTTTAAAACACAAGTATCAGACACCCTCATTTTCAGCAGTGGCTGAGCCACAGATTTATGCAGGGAAAGTAAATGCAATGAAGGAAACCAACACTCTTCTCCACTCTCATTAAGGAGACATTCCTCCCCAGTTCAAAATAATGAACTATTATTTTTATTTTCCCTCCTGCCAATTACATAAACACTAAATTCCCACTGGATTGCTGCTGCTGAGACTGTTCATTTTCTTGGGCATTTACTGATTCTGCAGACACAGGTGAAACACCCACATGGCCATGAGGCAGCACCCAGCAGGACAGAGCCATGGTAAAGATTGGGTGAGCTCAGGGGATGTAACTCAAAGTTTGGGCAGCAATATTGGCCTCACTGTGGCTGGTAAAATATAAAATATCCTTGCCACCTGCCACAACCAGCTGAAGCAGGTGCTTTCTCCAGACAGGAGCCTGAGTTCTGCACCAAAATACGTGAGAAACACCTCAGACATCCTTCCTTGCCTTCCTTTTGTCTCTGGGGAAAGAATTAGTCACTAAAAGTCCTTTTTCTTTTCCCAATACAGCTCTTTAGCATTATTAGGAAATATTTTATGGCTCTGCTAAGCCTGTCCTGTGTAGAAAGGCATCATTTCACCTTAATTCAAGGACAAACACAACTTATTTATCATTCTTTTCCCTGTAATGGTGGTCCTCAGACCTGGGATTTTGATACTCTTGCAAAAGATCAATTCCCAGTGCACTGTGCAAATCTGACCCGGGCAATTACAAACCATCATTATCCTTTGCATAATTAACACTAAAACATCTCACTGTAAGGAAAGACAGTAGCAGCAGTTAACACTTATCCATAAATTTTTGCAGGAAAACTTATTCTGTATATTTTCCTATTTCTTCTAACCTCCAAGTAATGTAAAAAGGGTAAATTTCATTCTAGAATTTAGTTATCTCTGTTGTAAATAAAAAAATTCAATGGCAATTTTATGTAGAGTTTGAGAAAATGTGAGATAATTTGTTTTTAAGTTCTCCAATCAGATACTTTAACTACTTCAAATTCACACCTCTCTGAGATATGTAATTGGGATGAGATTTTGCCACTTTTTTTCAATAACATGCATTTTAATTGATGCTTGTTTCTTCTTCAAAAGCAAATGTAACGATACAATTTCAGTTCCCATGTAGTTCTACAAAACAAATAAAGATAGGGCTTCTCTAAAGCTCTTCTCACACATGAATCAGGCTCTGAAAACCTTTCATGAAAGGCACACCCAGATCTTCACACCCAGGTTGCTTGTATGAAAGTCTGGATAAAATGACGCCTTTATTTCAGCAGGTTTGAGATCTGGCCCTAAAAATATCCCATCCACACTGCTTTGGACTGTGCTGGACCAGGAACAGTTAATTTGAAGCTGTACTGATGTCAATGGAAATTCTTCATTTTTCAGAAGTTAAAATGAACAATTTTCAATGGAGAGGAGCTCACTTGGACAATCACTGCCTGAATTGCATAGCTCTATTCATGTTCCATTTTAAAAGATTTCCTTGACCTATCACAATTAAAAATGTTTGCCAAACATCATGTAGATGTTCTGCTTGGAAGGGTGATTTGGAGCACACTTGACTCTTGCTGTAGAAAATAAAATGAACAAGTCCACATAGAAATAACCCCATGGCTACATTTTATTGCAATCAGCCAGAAAACAATCAAAGAAAAATGTATTTGTCTTCTCTATACTTCTAATCATAAAAACAACCTTCATTTGAGGCATGTAATTAACCTTTTTGTATTATTGCAATTTGCTGAAAATCAGAAAAACTGAAACACGAAACTGAGCTTAAAAATGTTCTTGCTTATGTAAAAGGAAATGCATCATCCAGCATCAAACATTTCATTATAGTGGTATTTTCCTTCTCTCTTTTTCTGTTTGGATCTTTGCCCTTCTGTAATTACACAACATTAATTCCTCCTCAAACAAAAAGCCAGATGTTTGCAGGCTCTGAGCTCAGACTGAGCTGCTGCTAAAAGCATCAAGTCCAGCATTAGCTGCTAATGGGCGTCTCCCTTCCATTAACCTGGGGACAGGTAGCACTCCCAAAAGGAGCTCTCAGATCCAGCTTTGAATTCTCTCTTCTGGCAAGACAAACTATAAGACCATGGTCAAGGTCTGGACATGTTCTCAAACATTAAATACACAATCAGATAAGATTTGGGTTGGTTTTGTTTTGCTGCAAACCAATTCTGGAACAGCTCAAAGGCTGCTTTCCTGAATTAATTTAATAATTGCTATGAAACCTAGGTTGTAAACTTGTTTTCCATTACAGCAGTGGTGTGGAGGGTGGACCCAGAACACTGAGATGAGATCCAGCCATTGCACACTGAGCTGCTCTCCAGGGCTGTCCCAAAGACAGAATTCCAGCTGTCTGTGTCATCTGTGGGTGAGAGCACTGGGAGGGGGCCCAGGTAACATCCTGCAGCAGAAACCTGAGGTTGCAGCTGACATTTGGTCCTTTCTTTCTTACCTGTCCTGCGGAGGGTCTGAGCTGTCACCACGCCATCCTTTCCAGGAAGGACCAGCAGGAACAATCCCTGCAGGTGCCCCCTCCAGGGCAGTCTGGCACAAGCTGCTTTGTGGGCAAGAGGGAACCAGAACTTTGTCAAGGGATAAAATAAAGGTTTGTGGCCAAGCCCAGACACCACACAAATGTTAACTGACTGGTCAGGCCTGGCAGGAACAGAGCCAACTAATCTCAGGCAGAAGCCAGACTTCTCCACCAAACCACAACAAAAGAACTTCATTTTCCTTCAGTACTTTCCCCATATCCATTAAAATGGAACATCATTTAAAAGGGGGAAATGACATTTCCACTATGCATTTTCTAGACCTTTCTGAAGTTGTGATGTATGAAACACCACATTAATAACACAGACTCTGTTAATGGCAGCTTTTTAATGCTGCTCCAAGAGGCTGTTTCTGCTGTCCTAGCATCTATAAATACAAAGGAATGCATCAGAAATAATAGAAATATAAGGAAACACTTAAAATTAAATTGTAGTGGATCAAGATTAGACCAGTGCTTCTATTCCCTTTGGATGCATTTGTAACATTTAATCTAATCATCATTCAGCAGTAGATACAATTCCAGACTACATCAAAGCAACTAAAATACTGCTTTGATGGTTTAATAGTAGCTGGCAGTGTAATGACAGGTGGCCAGAACCACAACCTAATTTGAAACAAGCTGCAAGGGTGGTTGAAGACACAGCTCTGAATTCTGTGAAGTGAATTTCTTTGAATAAAGTGAGAAATTCAGTGGAGATCAGAGCACAGGAAATTCTGAGTGCTGTGCTTGCTGTACCTTCCTCATTGCTGCTGCCTTAGGAGCCTGCTGCAGTGAGTGCAATATTCAGCAGCAATAACTTTGCTGCATGCTTAGGACTCTTTTTAGCACTCTCAGTACTCTTTTTGTGTTAATTTAAGAGGATGAACAAAAATTCTCATTGTAGTTGTTCTACAAAACATCACAAAATTGCTTTAGCAACAGGGCATGGACTCTAGAGGAGATGAATTAGGATAAATTTATTTCCAACACCTGTATTGGTGTGGCTTTCATTATCATGCCCTCATCACTGAAATCCTGTTAGGAAAAATCTCAAGTACCCATTTTGCTGAGAATTCATGAAAATGCGTTTCCTACAGTTATTTTTTATTAGTAACTCAGCTTTGGAAATTCTTTTCTAGCAAAACCTGTTACCTTAACCGTGAGATTGCCAAAAGAGGAGCAGATTAATTACGAGAGCTAGAAGCTATAAGGTATAACAAGAATCACTCACCTACTTCAAAGTTTCACAGCAGATAAGGCTTTCAAAACATTATGGGTTTGTTATATGAGGAAATACCTGGGGTTTTTGCATGAAGGAATAGTGTACATAATTTTTAAGCTTATCACAACAAAGAACCATTAGGTAGTGAAGGCATCACTCAAATATTCAGAGGGGCAGAATTTAACACTGTGTTATGCAAAGGAGGCTCTGAAGTCACCAGAGGTCTTTCATGATTCTTAGTGCAGCACTCAGAGCAGCTTTTTTTTATTAGGAAAAGATATTCCCCCTTCACTAATAGTAGCAAAACATACTTACCTTTCAAAATATTATCTGTAAGTCTTTAAAAGGCACCTGCTTTGAAATTCAGCAGGTTTCTTCAGGGAAATAGTGTAAAACAGAACAGATTAAAAGGCCCTTTCATGAAGCCATGAATTAGAGCTACTTGTTATCAAAATTCTCTGAGCATCCACATAGCAGAGAAAAAATTTGCAAAGATTAATTGGTAGAGACAAAAACTTCTCTTAAAAACCCTGTAAGCTGAAGTGAATCAGGAAATCAATTTCTTACATCTGTTTTATCCAAACAAAAGGAACATATTTGTAGACATAAAGTGTAAAGAATGCATTATCTTGGAAGGTTAGGCTTCTTAGCTGGACAATTTTTCTGGGTGTAATCATCAGCTGTGAAAAGTGTTTTAATAACAATAACTGCCCAGCAACACTTTGGTATTTACTGCAAGTCAATTTACAAAGTCATGACACTGAAATAAAGCTTAAATTTCAGTTAAATGAGTTGTCCCTAAAATTGTTGTTAAAATTAATGACTGAACAATCTCTGCCCTTTTGAAGTTGCTGTATCCCTTCTATTTTGTGCCAGTTCTGACAAAACAGAACTTGTGAGATCAAGGATCTTCACATTTTTACTGCAGACCCTACTTTGTAAAGCCCTCCTCTTCATCAGATATTTCTGCATTGTAACATTTAAGAGTTTCACCATGGAGGGCAAAAAAAAAATACAGTTTTTTCCTATAGTTTGACTTTGAAAAGCTGTGGTTTGACATTTCAGTGATAAAAGTATGGACTTGTTTTTGTATGATCAATATAATTACATACACTAGAAAGAGTTCAGTGTGTTTTACTCTAAAACATTGTTTTGAAACCTATCCTGTCCTTCAAATCACTGCAAAACACATCACCTTGTAAGTAAAATATTTTAAAGGACTTTATTGCACTGTGCTTTGTAATACTAAAAAAGGAATTTATTTTAAACTTTTCAAAATCCCGGTGGATGACAAAGTGCACACAACAGAGGAGGTGTTGTTGTGCTATGAATTACACAACTTTCCAGCTCAGGAGTTTGTGACTAATTAAGAAAGCTTTAGGAATGTAGAAAGGCCAATAACTTTGCACAGGATGTTAAGGGATCGATATTTCTGTTAAGGGATTGATATTTTTGTTAAGGGATCAAGTTTTCCTGTGCATATTTTCAGGTTGTTGGCAATTAATGATCTTGTTCTTGCAAGAAGCGTTCAGGATCACCTGGGAATGCTGATATTCAACTCCTGTTTTGGTGAAAGCAGCCTGCATTTTCTAACCCACAGCTGGAGGACTGCACTGGACTTTGGCTGAGCCTCACCTGGAATTCTTTCTCACTGACCGTATTTCCTTTTGGCTCTGATGAACTGGAATGCAGAAATAAACTGTCTTAGCCACACAATGAATAAAAAGGGGACTCTAACTTAAAATTTATAAACTCAACTACTAGAATCTAGTTAGGCAGTTACCACATTTAGGAAAGTTTTAAAATTGGCAAGAAGTTATGCTCTATAGAATCTTAAGGCAGATAATATATATAAAACTCCATGTTTTGAAAGAAGCTTCAGGATTTTTTCCTCATCAAACATGTTTGTTAGTCAGCAATGAAAATACTGAAGTTCTTGCCAGGAGAATTTCTGTTTGGTTTCTCCCAGATGGCACAAGCCTGGATGTTGAGTGACTCAGTGATACCGCTATGTGCCACCACACAAATGGCTGTGGGGGTGTGACACAGAATGCTGACATTTCTGCTGATTTTGTTTAAACCTAAACCAAAAGAATACAAAGGCTTTGATAATTGGAAATCTGGTCCCACAAAGCCTCAAATGGCACCATCCTCCTGTAGCTGATGACGATTATCCCAACACAGAGAATTTCCACACAACTGGAATTACAGCTCCAAACGAACCGAAGATTTTTGCAATCCCAACCATCACCAGGAGTTCACCACGTGCAACAGAGATCTTCAAACACATGATAAACTTCCATTCTGTTTTATGTTGCATCTTCAAAGACTGCCACCACAGACCTGTGGAAACCTTGGGCTTCACTCAAACTCTGGAGTGCAGGATAAACGTTCAAGCCACATTTTTGATCTTTTAAAGTGCTTTGCTCAAGAACACTCAGAATTGAGGGTGAATCACAGGGGTTCTGACAAGGACTGCAGAAGTTTAATTGTTCCTTAAAATGACCAACTAAAATAACACAGTTTCCTAAAGCCTTTTCCTCCTTTACAGACAGAATTAGGGTTAATTATATCCTGTGCCCTCATTTTCACCCTGGGGACCATAACCCAGATCCCAACTCATTCTCTTCTTAGAAAATTTCTAACATAGATGTTGTGTACTCAGTTCTTTACAAACCTGCCAGGAAATTATGACATACAATTTCCAACTTAATTTTACAGACAGGTCCTTGATGCCAATCTTACACTCCACAGAAAAGCACCCCAAAACAAACCCCAAGAACCTTGAACATTAGTTATATATTCTTTGCTTAATTTTCATGAACAATTAGCAGGTTACCCTTTGTTTTGATTTCTTTCTTGAAATCTAATTATTCCATATGTCCTTTCGCATTTTGTCTGATTTGCAATTGTATTTCTCATTATCATTTTGGGAGGATATGCTGCTATTTCCTCCGGTTTCATTCTCTCTTTTATGTTTCACTTGTACGAAATTAATTACATTGTACCTTCAAGCATAATTTTAACAGTGTCTCCATTGCACTGTGTCTGCCTTTAATTAATGCTCTTCTAATGTAGGTTTTAGAGCCAAATGGTGCAATATTCTGAGCATCAAAGAAACAAAAGATCTAACAAAGCTGAAATGAAAGAACCAGACAAAGCAGCAGACAATGTATTCTCATTTGAAAAATGTCACTTCAATTTTATTTTAGATAGTAGAACCAAAGAAGATTGTTTCTACTTTTTCCACATTCATCACTAAACTTTGTGCTAAGGCTCACTCCAATCTGGGACTAAATCTGTAACTTATGAAATGAGAATAATTTCTCAATTGTCTGCCTATCTGTTACAGCTCTCTAATCCACATCCCTCTGGGTAGGATTTATTTTTCTCTTTTAAAGACCCAGCAAGTCTTGGAGCTCCCCCATCAAACACAATATTCATGTGCTCTCCCCCCAGAAATTGAGGTAAATTACACTCAGATTCTCTTTTGGCTGTCTGTTCTAGAAGGCGATGGAGAGGAATATTCCATGGATTGGTCTATATGTCCATTTTTTGGAAATGAAATGTTTGCTCACCATTGATCTAATACTTATTCAACCAGGAACTTAAGCTGCCCCAGACACTGAGGTAATAATTGTGGTTATGCAGGGCTCTGGGTATTTTAAACTCATTCTGAACTTTGGGTTTCAGGGACTTCAAAGTAAAGCCTTGGGTGTTTCCTGTTTCTATTAGGCACAAAATAGATTTTTACTGAGGTCAGGAGTTTCCTTATCACATTAAGTTTTCAAAATTAATTTTCAATATGTAGCAATTATGAGCAAAGTGGAGCTTTTAAAACTTTCTGATCATAAAAGCCAGTTTTTCATCTGTATACAGCTATTTACTTAAGTGAACTGAGCTAAGTTTCAGGATCTGAAGTGCACTTTCAGTTAGATATTTAGGTAAAAATGACAATGAACTAAAAATAAGTATCTTTCACAGTTGCAGAACCTATTGAGCAGCAATGCTTGTGTGTGTGTATGTGTATGCATGTATATCACACTGACTTTGTTAAGCACAAAGATGGAGTCTGCTTTGCAATAAGACCATTTTCTGGGCCATAATAAGCAGAATATTTGTGAAGGAGATCATTATAGGTAATTAAAACATTAGGGATTTAGTTGTGTTAGATGGAGGCACTCAGATTTAAAACAAAAGTACCTTACTCAATTTGGGGATTTACATCTGCAAGTTAAAGGGGTCAAGTTAAAATAATTTTCACTTGAAAAGGAGGGGGGGTTGTCTGAGGATTATTGCAATGGGATATATTTTTAATGGGGACAAAGCCTGTCCAGGGATTCACATGAATGGCTATCAAGGACTTTGATCAGCACTGTATCCACACATCAAAAGACAGAACTAATTCTACACCAGTTTTGCTCATTGTTTGATAAGCACCAGTCAGTTCAAATAAAGTTTGCGTGCCTCAATCACCTGCCTACATTGATCTGAATTATGCAAAATTCGCTTGAAATCCATGCTTCTGGATTTTTATTTGTTTAATTTTATGAAGAAAAGCAAGCTTTGAAGCACTGTATGTAGAAAAGAATCAAATAAGCTTTGTAACAGAATAAGAGCTAAAAGAAACAAAACTAGGTGGGTCATATTTAGAGCTTAGCAAACTTGACAATGTCTTTAAGGTGAAGGAATAATACAGTTAGTCAAAGTTCTCCCTTTCATGGTCTTATAATGTCAAGAGAACAGCATTTCAAAGCATGACATTACACAGGCTCTCTCTTTTCAAGAACACAAAAACTTTGATATCAGAAACAAATGAAAAGAAAAAAGTGTCTCTGAAACAAAGCACTCCCCACATGTATATTTTTAGTGGCACGTGTTCAGACTAAAGGGCCATATGCCCTCACATTACTTAATGCAGGAAAAAAGGCATTTCCAAACCACCTTTGAAACTTCAGTTCTTAGACAGTAAATTTGAAACTGGCCAGTAGGCAGAGGCCAGAGCCACATTTTGAAACATTAAATAACCTTAAAAAATCTTTTGTATTTCAATTTCACTTTTATCCCTGAATCTTTTTCTTTGAAGATTTAACAATGGACCATCTTTTTTTTCTCCTGCAGCTTCGTTCTAAATCCTAAAGGGGCACTTTCCACACAGTCAAAAATACAAAGATCAAAATGCTCAGAGAAAATAAAGATTGAGTTTAAATGGCTTGCATACATGGTGGATGTGCTTGAATTACACTCTTTTGCCTTTAGCCTCTGCTAATATTTGTTCTAACAAAGGCAATAGTCGTGTTTTATCACTGTGAATCCAGAATATATTCATTTTGCCTCGATATCACTGCAATGAGGATTTTCACATAAATTCATTTTGTGCCTCAATAACTTCTGCTGTTTGCAGGACAAACATCAACAAATGCAACGTTCCACGGGAAGAATGATGTTCTGTAGGTGGGATTACACCCCAGCTTCAGAGTGTTCACAGAACTTCCTGTCAAAGGGAAGATAAACCCCAAACCTCACGTGATCACAGTCTGACAAAGCAGGGAGCTCCTTTTGCCATCTCCAGGAATAAACAGAGCCATAAGCACTGCTTGATCTGTTTGTTTGCTCAGTCAGACTCACTGTACACACCAGCTCAACTTGCTAGGTCTTGCATTGCACCAAGGAGAGATTTTCAAAACTATTTTTTAAAGTACCACAGGCTTTTCACTTTTAGCTGCATTTCAAGCATTGCTGATGTTTGAGCTGCAAAGAGCAGGATGCAGATGTTCTGTCCTTCAAGCCCCACAAATGCTGATTTCTGGAACTGCAAAGCCTGCTTTGACAAGGACAGATAGAGATTCCACAGGCAGAGCTTTAGGGTTTTTTTCTGTGAATGGAATAAGAGTAGAGACAGATATTGCAGCTTTCAAAAGAAAACTGTCCAAATTTGACTCTAATTGAAGGGTGACAAGTTTAAAGCAAAAAGGCCAAGTGGTTTTACCTGAACTCAACCCTCTGGCTTTAAGAGGACTATCTCACATGTATTCATCTTTTACATTCTCCCACAGTGACAAAATGCTTGTATTTCTACTCCTACAACCCTTGAGAATGCACACAGATATTTGGACCCTCCAGCCACAAGGGACAGAGAAAGGGGCATCAGATCCTACAGTCATTTTTACTGTTGATCACTTAGCCAGAAACTAGTAATAAAGAATGGATTATGACTCTGGTAATTGTTCATTTCAAACCCCACCCAGTTCAACTCCATAATCTTGCATTATTTCATTAAAATGCTCTAAAATATTCATTATTTTACCATTGTGAATTATTTTTCTTTTTGGTGATGCCTATCAGAAAGAAAATGTAAGGACATTGAAGATCCAGGGACACGTGAGAGCAGCAGCTGTGTGACATTATTCACCTCAGTCAACGAACCAGTGTGCACTCTTTGATGTGTTCTGTGATAAGGTCACTCTCAGCACCAAGGGGCAGGTAGATGCTTTCTTAAGTACTTGCTGGAGTTTTTGAGAATAAAGAGGACATTCCACAGCTCCTTACTTCCTATTATTTCTTGAGTCACTGATTCTCACCAGCAGTGCAACAAGGCAGTTGCCACTCAGCATGAAAGAAGTCAGATTTAGGGTTCTAAAGGTCACTGATTCTGGCAAGAATCCTAATTCAGTCTCCATGGTCAAACATGTCACAATACGCCTCACAACAAAATAATTACCAGTATCCAGTGACCATTAGGGCTGTGGAATGTGAGTCTTTTGTTACCTTTAGTACAAATATCCAATTTAAACTATTCAAACACATGAACTCCTCTTTTGTCTAGCTTAATGTTGGAAATTGATGTTTCTAGATGTTGGAAATTGAATTGTTTGGTGCGTGATTAAAGTTTGGTGAATGCTCACTTGCTCCAAAGCAGAGATGGAAATTTGAGGTCTCTGAGCTGGGTTAAGCAATAATTTATGGGTACATGATATCTATATCAGCCAAAAAATTAATGATTCTGTGATGTAAGACATTAATTACTTTACCTATAGAAGGGGCTGATTTGACTGCACTCATTCTTAGTTCTTCATCTCTAGTTTTTCACAGTAGCACTGTGGGCAAGCTATACCCTCCTCCACTGAGCCTAATTTTATTCATATAGGTGTTTAACTCTAAAATAAGAAAATGAATCCTTAAATTCAGCATTGAATTATTTTAGAGTACTGAAAATGCCATAGATTTGAATCAAAATTGTCCTATATAAAACATAGCTGAAGAAAAACCACATAAAATGCAGAAGTTGTACTTAATGGGCTTCTGAGTGAATTTTAGTTGGCAGATGTCTGTATCCCAAAATAAATAAATCAATCAGGTGCAGGTCTTGACACCATAGCTTGATTTTTTTTCAGTCATTGTTTTCCATGTATTGCAGCCTTATGGATCTGCCTTTCAGCTGCTATTCTGTGAAAGGAAAACGTTTTCATTGGGGTCCAGCTCAGAAGTCAGCTTCATTTAGTGCAGAAATACTTCAGTATTACCAAGAATTTCCTTTAATCAGGCATAGCATGAAAAGATCTTCTCAGCCCTCCCAGTACTGGTGTGAACTCTCCCCCCTGCATCACCCAACAATTCCAGAGTGCTCTGGGCTGTCTCTCACTCAGCTGGCTGCTGCAGCTCTGCTCCCATACAATTCTAATGAAGCTGCTTTTTCACACTGCAGCACCACTGATTTAGTTGCCATTGACCAAGAAGTGGCATCAGGTCACTGAAGGGAAAGTCAGGATATGGATGGCTCAGGTCACGTTTGAACATGGGGGGAAGGAGGAAACAGAGAAGTCAGTGCTTAAACATTCCCTGCTGCTATTGATCTGCTCTTAAACATGCACAATTCAGGCTCTGTGGAATAAAATACCAGAGAAATATTCAAAGAGCTTCAAAAATTCACCACATCAAAATACCAAAGCTTCAGAATGAGTGAAGTAGCAGACTGGATAGAAATGAGCAACTTCAGCACAACCAAAAAAACCATGTTGAAGCTAAATCCAGTCTTTGTGACTGGAGTTAATTGAACAATTGTGACTGTGATTTGCACCCTCCTAAAATAGGGTTTTAAAATCACCCCTCAGCATGAATTACTTTCGGATAGTTCAGAAAACTTACAGCACTTGGGAGTTAATTTCCAACTTTCTCACATTTAGCACATGCACATAAGTTCTGGAATGCTTTGATCTTTTCCTTTACAAGAGAGAGGCAGATATTACTGCACAATTTCTAAAAGAAAAATTAAAGGAAATTAAAGCCACCACTAAAACATGGATCTTTATTTTTTTTTTTTAATATTAAAAGAACTCAACTGGGATAAAACATCTCTTTGGTTCAAAATGGGACTGATCAATTGTTCAACAGTTGGAATTCATGCAGCCTTATTTAATGATGTGCTCTAATGGCAGCCTTTTTATGCTTCATTTCCCAGTGGCAATATACAATGACACAGAGGAAAAGCCATGTCATGTGCTGTAACAATATCATGGATTGTTGCTAAGATTTAAGGGAAATAAAGTAGAGCCAAACTGTTAGCACTGCTAAGGAAGCAGACTGATGGATGGATGATCTGTGCAAACCAACCCCACGTGGAAACGAGATCCATTCTTCTGTGGCTGCACAGAGACACTCACTTGCAGTTGAAAACAAATTGATTTCAGGCCCCATGGACTTGCTTTTCTGAGAAGTTTTACAGGCCTGGCTATTCCCACATGTTCATCTTCAACATGTTCACTGCTGTACACATCAATAAAATTCTGATTCCACATTTGGGTGTTCATCTAAAACTGCTAATTGCCATGAACATTTCAATGTGAGAATAATATCAAGGGCCAGTTTATTCCGAAAAGACAAGACTGTGATGCTTGTGGAGCATTTCCAGATGAAAGCTGAAATAAGTAATGTTGCATTCAACTTCTGTTACTCTGTTTTACTCAAGACATGCAAACTCTTCAAGTAAGAGGAATATATGGAAAGATTTGGGCACTTCAAGTTCAGCATTTACTTTTCAAACCTATGTATACATGGTACTGCTGTTAAGATCTTAACACATTAAGAAACTTAACAAAAGGAAAGATCTTGAATATAATCCTTTGAAATAGTGAAGTGTACACTCACTTAACTCAGTACACAGCTCCAATAAAACCCTCACACTGCAGAGGGTTCACACTCAACAGTTTGCAGGTTCATCTGGGGAGAATCGCCAAGCAGTCTGAAGTTACACTGCAATGACCAATGACAATATCACATGGATGATCTTAATTCCTTTTTCTCAAAGCTGATGCTGTTATTACAATGCATTCTCCCTTCGAAATGGCAGAGGTACATCATCCCCTCCTTCTTGCACAGTTTGATTCTTTCATAGAACTCAAATGTTTACTGCTGTGTGCTCAGAGGCCACACTTATTTTGACTCTGCAAAAATGAGCTCTCTGCCATTCAAACACTCCCTTCCCTCTGCAGAATGGTCTCACAGTCCTTTTAGAGGCTGCTTTTCCTGTGGGCCCTCTCCTGTTTGTCCCTGGCACCTGAATAAAGTATGAATAAAGCTGAATTTTCATGTCCTGAATAAAGTAAAAACTCAACTTCTTATCTCCCTCTTTGTAGCAATGAAAGGTGAGCACCTTTCTGAGCCCTTGTGTCACACATGCATTTATTATGTGTACAGACTTTAAAGCACATCAATCTGTGCATGTAAATGAACACCCCCCATAAGCAAGGAGCTTTCCCTATAAAACAGCACAGTTAATCATCCCTTTGATAAATCAATCATATCACATAACAAAGAAGTCTCACATTTTGTCTAGAAAAGGGCTTTTTACTTTTTTATTTGAGTCCTAATTGGCCATTAAGAGAAAGATACATTCTGCTTTGTCAAGCTTAGATTTATATAACACGCTCCCATTTTAAATCTCTCTAAAGGTATCTTCACTCAAAGTCACAGTACATTTAACTAACAGTTTCATTTCAGCCCAAGATCTAAAGGAGCTAACATATTTATTAAAGCATTTTGATCCTTCAGAGACAGATTAATAAGAAGCTTGTGACAGTTCAGCATGATAAAATGAGCCAATAAACAGCAATGTGTGCTGACGTTAGATATACTGATCCACAAATAATATAATACATATTTGGTTTGTCACAAAGAAAAATCACTTGAAAAAGCCATTGCCATGATTGAATACTTTCTGCTATCTCAAAATTTCTATATTCTGTACAAGTTTTCCTTACAAATTCCCTCGACAAATAAACCCAGCAAGTCTTTTTTATACATAAGGAAATCACAGCTTTGTATGATATCAATATGGAATAATGAGCTAAAATGCAGCATGAAAAGGGTTTAAATATTGTATGGATTTTTGGGGTAAAAATAGAGCACTAGATGCCAGAAGTGTTCAATGTTCATTCACTATAAAACAGATGTTCAGGCTTGCCTGACTGGCTGTCATTCACCTACCTATGAATTATTATTTGTATCATGCATTTGTTTTATGGTAACATCTCAGAAATTCAAATTTTTTAATGTGGCTGTCAGTAAGAATAGGGGCTCAAGGTTTAGATCTGGGATATTCTTACCTGTCCAACAACTTTCTCTATTAGAGCCCATCCCTTGTCACTGCTCCTGTTCATTCATTGCTTCACATCAAGTGAGGGTGAAGCTTGGGAAATACAAATACACACGTGCTTCAGACACATTTCTGCCACTAACATTGAATAATGGAGTCAATTGTTTTCTCATTTTCACTGTTTATACATCACTGCTGCTAAATGACTTTCCTCATGTCCATTGTGATTTATGATGTGAGAGAATACTAAAACTAATTTATACTAATAAATGCAAACAGCCCCATTAACATCAATACATATCCTAATTTACACCACCAAAGAATCCATACTGGTACACTTAGAGCAATTTCAGAGTATTGCCTAATGAAGATAAAAGGTCATTGTGCAAACTAGCAGTGATGGAAAGTTTACAGCAGTCATCCCAAGGTTCCAAATGCTGTGCATAAAACTTAATGTAGTGTACTGCATTACCCACTAATGCTTAAAATAATGGTTCCTGAGACTCTGCTTATAATGATCCTGATCTAAATGTGAAAATAACTTCATACAATTTTCCCTCCAGTCATTACTTCCTATCTCTTTCTTCCTGCCCTGTCAAACTGACAGGAGGAACTGGAAAGCACCCTACAAGTTACTCCTGGCTTCTCACAACAAGATTCAAGCTTGCTTCATCTGGCATGGATGTGATGGTGTCAGTTAATTCTGTTACACTGCAATACTCACCACATAACAAAACAATGCACAGCACGCAGGAAGAGACAACAGCAGATTAAACTGTAAGAGAAGACATAAAATACTTAACCTCCCAAAATAATTTCAATTTTTTTTATTAAACTATGTTTTTGACTTCAGCCCCAAACAATTGTCGACTTCATATTCTAGAACTTTAACTTGCTGTTGGGGTTTCTTGTTTGTTTTCTTTTTTGTTAGTGTGTTTTTTCCCCCTACCCAGGTATTCAGAAGAGCACAGACAGCCTAGAAGGTGCTGAGCTGATGCTGGCACATAAAACAAATTATCTTTCCTAAACAACTACAGATGTATCACCAGGAGCAGCCTTTCCTGAGGGGAAATATTCAGATGTATTTCTTTGTTTTCTTCTAATGCCATAGAAATCATACATTTTAAAACTGTGATAGCGTCTTATACTTCAAAGACAACTTAGAAAGTTGCTGAATTGTTACCCTAACACAGTGCATTAGAAAACACAGTAGCATTAATATTTTGCTATTTTATTGTACTAAATGTATTTCATTACTCAGAAAATTCTCTTATCTGTAATTTCTCAGCAGTGCACAATGTTAATTAATACATGCTTCCAATACCCCACTTAACCAGAGCCTGGTTCTGCATATGCACATTTAGGGAAGAGGCAGACAAAGGGTCTGATCCAAAGTCAACTGCAGCTAATGCAAAAAGTCCTGCTGGTCCCTTTGGCAATTTCTCAGCTGCACTGCACTGGCAATTAAAGGCAGAGGGGGCTGGAAATCCAGCCCTGGTGACCAACACCTAACCCAGGGTCACATAATGAGTCTGGCTCAGACCTGGGAATGGAGCTCAAATCTATTGCATCTCTACCCAGGGGTTTAATCACAAAACCACTACTCTTAATTTAAAATCAAGAGGTTCTGAAAGAAATATTAGTAAGGTGCAAATTTTTCACTTCAGGGGAATATATCATTATTCAGTTAACCATTTTTTTTAATCTCAGCCCAAATAAGTAACCAAAGTTCTTTGCTATGGTGTTAATTAAAGATTTTTATTCATACCTCTAAGCAATACACTAACCTCTAAATGATGTTCGAACTGAAGCCTGAACAGGAGCAAAACTAAAGTACAATTAAGGTTTGCAGAGCTGCCTATATTGTAGCTTTTTAGCTGTAACCTTTCCACCTTGTTCTGTAATTAGTGAACCAGCTCGTAAATTCTCCAGACACAGGCATTTGTGAGGAGTTCAAAGCTTCTCGGCAAACTCTGAAGCAACATTTCCAAGAAAGTAAAGTAATTCTAAACCAGTGAAGCAGCACTACCACACACAGCACCTGCTTACCTGGCTCCCCTTTGCAGAAATTAAGATTATTCCCCCCCATCCCTCTTGCTCATCAGGCCACAGCTTTCAAGTCAATACACTAGAAAGTTTTTTACCTTTCAGATTTCTCACCCAGCCCAGTTCTCTTAAGGTTCTTTTCACTCCTGTTCCACACTCAGCAGAATAAAGCAGGTCTGCATCCCTTTTGAACAGAACTACAGAGAAAAGCAGCTTCCCTCACACCTCAACTCCTTCAGCAGCAAACCCTGAGGGCCTACGGGTCAGAACAACCCCAAACCTCACCCAGGGCCGGGCATGGAGCCGCCATTCACTGCCCGCATGGGGCCGCACCCGAGGCAACGCGGCCACTGCTCCCTCAGGGCCCGCCTGCCCCTGTCCCCACAGCACCGGGGGCAACCAGCACCCCCTGCTCTGTCCCCACGGAGATTTGGGATTTGAATTGCCAGCCTTTTGTAACTGTTGTGCAGCTGTAAATCCTGGAGGGAGAAGCCAGGCTGATTCCTTCAGGGGCTGCTGGCCAGCTCTGATTTCACTCAGTGTTCTGCTCAGTGTATTGACAATGCAAAAACTCAGGTGATATTCTGGATTTTACTGTATGAAAGTACGTGGGAGAGCTCTTCAGTAGGGCTCTGCTGTGTAAAGCCAGCCCTGTTGAGTTTACTGGGGCAGAGCAGTGTTGCGGTGGTTCGGAACCAGAGGACTTCCGGACAGGTTCCACGGACAGAGGGTTTCCCCCCAAAGCTCCCAGGGGCAGCAGTTGGACCACCAATCCACGGACCCCAAGCTCCTGCTATTGGTCCCTTGATTTGTCTGTTATGTTTCCCCACTCTGGGAAATTCCCTGTCACTCCATAGTTCATTCGTTGTTCTCTCTGTTCCCCTCCCCTCCCTAAACCCCATTTGATCATGTACCCCAGCCCCTCCCCTGTATTGTCCCCTGCCCTCATCCTATTGGGTGTTGTTCCTCCCTTAAATACCGATGTAATAAGCTGCTCTTGGCTCTTGGTCCATGTGCTCCCTTTGGAGACAATAAACCTACCGAAATCACATACCAAGAGACCTCCTTCTCTGGTAGTTCTTTGCTGTTTCACCACGCTCCGGGGGCAACACCTCCCCGGACCGAACGCGGGCCAGCTGTGCCCGCAGTAGGCACTCCGAGGAAATCTTCCCAATCGCGAACGACTTCCTAGGGTAGCGCTAGGACTCCGCTGCCGGTACCAAGGTGGGACTGAAGCAGGGCACGCAACAAAGTGGCGCCCGAACAGGGACTCCGACCTCTCGGGGTTCCCTGCGAGCGACCTGGATACGCAGCAGCGGTCCGGATAGTGCCTTCGGGACGTCGCTCCCCTAGCAAGGACTTCCGCGTTCTAGTGGTGGACTTGCAGGGGCCGTCAGCAACCGTTCTGGAGCGTCTGAAGTGTGTACGCTAGCTGAACGGACTAACGAGACCAGAGACCCTTGCTCTTTTGGATGTTTCTCCCTCCGGAGCCGGTGACGGCAACTGAAGCCAGGATCGAGGAACCAAGACCCGCACGGAGCAGTGAGGTTTGGCGGCTGCGGGGCACGGTGGGAAAGGACCAGGATCCGCACGCGGCGGCGAAGCTCGGTGCCCGTGATAAACGGCGGGAAAGCCACCGAGAACCGAGCGCGGACGGTGAGGTCTAATCCGCGATAGGCAGCGGGAATCAGCTCGAGGGAGAGTTTTGTACCGTATAAAAAGAGCAAGGAGGCTTTTATTCGGAGACAATGGGTATTAAGCTGTCCCGAATAGAGCAGGAGTTTTATGTCCAAGTTAAAGAGACCCTAAAGTTAAAAAATGGGAAAGCTAATAAGAGGGCTTGGAAACGTTTTGTTAAATGGATCTTTGCCTATGTCCCTCTTGCTTCTGCTTCTTCTGTTAAAACTCTGGGTTTTTGGGAGTTAGTAGAAAAACGTTTAGAGGCAGTGGAGAGAGGGGGTGATGTTTCTGTCCAAAAATTTTTCCCATTGTTGATTTTAATTTGTTATATTTTGCGTAATTGTCCTGACAGTTCGAAATCCCCGACTCACCCACCCCACGTTCCTAATTTCCCTTTTCCCAATCCCTCTTCCCCGCTACAGGGGGGCGCGCCCCTCAGTTCTCCCCGCTATGAGACTGATTCCCTCATAGTGAACTCTACCCCAAACCCTTTCTCCGAGCCCACAGCCAAACTTGCGCCGGCTGCGCTCTCCCATTGTTCCGAGTTTAAAGATGGCGGCGGCCTCGTGGCGCCGTGCCTACGCCCGTGCGCCCACTGCGCGGCCTCACGCCGAAAGCCCACGAATCCTCCCAACCCCTCCCATGGTTCCTTCCACTTCGCGTCGATTGGCCCCGCGTCGGGCTCCCCCCCCGCGGCCGATGATGTCTTCGCGTCGGGTCCCTCCCCTCGCGCCGGAGGTCCCTGCCCCAGCCCGAGGGAGATCCCCGCCCCACCCCGCGCCTGGACTCATATCAACTGCAGTCCCGCCCCTAACCACCGCCCACTTCCAGATCCCCACGCTCCCTCGTTCACACCCCGAGACTGGGGGCCGAAAAGTGGAGAGGCTGAAGCCTGCGATGCAGCCAGTCAGCCAGACCCTGCAGTGACATCGGGTGTGCACAGCCCTCAGGGTAACAACCCACGATGGGAATCACAGTCACCTGCAGCCTTGCGAGAGCCTTGCAAGGTAGAAAGAGAGCTTGGGAGAAATTCTCCTCACTTTAAAGGTGTGCTGGTCCCATCTGACATAAAAACAATCATGACAGGCATTTTAGTTAAAGTTCAGTATTGGGTGTGGGAAAAGATATGGAAGCAGCAGCTTCAAAGCCTGCTGAACACTTCTAATCATCCTCCACCTAAGTCTTCCACAGGCTCCTGGACACTACATGCTCCAAAAGCTGAATCCACTGTGTCCTGCTCTCCATCACCACCCATGCCACTGGAGACCCCATCAGAGCCGATCCCAGATGACCAGTCACTTGAACCACGATGGCTGAAGTTAGTAGGCGTCACAACTCTCCACCCAACACATCCACCAGAGCAGATCCAGTCGCATCCACCAACAGACGCTGCTCCACAGAGATCAGCGTGGAAGAGAAGGAAAAAGAAAACTCCAAACTTCGACAGTCATCAAGAAAAATCACTGAGACCCTTCTTCTTGAGATCTTCCCATTAGACTCTCCTGAAACCTACCCCATGTACCTCCCAGACCCCAATCATTCCCAGTCCTGTAGAGAGACAATGATTTAACAATGTTTGTTTGTTTATTTGCAGATTTTCAAGACTTTGCTTTGGATTTTAGCTATTATCTTCATTGTACTAACAAATCAGTTTCTTTAAGTAAAAAGACAGGGGGAGATGTTGCGGTGCTTCGGAACCAGAGGACTTCCGGACAGGTTCCACGGACAGAGGGTTTCCTCCCAAAGCTCCCAGGGGCAGCAGTTGGACCACCAATCCACGGACCCCAAGCTCCTGCTATTGGTCCCTTGATTTGTCTGTTCTGTTTCCCCGCTCTGGGAAATTCCCTGTCACTCCATAGTTCATTCGTTGTTCTCTCTGTTCCCCTCCCCTCCCTAAACCCCATTTGATCATCCACCCCAGCCCCTCCCCTGTATTATCCCCTGCCCTCATCCTATTGGGTGTTGTTCCTCCCTTAAATACCGATGTAATAAGCTGCTCTTGGCTCTTGGTCCATGTGCTCCCTTTGGAGGCAATAAACCTACCGAAATCACATACCAAGAGACCTTCTTCTCTGGTAGTTCTTTGCTGTTTCACCACGCTCCGGGGGCAACACCTCCCCGGACCGAACGCGGGCCAGCTGTGCCCGTTGTCGGCACTCCGAGGAAGCCTTCCAGATCGCGAACGACTTCCTAGGGTAGCGCTAGGACTCCGCTGCCGGTACCAAGGTGGGACCGAAGCTGGGAACGCAACAGAGCAGACCATTTTCCTGGGATGGGAAATGTGTGAGAAAACTTTATCTGGAATGTTCTTTCCTGTGGGGTGTTTGCTGGCCTGAGGAATAGGGACACGCCCAATGACCCCAAGGGCAAAACGAGAATTCAAGGGTGGTTTTGGTGGGGGACACTGAGTGGGAATGGAATTGCCAGGCTGCAGAATGAGCGTGAACAAGGGGGTCATGTCACTAGAACAATACTTGCCCTAGTGTGTCACCTTTTATACATCAATGTTACGAGAAAGTGGCACAAGGAGATGATTTTTCTGGCTATTTAATATTGACCCTCTGCTGTTCTGACAGTGCTCCTTGGAAGTGTTTGGCCTGTTGTACACTGCACCAGGTTTGTGATGTTTAAATGAAATACCTGTTTGTGGTCAGAATATGGCACTTACCCATAATTGCTTCATAAATCCTAGCAATTAAAAAAGTCTCCAACAAGCAATTCTGAAAATGCATTAAGAATGTAGTCTCTGGTTTGTTTTGTGGGGTTTTTTTGTTCAGAAGAAACCTTTTCTTTGCCATTCACATAGAGCTTTTAGAGTACACTTGAGTCATACTTTCATACAGTTCTCCAGAACCTGAGAGCTAGCAATACAAGGATTTTTAAATTGAAGTTGGGATTCTCAAATAATCTTAAGAGCCTGAGAACTGGGGCTGCAGGAGAAATAAACATCACCAATCTAAATATCATGAGTCTGATAACACTGAACAGGGATAAACCAGAGATTTATAGGTGAATGGAATAAAGGAGGAAAGCACAAGATGAAAATAAAGATGTAGCTTTCTAGTTGATTTAATTTTTCTGTTTAACATATTGATTAGGGAAAAAGTGGAAAGTTGCTGATGAGAATGTGAAGGGAGAATTGAGGCAAGTGTTTTATTTGGGGAGGTTTGTGCTTATCTGCTGCAAGTGAAAGAGCTTGTTATCAGTGTGGCATGGTTATAATCAAAAGATAGCTCTGGCTGTGCCAGACTGTTTGGCTGCTTATTTGCTACTGTAGTTTGGCCACTTAAACTGCTTTTGCCACTGTGTTGGATATTCTCTTGTATTTCTGAGAAAACAAGTTCCTTAAATAGCCCTTCCTTTGCAGTCTCTAATTGCAAAGTACAATAGAAATCAGATCAAAGCATATCGTGTTTACCATGTGCCTTCAGTGTTAACAAAGGAACAAAAATTCTACCCTGATCTAGTAAAAACACATATGCTGGTACTTTCTTTGGGCTTGTTTTGTCAGGGTTCTATAAACAAAGACAGAGTTCCTGAATGGGTTTATGCAGGCTGTTCTTTCAAACCTGTCAATGTTCCACTTGGATTTTGGTAACAGCTGGAGAAGCAGGAGCCCCCATTTCTCAAGTGTGGGGCAAACAGGTCTCCAGCAGGCTCCTGTGTTCTGTGTGGCCTCTACAGACAGGATTTTATCATCAGTCAGACCTAGTGAAATAAGCTCTGGATAAATGAGAAAGCTTTTAAAATATTAATGCAGCCATCATTGCACGAGGCTTGGGTTTTACAAACCCAGTTCTTGATAATAGTTCTTTCCTGGGAAACCACCACATATCCAGGCCAGTTATCTTAGCTTAACATAATTGTTTTTATATGACTGAAATACTGCTCACATAGCACTTTGAACAATTGTACTGATCTTTGGATAGAAGCTCTCCAATTTTGTCCATCCATGGATTAACAGTAACGGTGAAAAATGGAAGGGGTTTTGTGAAAAATGAAGCTTCTGTATTCTTATCATGGCTTTTCTTTTTAAAAATTGTCAAAACCAAAATGTTTCATTCTATGCACTTTTAGATCAGCTGTTGGAAAGTAACTTGAATCTTGATAGGGTGTCCTGAGGCAAAGACTCCTGTCAAAATTGAGGGCAGTAGATGAGAAGTCCCTGAGCCGCCTGGAGACAAGCCTTCCAAAACTCTGTTTGCAGGTTTGTTATTGGTTTGCTGTAATTGCCCAGACAAATCATCTGCTTGTCACTTCACCTGACTATAAAATTGGAACAGTAAGAGTCTTCAGATATTGCATGTGTGAATTTTACTTCTTTAATATTTTTTAAGTGCTCTAAAAGCCCTTAGCATTTTTTATTGAAAGTATTTTGGAAGCTGAATTATTTTATTTGTGGTAATTATATAAGTTTATAGGAGTGATGTGCTTTATGAGACAAGCACTGAGGCATAATATGATTTAACTTTTGCTTTACACAGCTTTTGCTATTAACCTGATTATTTTCCATAACTGAACAAAGTAGTTCACTGTACATTAAAATAAGACTAAACTTGCTTGGTAGGGGAATAAAAAGGGAATGGTACTTCAGGCAGTGGCCCTGGGGTTATGCTAATTTCACTGGTTTATTTTATGCCATTTTGCTGGTAAAGTGTTTTGAAGAAGAAAATTTTTACTCTTTTGTCCAGGGAACTTAATTTTTCCTTTGTTTTTACAGCTTTAGAGTGATTTCTAAGAAAAGAAGATTACACCAGATAAAGTGTTTCACAGTTAGGAGCCAGCAAATGTAGTGATAATATGGTTGGGCTGTGTAGACTTGCATCTGATAAATACAAATAACCCCCCTTTCAAATTAACATGAGCCAAAAGTCAACTCAGTGATCTGATGAGGTACTGACAAATTCACATCCTAACCTAAATGACATTTGTCACACTGAAGTAGAAACAATTATTAATAATTTTCATTTCATTAGGAGCACTACAATGAAATGTCAACAACTTCGAAAGTGTAGCAGAAGTGTACAAATTAATTTTGATTTTCTGAAGTGTAATTATTTTTGTAAGTAGCACACTGTGTAATCACTTTTGGCGCTATTACTTGTGCAATCAATAACACTTAAATGTACTTGGCTGTTTTCAAACATGGTTTCCTAAGGTCACCCTTTACTGGTGTGGGTGTTTCGATGGAAGGATGTAAGGAGACGTGTTTTAACTGGTCAAAGATGGAGTGAAATTTTAAAAAAATGTAATTATTCATGTATATTTATATTTTTATGCTGATTGCCGTAAAGGGATGCTCGATGTCTGTGCAGTTTGGATGTGATAAAAGCCTGTCCTGACTTTTCTGGCGAGTCTATTTTTGTGCTCTGGGTGGCAGCATCAGCTCTTGCTCCTGTGCCTTCCCCACCGGGGGCTCATCCTGCTTGGCAAATGCAACCTGACTGCAGAGTTAATTATATTCCCCTGAGCCAGGCAGTCAGGCCAGATTTGGCCTCACAGTGGCCAGATGAATGGTTGGTGATCATCTAGAGAAGCACATCATTCCCACAAGCTCAGTCAGGCCTCAAGTGCCAGCATTTGTAATAATTCACAGTCCTGTAATGCTTGAGCACAAAAACACCCCAAGAACACAGATCTTGAAGGAAAGTTGCTTTCCTACCTCGTGGCTTAAGGTTTGTGTGATTTCAGCTGCCATTCTGATAGGTTTCCTCCAGGTTTGGACCAGGAGCATTTTGCTCATGTGTTTTTTCGTTATTTATCAGTTTTCTGGAGATCTCCAGGATCCTCTGGGAACCTTTGCCATCCCCTTTACAGCATGGTAGGAGCAGAGATGGTTGGTTGCCAGTTCAGGTTGGTTTCTGGAATTAACAGCAATCCCTTACAGGACCCAGTTCATAATGTAGCTTGAATGGCTCCTGGAGTCTCTTCCTGTAACTCAGCTTTCAACCCTACTTTAACTTCATTTGTAGAATTGTAGCAATGGCTTATCCATACTGGAAGATAAAAGCAAAGCTGGTGTAACCAGAGCTAGGAATGGAAGAATGGACTTAAACCATTAAAATTACAGATCCCCCCCCCCATTAAAAATGAAAACCCAATAAAAATAGATTGAAATTTCCTGTTGGATTAGTAAATTATCCATTAGCATTAAGAAGTAAAAACAGGAAAATTGACTTTATGCCATGAGGAAAAGAAAGGCAGAAATTGTACAAAAAAAGAAGTATCACAGTCTTTACATCCACTGCTAATTGTCATTAAAAATAGTGGTTTAGCCATTTATAGCAACATGACAGTTTAAGAATACAACAGATAAGGCATTCCAGGCACTAACATATTTAGAGGCTGAATATTCTAAAATCCAGAATTATATTAACATTAAAAATATGCACGATTTTAAGGTTTCTAGCTTTCTTTCAGTAGTTATTATCTGCATTTCTAATCTATATGGAAGAAAAACTCCAGTAAATCATGGGCACTTTTGTTCTCCTATTTAGAAGTGCATGTATTACACAAGGAAATGTACACAAGCTAGAGATGGAGGAACTGTGTATGTGTGAATGTACCTACTCAGGAATTGCACCTGAAAATTTGTGTTTGAATAATTCACTTTGTCTAAACTTGTGTACTATAAATCTCGGTCTTGGATTTCAGTATTCCAAAATTTTGTTTGATTTTTGGGACAACTAAAACATTAAACTCTTTGCCAGTACTCCAGAGCCCACAGTTCCTAGGCAGTTGTACTGGAACTGTGTTACTGGGCTGGCTGCCAGGAAGGCAGGTAGGGTTTGTTCTGCTTGAAACTCAGCTGCTCTGCAAAAATGTCTGAATTTTGGTGACACAGCAAATGATGTTGCAAAGTATTTTGCTGGAATTCTCAGGGTAAGTGCAAAGTCCATATATGAGTTCGTTTGCACCTGAATTTAGCATCACTGATGCAGATACTAATGGATGAGTGTGTTTTAAGCTCTCAATGACAGTATATTATTTGATTGTTATTTCAGCTGTGAATATGTGTGTGTTGTTCTACTGTTACTGAAGCAATCCTCATTATTCATCAGTGACTTCAGTGTAAAAGAGAAAAAAAGGGGAAAATCCCTACCAGGCTTACTAAGCTGTGCTCCATAATCTCAGTTTCTCATCCATCTCACTGGATCACAGCAGAACATCTCCACACCTGTTCTCCTTGGGAAGAAAAGCTCCATCACAGATTCAACTGCTCTGAAATATTCATATACCTAGAAAGTCTTTGGTTTATGGTTTATCTTGCAGAAGAAGTAAACCCAGTATTTGCTTCCAGTAGGCAATTTTTACTGAATAAAACCAAAATCAAACTCCAAATCTAGACAACTTGCTATTTTGAAATTTCCTTGTGTGAATATATTACAAATCCTGCAGCAGATAACAATTTTGTGTTCTTTCCGTGAGCCACCAATACTGTTCTAATGAATTACATCTCAATATTCATATCTAATAAGGTTTGGTTACTTATTAAGAATATATGGGATTTTGGGGGATTAGCTAGATGGAATTTGGGAGTTACTCTGTAATTTGGATTGGATTTTTAATTTTGTCTAGATTCAGATTTTTATTACTTGAGTTGAAGCACTTGAGATTAATGAAACAGTCTATGATAGATAACATGTTTATTCTTTGAAGAAAAAGCAAGTTAATTGTGCCTGTCTTACATGGACTGCATCTGTTTGCTTACTTCACTTGCCAGCAGGTGAAACCTGTGCTAACCAAGGAATGTTTCATGCATTGAAATTTGGCTCAGGATAGGAGATCTCAATGAGCAAACCCAGGAACAGTTAAGACAGCTCTGCCTACAGCCCACCAGATCACCCCCAAAAAGATCTCTGAGCCATAGTCAGTAGATGAAACAGAAATATTGTTGTTTGGGCTGCATTCTAAATCCTATGAAATGATTATGGGATATTTTTGCCACGGAGTGTTGGGTTTAAAAGGCAGCATCACTAAGTCAAAACTGGAAAAGAAGAAAAGAAAAATGAGGTAGACCTTGCCAGCTGCAATTACATCTTCTAGTCACTGAAATGTAATATAATTCAATGTCTGTATTAGCATTCAGCATTGTTAATTCATGGGCAAGTAATTTAGTTGAATTCTCAATGAGAAATTGAATTTGAGGTGACTCAGCAGGAAAATCAGTGTGTTCTGTAATTGAATGGAAAATAGTTGAGTTATCGCTGGCAGCGAGTTGATGTAACAAGGCTTTGTATTACATGTGCCATGAATAGACTGAATGGCTCGACAAGGATTACATTTATTTCACATAATGAAGCACAATAAAATGTGGAGTAATTAAGTACCAGAGAAAACTACATGACCCAAATCCAATGTGAAATGTCCCAGTTTAGGGAGAAGTTAGGAAATATCCATATTAGGAATGTTTATGGTAGAGTGTTTCAGTCTTGATACAGTTGATTCCTGTTTCAGTCCTGATACAGCTTTGTTGTAGGACATGATTTGACAGTGTTTCTAGGTTCTTATCAATTTATTTTTTACATGTCTCTGGTTGTTTGATTGCAACGTTCACAATAACATCCAGAAAGAATTTGAGTGGAGGAAGCAGGGTGATAAATGTCCTCTGAAACAGAACTCTCCTGAAAAATGAGGTGGTAGAGGTGCTGCTCTGCTTCAGGGAGCTGCATCACAGCACCTCTTGTCCTTCCTTCTGCAGGATGTGATGCCATAATTTACAATAGGCTGTTCATTTCTGACTCAAGCTTTCTGCTGAGGAAAAGGTGAGGTTAATTTTGGTCTCATCCAAGTACAGGACAAGCAAACCATCCTTCCAAAGGAACAGGCTCTAGGGGCATTTACTCAGCTTTTATAGTCAGTCTCAAAGCTTGAACATGAAGACTTTTGAAAAGGATTTAATTCAAGACTTGTTCATATCAGTTCATCTTGGAAAAGTTTTTTTTACCCCAAATGCAACTTTTGCAATCTGACTTGTCAGGTGACTCACTAAACATAATGATTGAACTTGTGCTGTATTCCCATAGGTTGTTTTCCTCTAATATTCACATCTTTAGCCAAACATCCATTATCTGCATTGGTGTTTGGAATGCCAGCCTCTCCTCTGTGAAATGGGCAATTGTGGAAAATATCCTTAACTCCAAATCACACAGATCAGGTGTGACAGCTCCTCACAGCTCTGCAAAGGTTTGCTAAGGAACAGATGAGTATCAATAGCATTACAAGAACTCCTTTGAATGTACAGGTGTCTGCATTTTTAGTTTGTCAAATGCTTAAAAAGGCTGCTAAAACCTGATTTAAACATAAAAGCAGATGCATTCTTTTGAACAGGGATTAGAAAGCAAATAATTAATCATACATACCTGAGGATTTATGTAAGCAGCTGCTTAAATAAGAATCATAAACCTACAAATGCAGTCTCTCCACCTACTTTGCATTCTCTTGAATTAAAAAAAAAATTGTGGATTTGTTTGGTAGATAGCACTTGACATCAAAAGAAAAATGCTAACATATTCTCCTGGTACCATATAGAAATAAAAATATTCTTAACAAACATCCTGTGCTGTTTTTAACTAGGTGGTAAATGCTTTACAAATGCTGGAGCTTGTAAGCTGTAGTGCTGATTAGGTAAATTAGGATTGGGGTAACTGGAGGCTGTGTAGGCCTTCTACACCATGGAAGTTTGTTTTCCATCCAGTAAAAAGATCGAAATTTGCATGACGGTCATGAAAAAAAGATTGGATGGTCTGAACAGGCTTCTAAGTATTATGGGAAGTGTATAAAACTGACTGGTTTTGACTTTAAGTCAGGTGAAACCAAGTTGATTTCACAGTTATGTTTTCGAATCCGCACATCAGACCAAAATCAAAAGGTCTGGATCTGAGGGAAGTGAAAGAGAAAAACAATTTTTTGCATGAACAGCTACAGGATGAGATCACCAGGAGTCACACAGCTTTAGTGTTTGGTGCCAGTCTCCACCACACACGGTAAGCAAGGTCTGTACTCTGTTCTGCTGAGTGACTTGCTGGAAGTTCATCATTTGCAGTGAATTCCGTGGGATAACAGAGTTTTTATGAATAAGGATATGTAATTCTGGCAACACTTCTGGGATTTGAGGGACCAATGCTTTACATATCAGTTTATTGAATTTGGACTGAGGTCCCAGAGCTGTAATAAGAAGTTTAAGCTTATGGCAATAAAGCTACCTGCAGTAATATATTTAGGCACGAGGGCCCAAACTCCTGCAAAAGAAAAAGTCACTCACTTCTATTCAAAATTCAGCTCTCATTGGATTTTTGTCCCTGTTACTTCTCTTGTCATACTCCATGAAGATTTTACTATCCTTGCACTCCACTTCTCTGCCAGTTAAACATTCAAGATGTAGAATTAAACTTTGTTGTAAAAATGGAGGAATAAAGAGAAGCAGGAGAGAGATGGGGAGCCTTGCCAGCTACTCCGAGGGTTCCTACACGTGCGTGGTCTCTAGTGCTCTCTCTCAATTCTGCTGGGGATTGGAAATAACTCTTTCCCTTTTCTGAGCAACATTTTAATCTTGTTGCTGCCTTGTCACCGCGTTCATGTATCGCAGCCTTGCTTTTATTGCACTGAGCTTGTTTTCATGGGTTCCTTTTCCAACATATCTACTGATGAAATTGAACACTTGGGGGTTTGAATTTGACAGCTGGAAGAGGAGAGAGGGTGTCTCTGATCCCGCTTCCACAGAATTCCCACAGTGCCCCCTACACTGAAAGGCTTTAAATGTATCTCTCCTTTGAACATCTGATGCTGCTAACAGGAATGCTTTTGTAGTGTCTACAACTCACTTTATCTTGTTCCAGGAACTGACAGTGTCCCTAGAATACTTTTAAAAGGAGAACTTCTCGGGTAAATTCTTCCTCTGGTATATTTTTTCCTTTTTTCCATACTGCATCTAATGAATATATTCCTTGAAGAGCAGATTTCAACAACTGTTACCTTATAAACTTTTAACCCCGTCCCTTGATGTAGTGGCCTCTTTCAGGCACACAGGACCGTGGAGGACAGACACTCTGCACTAACTAAAGATAAAAACTCTACAGTAGAGTGTGACAGGTCTCTTTTTAAGGTACAGCTCTGAATCTCTGCTTAAAAAAATCAATGGGGTTCAAGTACCACAGGTTCCATGTCCTGTGGATCCACATGGATTTTTAGTTGACTTGTAATCTCCTTGGTTTCCTCCAAAGCTGTGAATTTTCATGCCTCCTCCTCAGATGCTAAGCAAGTCAAGGGTTCATCCTCCCATCAAAGTTGAAAGATTTAGTGGGAAGAGATTTGCATTGAAACATTTACAGAGATTGCTTGTGGCTCACTGCAGTCTATCAAGCCCCTTTTTAAACCTCACAGTTGTAAACCCATTTCTAAGCTTGTCGTTTGGAAACAACTCTACATGAGAAGGTGAAAGGAGCATTTTCCACAGCGGTCTGGAATGTAAGAGCCAGTGAGAGGAGCAGAATGGGAGAACTGCTGTGAAAGGCTTCAGTAAGTGGCTGTTTTGTAGCAATCATTGAGTCTTGCATCTCAAAAACTCCCACTATTGCTCTGAACTTCATTGAGGAACAGCAATTGGCAGCATTTAAACCTTTACACACACTGGAGCACGTGTCTGAGTACCCTGATTTAGCTTTCTTCCCCTACCTGGGAAACACCTTTGGAATTGTAGTGTTTCACTATGGAAGAGCAAATAAATGGGGCATGAGTTGTGTCTCTCAGTACTGGAGTGTGTCCATAAACCAACTGCATCCTGAAAGGATGAAGCCAAATATGTCAGGATTAAACACGGCACTGAAACAGAAATTATGGTATTTTTTTTATAGAAGCGAACAGGTGGTGCTTTTAATCCAACCAAAATTAACCCATATTCAATAATTTATGCACTCAAATTGACTCTAACAAATTCTGCTTAATTATGCATTCTTGGAAACATGCTTTACATTTGGTTTCAAATTGGAATTTACATCCAGCTATGGTTATCTTCCCACAGCAGTTTCAGTATGTAATGAAGTAAGGAATTCAGGATATAAAGAATATTCAAAGTAACTTTGCTCTGAATCCAGTTGCAGTTGTCTACACAGTGTAATTGTCACATTTTCCCACAATGAAAATTAAAAACCCCCATATCTTTTTAAAAAAGCTGTTCAAAGAATGTTCTCACAAAACGAAAATAAAAATAGAGCAGCTCATTAGATCTGTAGCTTGACTCAGGAAAACATAAATACAGGAGTCAGTCTGTGTTTGAAGTAGAAAAAAGGAGGACAAATACACAGGTTGTCAGTAATCTTTAATGTCTTTCCTTTGTCTCACTCTGAAGTAAAAACAAGTGAAACTGTTGAAAGATAGGTTTATCTAATTCATGCCAATGGACTCTCTCTTTCCTCCCCCTGATTAGTACTTGGAATAATCTTTCTTTATTGATGTGGTGCACACTTTTTTTGTGTGCATATCTTGCTATTTTCTTCTGAAGAAAAAATGCTGCAAAATGATCAAATATATCTTTACTATGCAGTTTGGAGGAAGCTGAAAATTATTTTTCTTCTGCTCTTAGTGTTGACAAAAAGAACTATTTAATGTATTTTTCTTATAACAGGAACTGGAATAATACTGCAGGAGTGAATTAGCATTAGTTCTAATCTTGCCTGGGAAAAAAATCAATCATGTTTTTACCTTTTTGTATGTTAGACATCAATGAGATTGTTCATATGAATAAAACCAATTTTTAATTTTTACAAGACTGAGCAGCAGTGGAGAGCTCTGGACAAGGTAGCAGTACTTGTACAATTTTTAGTGTTTAGCTGATCAATTTTCAGGGAAACTGAATTTTTCCCTTTCAGCCTGTCTTGTAATCTGTTCATTGCTGCCACACAGGATGCCACTGACTCTGTATTGGCATTGCTAAAAGTATTTATTTTTTCTTGTAGAGTTGAGGAAAGAATGCAGTGGAGAAAAATCAAAGCCTTTGCTGAAAATCCTGGTCTGTACTCAGTTGGGAGTGTCCAGCTGGAGTGTCCAGGGTTTGAGCAGATTTGGTACCACCTTCGTGAAATTTCTGTCTCAAATTGCAGGGACCTTGTTGGTAAAAGTAGAAACTTCAGCCTGAGGAGCAAGGAAAGCTCCCCTTGAGGGAGGGAGAAACCTGAACTGGGTGAAAGGCCTGGACAGTGCAGAAACTTGAGGGACATTTGAGAAACTGAGGTGAACTGAAACCTAAAAGTTCCAACTTTCTCCTCACCCTCAGCATAAGCAGAATTTTTATTCCAGTTCAAATGTTGTAACACAGTGAAACGTTGCTGCTGTAAAGAAGCAGTCACTGAAGACCTTTCACAAAAGGTTGTGAGTTGTTAGCATGAAGAACAGCATCCAAACAGAAGCCTTTTGCTTGTCCTATCTTGTTACATTTTTCTTAGCGTGTTTCCATGCAGAAAGGTAGGTGAAAGCTCCCCTCTGTCAGGGGATGTTTGTAGGCAAGGAAAAAATAAGATCCTGGGTGACATCTAGGGGACGTGGTGGGTACGTAGCCAAGGCTGATGTGGAAAATTAAGGAAAACAGTCCTGTAGTAATCTGTGTTTACTTCTATTTGCAGTTCTTGTGTTTGTATGTATTTACATACACGAATAATGATATGTATGAGGAAAACTGAAGGGAGAGTCTGGTTTGATGTCCCAGGAAACCTGAGGTAGAGCAGAGCATGGAAAGCAGTGACACTGTGTGCACACCTCAACCTGCAACAGAAACAAAAAAAGGAGCTAAACACCACTTTTGCTTTCACAAATAGCAATCTAGAATTCAGGCTATCTATTTGTCTGCAGTACTTGAATTATACCACAGTAAAGAACTTTATTATATAATAATTACTAAGTAAACTCAGCAGTTACAGTGACCCTTCAAACTTTGATGCTTGAGTTGTTTTCTGTGCAGGCCAAGGGAGGCAATTCTGCCCCTCTGGTTCACTCTCATGAAATTCCCACCTGGAGTGTTCCTTCCAGCTCTGGTGACCCCAGCACAAGGACATGGAACTTCTGGAGTGAGTCCAGAGGGGCACAGAGAGGGTCACAGGGCTGGAGTCAGGCAGGGAGAGATGGGGGTGGATGCTCAGCCTGGAGAAGAGAAGGCTCTGGGGAGACCTTGGAGCCCCTTCAGGGGCTCCAGGAGAGCTGGGGAGGGACCTGGGACAAGGAATGGAGTGACAGGACAAGAGGGAATGGCTTTAAACTCAACGAGGTCAGATTTGGATAAGATATTAGGAAGGAATTCTTCCCTGTGAGGGTGGGGAGGCAAAGGTTGCCCAGAGAAGCTGTGACAGCCTCAAACATTGAAAGTGTCCAGTGGGGCCATGAGCAGCCTGGTCTGGTGGAAGGAGTTCCTGCCCATGGCAGGGTGGAATGAGATGAGCTTTGGGGTCCCTTCCAACACAAACCATTTCATGATACTCCTAGTGACCATATAAAATGGAGTACTGGGGCAGAACAGAGGTTTCTGGGACATGAGGCTGGTCACAGCTTTCTCCTGCTGTTCCTGTGACCAGCAAACAGCAAATCCAACCCAAACCCCCTTGTCTCTGTAGTAGCCTCCAGTTTACAGTGCAGAAGTTCAATTTTTAGAGCTCTCATGAATTGTTCAGTACATGCTGTTAATTATCAGCCAGTGTGAATCACCAAAGTCATAACCTGACTCCTAAATGAGTTTCCCATAAATCTGTTCTATTCATTAGAGGTCAAGTTGATAACTGCTAAGAAGGAATATCAATGCTGCATATCAGTCTAGAAGGGTATAATTGTAACTAAAAAAATCCTCAATCTTCCTCTAACTGTGCTCTAGATAATTTAAGCGTGGAACTCAAAGCCCTCAAGTAGCTGTTATTTCTTAACAAGACGCTGTGAAAGAGGAGAACAAATGAGAAAACCGTTGCAAAATAATTGTGGACATTTCTAAATATCTTGTGTATCTATGGAATAGAGATGGAATTTGTTTTGATAATCTTAAAGACTTATGACCAACCCTTTTCCTAAATACATTATCGATTATAGAGAATAATTATCCATAGGAAATATTATCCATTGGGAGGTATAGGAGATATTATCCATTGTAGGAGACAGTAACAGACAAGCTTCAGTCTTGGAAGGTGACAATAGGGGGAATTAATAAATTAATATCAACATTCAGTTTATGAAGATCTACTCTTGTATCTTCATGTTTAAAAAATCCCCAGCTTTTCTTCTAATTTTTCATGGTTGGTTGATTAGGGAAAAAAAGCAGCTGAAACTTACTTAGAGCATTTTAAAATAGAACATTTCTACTGTGTACACTCTAAGGTCACATCAATTTGAGAAAAGCTGCTGAAAAAAAATCAAATTATGAGCTAGAAATGTAATATAAACATACTCTGAAACTAAATCATGTAGCTCATATATGCCACGTTTTTGGGAAGTTACATTTGTGAGCTTTCAATAAGGAATGCAATGCAGTAGAACTTTTGGGAACAATTTTAATTTATTATCACTTGCAATGTGTGTTTAATAAAAACATGCAAATTGTCTTTGTAAGAGCATTGATTCAGGCAGGTTTAGTGGTCTGGACATCAAAAATATCATACAATAATCAAAAATGTCTTTCTTGTTAATAGGCAGGTCCTTTTTGGGTACCCAACAGTCATGTGGTGTAAAGCCCCATACTTCTGCTGAATTTAAATAAACTGACAACAATTAAGTTGGTCAGAAGAAATGTTTCCTTTTTATGGACAACAATGCCTTCCTTCCTGATAGATTTGCACAGGTAAAATTTTGTACCAATATGAGGGTTTTTTTGAAAAATCTGGGGACAACTGCTGGCTAAATTCCATGTATCTGAGCACAGCTACATGGTATTTCTGCTGCTGCTATGAAATGGAAGCCAAAATGGAAATATGTAGAATTTTCATGCCATGTGAATGGTGAAACTTTGAAATAGATGCTGACAGAGGAGTTTATTTTTTTGACTAGGATTGCAGGATGGGAGGAGAGGTGATGAAACAAAACCAAGGAACTTTGAGATGAAGAAAAATCTGACAACTGAAGTCTACGAATTATTAATAAGATTATAGTTGGTTTAATGGATCCAATTAAATATAATTGACCTAATTTTATCAGCAAAAATTGTTCTGTTCAATTAGCATAAAATCAGGACAGCACCTACATCAAAAGCTCCATATTAATACTTTTCTAATATACAGCATCTTACAGAATGTACAAGTCTTCATCTGTACAAGATTGTCTCTATTTGGGTTGTTTTAAGATTTTTTTTTTATAACAGGGTTGATTTGGTTTGAGCCACAGGAATGAATTGTTAAAGTCTCATTTTACTGACAGATGTGACAGTAACTCTATAAATTGTTTATTGTACCATGTTCATGTGTCCTGCTCTAAAACTCATCAAATTAACTGGAAAGTCATCAGTTGACTTCAAACAGGCTTTTAAATAATGCCCACAGATAAATGTGCACACTTTGTACTGTAGGTCTTCTCAATTTTAAATTTTAATCTTTTAGTGCTGTCATGGACTGAATGTGCAGTTCTGAGATTTCAGAGCTTCTTCACCAGACACTTCTCTTGAAGATTTTATTAGTTTAATCCTCCAACACGAAAGGATCAGAGGCTTTCCCTCAAATTTGGACTGTGCCATTTGGGAGAAGAGGAATAACTTGTAATTTTTGATTCCATTCCTGAATTCGGTGGGAGATGAATGCGGCATTTTGAGATTCTGACTCTTCCTCATTAAAGAGGAAAAAAGAGGTTGTGGGAGGTGTAAAAATCTCATTTGTTAACTTTAATCAGTTAACTGTGAGTGCTTTTAAGGATTCAGTCAAATATATTTCTTAAATCAAATACATTTCCTTAATCAACATAAAGTCTGTAATATTTAAGGGTAACTGCTGTTCACCAATACCTGGCTTGTATTTTTTCTCAGTTTTAATTACAGCTTCTTACTCTTGTTGTTTGCTTTAGTAATTCTTTGTCTATACAGAAAATTATAGCAAGTTTAACAGAATCCTAGTTCAAGGAAAGTTATTTACGTGAACAGATCTTGCTCTAAAGTTCTTTATGCCTGGATTTGACCAAGGCCCTTAACCTGTCTCACCTTCAGAATGTTTAAAACATCTCTAAAACCTTCACATTCTTCTCTTCACAAAGAGGAAACCTGCCTGTGTCCGGAATCCTTTTTTCCCCAGGTTGATTTTATGACAACATTTCACTCTTCTACCACAATTCACTTCAAATTTGTCCTCAGTTTCTGTTGAAGATTACAGTGACCCAGCTCCAATCTTAGAAAACCCTTTCCAGCTAAATTCTTACACCCTGAGGAAAACGCCTCTGTATTTTGCTTTAGGCTTTTTTAGCCATCAATGGCAGGTCTTTTACAAAAGATGCTCCAAGGCCATCTTTAACCTCTTTGTCCTTTCACTCTCCAGGTGCTTCAGAGCAGGTAAGGGATTTTTAAATACATGCCAGTATGTGTGGAAAAATAATTCCTGACAAGTAACTGTCTTTCTGTCTTTCCAACTTCCATTTCTGTTCACAAAAGTGGCTTGCAGTATTTTCCACACATTTTAGAGTCAATAATCATTTGTTAATAGTGAATTTTTGAAACTGAGTGGGGAATATTTGACTAGATTGGTTATCTATGTTGCAAGTTTTATTTTTATTCCAGTTAGAGGTAGGATAATAGCATGAAGTTTTCTCAAAAAAGCAACTCCATACTTCTAGTTAGAGTATTTTCTAGCACATCCAAAAATATTCCTTCCTTATCTGTGCACTAAAGTTTTTCTAACAAATGAATACTGGAGGCAGGAACACAAATGAAGTGAATGTTTAAAATTTTACGAGTTTTTTACGTGATCTCTTCTGATCTACCTCTATAGCAACTTCTGTAACACAAAGCAAACAGCATTTCTCAGAGGAAAAGAAAATGAAGGAATTTGGTGTAGATCTGTTGGATGGGTTAGTAAGGGTAGAAATACATGTTTACTACTCGAGGCTCCCAGCTCTTGCAATAATTGGTGATGTTCCTAAGGGTTTCCCTTCAGGAGTCATTTAATGCCTATAAATCACAGCTTCCTTTCCAGGTAAATATCTGCCTGTCAAGGCTGCAGAAAAAAGCACGAACCCAAGCACTCCCTGAAGTTAAAAACCCAACTAAACAAACCCTTAAAAACAGGTGAAGCAGAGAGATAAAAGATCAAAAGAAAGTGAATTTCCATAGTTTTGAAAACATGGGTTTTTTCAGGTTCTACTTGTTTTCTGAGCACTGGGTTTATTAATGCTGTTTTTATTTGGATGCTGATGACCATAGCAGTTTTTAACACTTTGAAAAATCAGAATTTAAATTCTCTGAATTCAAAAGGGTTTGTTTGAATTCCTATGGGATGCTCTGGATCCCACTACTAGCAAGGGATCTTGCTTTGGAGGAATTATAGACTGGACATTGGAAGGGTTTAAAGGGCTTGGAACTTTTGGTGTTCACATAAACTAAACTTGCCTAACTGCAATTGTTCTGTTGCACGTCTTCCTTGCTTAAAGTTTATTTTAAGATGTGTTTTGTTCAGCAGTAAACGCCTCTTGTTGTCCTTCAGAGAGGTGTTTTCTCCTTTGTCAGCATCTTGTTCCCTGTATACTTGAAAAATATCCTTAAACCTCAATCCTTTTAATTCTATATTTCTACCTTGCTATGTTTAAAATGCCTGTGACTTACCTGTCCCTCAAGGACTGTGGTGTTTTTGTACATTCAAGTCTTCTGTTCTTCCCTTCACATTTCCATCATCACCTCCCCAAAGTGCTTGCTCTAGACAAAGATAGAGTCTGGGCACACACATAACCCTGAAGTTTGCTGCGTAGAAATGCATTCCTGATTAACACAACACAAAACAGTGAAATAAATATGGAAATAGCTCTGTTTTCACATCACACTGAGCAGGGAAAAAGGAGCAGAGGCTAAAATGAGCAGTTCTGCCCAACGCCCCTCTCGTCACCTAAATAGGAAGATTGGAGGCTGAGTACTGGTGTCCTGTGAGGAATCATTCCAGTGAGACTTGGATGTTTTAATCTAAAGATCATGGGCTGGACAAGAGGAAATTTTCTCTATTGGAGATGTAGTTAGAAAAATCAGGTGTAGTGGTGGGAGCAGAGACCCTTGTTCAGGTCATCTTAGAGGATTTCGGTATTTTTAGGACCTACTTTGTCAGTAATCAGTGTCTGACTTGGGAGATCCATGAGGGAAGTGTGGCACTTGACTCTCAGGCTCTACACTACTGCTGATTTATTTCCAGTTTCCTGATCAGCTAAATCCCTGAGATTAACCTGGAAATGCCAGAGGCAATTTGAAACTTCTTGAACTGGTAACCTGCAGGTGTTCTCACTTGAAAACCACCCCAAAATTATCGAGTCTTGGGGTCTCCAGAGCAGAATCTGGGACTGAGAATGGGATCAAACCCTGTGTGATGTGGATGAGGCCAGAAAGTGCCAACTCTGGCAAATGTGGGCATTACCAGAGTTCAGCTGAACAGCATCTTCCTAGAGAAACCAAAGCACTGAAGTGATTGCTGAGAGCACAAAGCACATTGCTTAGCTGCACAATAATAACCAAAAAAAATCAGGGCACAGAGGAGTCTCAAAAGCATCATATGCTGAATAAATACCCACAATATGTATTTTATAGTGTATTTAAAGCAAAAGATCAATCTCAATTTACATTGAGTTGCTTTCTCTTATTGTGAAAATAAGTCTTTAGACCTGCTTTGCATGCAAATTTAAAATGCTATCTAAAGAGTTCTGGATAGCTGGATCAGCAAAGTATATATAGAGGGAAAAAAAGTAGATTTTACATCTGTACATACAGAAATGAGGGTTTGACACCCCATGATTCACTTCATTAAAGTCAGTTAGTTTCAGACCTCTGTTCAGAGCAATAAAACGTGGGGAAACATGAAGTAAGGGAAGAAGGAGTGCATTAATGTCAGAACAGTTGTGAAATTAATGTGACCCTAAATAATAACCCTTTAGGCAGTACTGTTCAGACAGTAGTGACCAGGGCATTGCCAAGAGCTAAATTTGAATTGCACATTGTGTTACAAAACCAGTGTTCAGCAGTTCAGGTAAAGTTAAGGTTCCTTTTTTTAGCAGTAAATAAAGCAGAAACCCAGATCAGAAGATACCCAGTCACCCCCATGGATCACAAATAAACTGTGAGTGAAAAAACCAGAATTTTGTACATGTAAAACAAATACATGTTTATGTTCTGGGGAAAAAAAATCACATCAGTTTCCAGTAGCATCAGCAGTGTCTGTAAATGCAGTAGTAATTGTTTAACAATTAGGAAATTCCCAAAATGTAGATAACTAATGTTATTTTAGTAATGGGAATTGAATTGCAGGTTTTGCCTATTTTTTCACATTTTTCTTTAAACCAGCCATTTCAAAAAGTGGATACATTTGTTAATTAAATTTCAGAGTGTATTTTATGTTAATTACCCACACAATTAAGCAATACTAACTTACTGCAGAATTACAGCTAAATAAAATACCGAATATTTTCTGATAGACACCTTTTTAGGCAGTGAGGCAACAGGGAAGTGAATCTTAGAGTATGGCAAAGTGTACAGAGAATTCTGAACTTTATTCTTCCCACATAAGCATTCAGATATAAACAAAATTTTTATTGTAATTCTCAGCTTAGCCAGATTTTAGCCACGTGTTCAGGCTTTGTCAGCTGCAGTGGATGTGGGAAGAGCTGGTTTACACTGGGAATATTTGAAGTGGCTGAAGAGCAGCTCTCAAGCTGATGAGATTGTAGCTGGAACAGCGGTGTCCATACAGTGAAACCTCTTCAAAAAGAGCTCAATAAATAGCTCTTTTCTGTAGCTTATAAAGGAAAATAAGAAGTTGAGTGTGATTCTGTGATACTGACTTAAAGGATGTCACCTGCTGCTGTGACCTGCATTTTGTTGGGTCTCATTAAACAGCCAAAATACCTAATTTTTTATTTGTATTATAGTTTGAATACTGAGGTTTGAAATATTTTATTTGAGAAATGATACTAGACTATCCCATGGAATTTGAAAATTATGCTTTAAAAAACCTACTGAATTTATGAAAGGGCAGCAAAGCTGATAAAGACATTGAAAACCCCACACCACCTCAGTGTTTCTTCTGTCAGACTTCAGAAATTTTTTGTTCTCAAGAATCAAATTTAGGAGCAGGGATGAAAGGATGCAGCTCTGCTCGTTTCTCCTCACTTTGTGGAAAGAAACACCCAAGTTTGTTTGCCTTATTGTTAGCAAGGAGAGCCAGAAGTTGTGTTTTAGCCCACATTCAACATTTAATTTGTAGTTTCATTAGAGCAGCCTTTTCTACCTCTTTGTTAATTCTCCTTCAGTAGCTTCCCAAGAGCTACTTGTTTCTTTTACATTTGTTACTGAACTGTAGAAGGCTGATAAAATTTTGAGGGAGCAGTGTTTGCAATATTACAGAAGCCCTCTCTATTTTTCAAGCTACTGGTCTGAAGTGTGATTTGTAAAAAAAAAAAGTGGGGATGCCTTCAGACCCTAAATGTTGAAATGTTTTCAATGAGAACTGTCTCTGGACATAGCTGTTTAATAACCATGCTAATGAAAAGATGCCAGTCCCTCAATATCACAATCTTTGAGGATGACAATTGCGGAGAGGCTTTTAGGACATGGGGTATTTCTTCCCTCCTTCTGCAGGGGATTGTTGCACCAGGGAGGTTGTTAATTACGGTTTTTCACTGAAACAGTGGTGAGTGACTTTCAGCAGTGAAAAGAAAAAGACACATTTGAGGTAGAGAGATGCTGTAAAAAAGAAATAAAAGCCACCAAAGCGATTTCCCTGCTGATAGAGTTCTGTTAGTGTTTTGCATTATTTAGAACATACAAGAGCTAAATTGCTGTGAAAGATAATTGATGTCATAACAGGAGTGTTGAAGGCCAAAAGATGGTTGAAATATTTGACAGGCTTTTTGTTATTACCTCTAAGGTTACAGTGTCTGAAAAGCAAGCAGACATGATGTGATCCCGCAGCAGGAATCTGTTCTTCATTTGACTGTGGTAACAGTGAAATCACATTTATAATAACCAATATACATGTGTGTGTACGTATCTTAAGGGTTTGATAATTGGAGATGTAGTTACAAAGTTGTCACTGGCTTTTGAAATGTCTTACATTTTAAATAGACTGGAAAAAAACATAATACAGATATATCTCCAGCTGAAAAAGGAAGAACTGCCGAGAGACTTAGTGCAGCATTTCAAAACAGAAACCTAAAAACCTACCTTTATTTTTGCCTGTTTGTAACACTGTTGCATGCACAAACCACATATTCTAAGAATTATTATCACTTTCCTGCCTTCACACATAAACAGCTTTTCAGGATGAATGTGAGCCAAGCTTTAGAGATGCAGTCGTCTGTCCAATAAAAATAGGATAAGAAACCTCAAGTCTTTCACTAGATAATTTCATTGTATGTTTTAAATACTCTCTAGGAGAAAGGTTCAATGTAAAAAGCTCTGAGCAGCTGAAGGCTTATCTGAAACATTTCTAAAGGCTTGGTAAGAGCACAGAATCTCCTGCATGAAAATCTCCTGCAATGTGCCAAGGAGAATCTTTCACAATGGGGTTTGACAGAACTCTGTCAAATTATGGACTTTATATTTCTATGTTAGGTGTTTCCTGTGCATCAGGCTTGCTCATTTTATCCTGGTTCTAAAACATTCGGCTTGGAAAATTTAGTTCAGCCAGTTTTAGCTCAGAAAGAGTCTATTGCTTTCACAAGTTCCCAGGTTTGCACTTAGGGCAGGGGAAAGCATGGAATTAAGCATTGTTATAGCAAAATGAACCAAAGTCCCAACTTTTAGAAGTGAGTTTTCCTCCTCAGATTTTGCTCTGACTAAAGAGAATCCCAATTTGGTGTGAAGCTGTTTCACTGTTGCTAAAATTGCCAGTATTGGTCGTCTGAAGCTCAGCTGCACAACAGGGGAACAGGATGAAGTTTGTTACATCAGGGTTGTGGCTTTTAATACCTTGAAAATAAATACCAGCTTTCACCCCAAAGCAAACCAATTCCCCAGGGTGTTCTGAGGGAGCCATTGGCTGCTCTGTTGGACTCCCCCATCCCATTTTGCTGGGAATTCCCTGCCACCCCCCAAAGGTGCCCTCTCCAGGAGCAGTTTTCCATCAGCCCTAATGAGCAGCAGATGAAATCCCATTGGCTGTCTGAAGCCATCCAATTCTCACCCCAACTCTGCACATGTTAACATGTTGATAATGATATTTTCTCTGGGTTCAAGTGCTTCATTATCAAGATTAACCTTCATTTTATTCTTCATTCTAATACATATCTTCAATGTTAAGTCTTCTTCAGGGATCTCTTATCCTTTCCTGAACCCTCAATTTAGTAAATCCTGCTTATTCATGCTCTTTTATTCTATTCATTTCTTTTAAGGGTATCTGTTCTTACCAAGAATTGTCAAGGAAACCACCACCTTTGGCTTAAACAACATCCCCAGAGCTTGAAAGAGCAGTGTTATTAGATGGAGGAGTGAAATTATATTTTAATTTGCTTCCTAAATTACATTAAATTATGTATGATCTCTCTTTTGCTTCGTGCATCCTTTAAATTAGAAACTTTAAATAGGAGAAGAACTTTGTTTTTCATTACTAATTCCCTGATAATTAAGTATATACTGACTTTGTTTCAGAAACCATTAAAGGTTTGAAGTAGAATCCCTGAATTGCCAGATCTTGTAACAAAGCATGAGAATATATCCCATCCTGTATCAATTATTATTTTAGTTAATATTTTATCATAAAATACCACTTCAGTGCTGCTTCCCTACTCACTTTGTAGGCAGGACAATGGTAGCAAGAAAAAATAATAAATATTAATCTGGGAGATCCTCCTTCCTTTGCTCTAGAAAGAAATTTTTCCCCTTTTTGACCCCCGGCTGGAAAACACCATCTGTCCTTTGAATAAAAATAAAAATATCAAGTTAATGCCTTTTGAAATCCAGAGATTTAAATTAGAAATCTAATTTAAAACTGTAGGTGAGTAGACATAGAATGCATAAATGATTATAATATTATCCAGGCATTGCTTATTATCAGAGTTATTTAAGATGTGATACATGGGGAGCCTCCAGCCAGGTGTCAGCCCTTCCTTTCCCTGAACTTTGACTTGGCTTTTAAGGAGCAGGGCTGGTACCAAGGGATTATCATGGAATGAGCAGAGCAAGGGGACCAAGGAACACAAAGACTCCAGGGAAAGCAAAGGAGATTAAAGGATTGAGATAATTGCAGCAGCTTGGTGGTGAATTGTCCGCAGCATGTGGATAATATCTTATAAAGGGGAAAACTTCCTTCTCTAGGCTGAAGTGTAAATCATAACCTTTTAAACAGACCACAGAGGAGGTGTCAAAATGCAAAGCAGATCCTTGTGTGCTCAGGAATTTATCTTCCAATCCAGGCCCTGGCTGCCTCCTGGGGTTTGTTACTTCATCTGCCTCATTCCAAACTGCAAACAATTCCCATGCGCTTCCTGGAGCCCGCTCTGGCAAAGCTTTGGGAACATAAAAAGAGTGAATTTTACATTATACAAAGTATAGAAATAGAAGTTTTAAGATTCCCTTGAACCCATTTATTTGCTTGTTTGTGTTTTCTGGTTTTGGGGTGGTGGGTGTGTTGGTTTTTTTTCTTCTCCCTGCTTAGTGCAAGAGATTAAGAAAGAAGATTTCTCACTCATTTTTCCACTCTTTTCGTTTCATTAAATCAAAATGCATTTGGTCTTTAGCAACCATCAATTCTCCAAATGTTTTGTGGAGAGGAAAAATGCATTTATGTCTTTGTAGCAACATTAAACAAGGCAAGAAAAGTGACAAACATCCCATCAGGCTGTGTAATTATTGCCTATCACTCCTGCAATGTCTGCAGCTGTGTATTTATCTTCTGTGCATCTTTCTCCAATCCTCCACTGGAGTGAATAAGATCATCTACACCTACACCTGAAGAGGGAACAGAATTAAATTATAGACATTCTCTTTCAAATTTAATGAGGAGTAACATGTGTGTTGCAGCGATGGAGCCTGGATCTTGTTACCTATAAACACGAGAAATATCTTAAGCTGAAGCCAAGACTATTTTTCACATCTGATCCCAGCTCCAGCCCACTTGGATGAATCACAGAACTACTTAACAGCACTGAGAAATGACAGGAGTGACAAGTAATTGTAGCAGTTTATTTCATTTTGCTTTGCTGATAATGCAGTAGCTGAGGACTCCATGAAACTGCTGGAGCTGTCCAGGAAAGAAAAATAAAGTGTAAGCATGGGGTTAGTGGAGGAAGGCTTAGGCAGGTACTTTGTACCATTTACTTCCTTCCCATTTCTGGTGAGACATCTCCATCCTAAAACAATATTTCCTGTTCCATTGGCTTTATGGTGCTAGGCTGTTCTACAAGTGGAGGGGAAACAGGTGAAATTCAAATTACCAAACAAAAAGGAATGCTCCAATATCCAGACATTTTTATACTAACCCTGGCAGGATTACAAATGAAACTGCTGCTACACAGCTGTTGTGAATTGCCTTAATTCAAATCCAAAACTTTCCTTAATCACAAAAAAAAAATAAAAATATTTGCTTTAAAATTCTTTTAATCTTTTGATAGCACAGTATGTACTAAAAACCTGATAGGACGTTAATTCCAAATTGATTCTTCTGGTCTTCACTAGCCTCTAGCTGCATGTCTTTATGGTCTGATGAGGTTTGCACATGAGATTTAGAAGTTCATTCTGTGGTTTGAAACATTCAAAGAAGGGAGAGGAGACACATTTTTCTCCCCTCTCCAGCCTCTAAGCACAGGTTATGTGTGTGAATGGTACCTTAGGTTACAGTTCAAACCCAGAATTTTGCTTTTTGCCAGTCTGATGGTCCATGAGATTTTCCTTGGTTTATTTGCTAAAAAACTCTCCAATAACCAAGTTTGTAGCTCCTCTTGATTCGCTTTTGGTCCAGGGTGTTGGTAATAGGGGTCAGACCCTTTCCAGGGGCATCTGTCCCCTGCAGAGACACCAAGGAAATGCTCTGGCTCTTTGCATCAGCTGCTCTGTACTCCAGAAGCTGGAAGGGTGAGACCTGGTGATCAATGGAACACAGATCCAAATATATTGGAAAGGAATATAGTGTCAATACCCATTAGGATGGAGCAGCTAGATGGTTTTTTCCCTAGTTTTATCTCTATGATTTTTCTGTTCTTATTTTCTTTTAATGAGAGGCAAGGTTCTGGCCTGAAATACATCCCCTGACTTCACCGGAAACAATCTTAGGCCTCAATTCTGAATAAATTGAATTAAAGTGTCTTGGTCATGTTTGTCAGTCTGGATAGGCCACTGGAAGGTTTTAGACCCTCAGTGCAGAAATTGGCTTTATTGTGTCACAGCTGTGTGCTCAAAAGCTCTCCCAATTTTATATTGTATGTGGGGAGAGTTGAGTGTTTGATATCAGCCCCTCAGCTTTCTCAGCACTCAGGTTAACCTATTAAATAGTCTTCTAAATATAACAAATATTTGATGTATCAATATCTCCCTTTGGTCTTCCTTGTATCAGATATCCTCAAAAGCAATATCCCATCCTTTCAGATCACAATTCTCCCTTTGTACATCCATTTCCTTTATCACTGCTATCTTAAGGATCTTTTGTATCTCCTACTTGAGGGGTTTTTTTTTTCTGCATTTATCAGATTCCCTTGTTCTCCCAAGAAGACTTTGGTGGTTTTCTATTTTCATTTACTATTTGGTGGGTTTATTTCTGGGTTTTGTGCTGCCTTAATGTTAAAGATAACAATTAATTCAAATAATAGAAGATTTCCTAGGCCGATAGCATTCCATGGTATTGGTAAATGGTGGCATTTCTGTGTTAATCTATAGCTTACAGCAATCTCAGAAAATGGATTCTTTGTTTTTGCTTTAGTGTTGCCTTCTAGAATTTGCTGTGTACTTTTTCACAAATTTCAAGTTTTTAAAAGTCATGGATATTTCTCTAAAATTCTTAGGAATGAGTAGTTTACTGTGATTTTCATGGTGGGTGTTGATGTGGGCGTTGAGATTTTTAAAACAAAATGAGAGCGTTAGCAGGAACTTTTGTATAACAAATGTAACGTCCATTGTTCAAGGGCACGGTGTGTGCCTGGATATTTTCCTTTATTGGGAAATTTTTCTTCACTGAAGGCAGACAGAAAACTGTGAGCCAGTGGGTGGAGGTCAGAACAACATCTGCTCTACCCATGGAGCACAATCTCTGCTGCTGCTCGGAGAATCAATTGAGCCTGTAATAAGGAGAGCTCCAATATAGACAAGATGCACAGAACTTATTGATCAGAGCCTGAGTAAACCCAGCCATGGAGCCTGGCTGTACCTCAGGCTATTTACTGCCCATGGAACAGGCATTAGCAGCAGCTTTCCTGCCATGTTCAGAGATAAAAACATCCCAGACTGCAGAGCCTTTCGTTAACAAATGATGTTATTTGTCTCAGTTTTAGCCAGGATCCTGAGAGCTGTAATTATGGAGATGTGAGGGAAGGCACGTAAGTTATTAAAATATCACTGTATGTGAGGTTTCCTGGTGCAGAAGAACTGGCAAATAGAAAACTCAAGTTCCTAAAGTTTTGTTAAAAACGTAATTTTTGGAAAGAGAGCTTGCAAACTGATGAAATTAGGAAGCCAGTATTAAACACCAACTGCTTTAAAACTGGCTGGTTCTGGTAGAACTGTCTGGATCTTGAACGAGAATTCCTGGTGTAACTTTCAGGAATATTAAAATATCAGAAATTTCAAATGAATACTGATTATTTATCAAAGACATTGCTTTTGACATCAACGCTCTGAAATATCTTCAAACAGTGCGTTGGGCTGCTGGTGTATTTTAAACACACTTTGCATGGCTAGTGGTGGTGGGTTTTTGGTTGTGTTTCTATTTTGCTGGGTTTGTGGGGTTTTTTGGTCTTTTGGGGTATTTTCCTTTTTCTTCCCTTTTTTGTTTTGTTCTGCCTTGTACCCTAGAGAAGAACTTGTCCATCTTCAGGGACAGAGGTTATGGAACAGCCTCAGAGCTGTGTGTGCTCTGCAAGGCAGTGAGATAAGCCCTTGCTTGGCACTGTCAGTGGAGCCAGACAAGTGTGGCTGCGAGGTTTTTGTTATGCAATGAGAGGAAAATACCAACTTCCACATCATGCACTGGTCCCTCTTCATCTCCCTGCTGCCAAAATGGCAAAGCATGTTAGCTTTGACTCTAAAGATGAATTTATGGGAAATCAATTTTAAAGCAGTTGTTCTGGACATGCAGTGTCTAATTCAAACCCACTTAATTAGCAGCAGTTTGGCTTTCATTTTTAAACCCTGGGACTACAGGTGGAAATGGGAGAAGGCACATGCAACACTGGTTTGTGAGCTCCTCTAGAGAGAGGAATGGAAGCAGCTGATGGAGGTTGTGCACAGCACACCCAACTCAGAAAGATTTTTTAAATTTTTTTTTTTTTACCTTTAATTTTCTCTGTAGCTGTGATAGGTTCTTGTCAGTTAAAATTAAAAGACCATATTGCCAAATGCATAAAACCCTCACTAAAGTCAAAAATGTGTAACTGGAGAATGCAGTCACCCTAATGACTACAGAAAGTGTTATATATTTTACTGTTAAGGTATCTGTGCATTTGAAATTGTCTAATACTCTTCCTCTTCTGAATATGCATTCTTGTGAATCTGTTTCTCAGAATTGCTTGCTCTCAATCACACCAAAATTTTTTGTGAAAAGGAAGAAAGATTAGCCATATTTATGTACCAAATTTGGAATATTGAAACATGATTAAGTTAGTCCATTTTGGAGGCTGTTAATTACAGAATGAATTTTTTTTAATTTTCTGTAGCAGTGCTTAATTTGGCTGAAGGGTTTTGAATGAAATTTGAAAGCAATATCAGATAATGTATTGGAATTCAAGGAAAGTCACCAGTGTCCAGTGTACATTATAAGCTTTCATTCTGGATGACTGCTGAGCCTCTTTTGGGACTAATTCCAGGAAAAAAAGGTCTACCTATCAAAAAAATCAGGAGATAAAGGGGTAGAGGATCTAGTGCCTGTCTCTGGTCCAGTGTAGGTGAAATGAGAACTCAGACTGGGTGTCTCACAAACTAAACACACTCAAAGTCCATCACCCCTGTGTGTTTCAGGTCTCTCTGTGCACAAGAGCATTAACACAGCAGTTGTAAACTAAATATCTGAGGGCACCAGAACACAACCAGCTGTGATGTGCACTTCACAGCCATACATAAGCAGAAAAACAAAAATTTCAGCTATAGCATATAATCAAGCTGTCAGACTGTTCCCTTCTACTTCACAATTTTAGGATATGATGCAAATGAGCTTTTAAAATCGATTTGGATTTGTCAACACTGTTAATGAAAATGTTAATGCCTTGTTAGCTGTCGACTAATGATAGTGGAGGTTCTCATTCCTCACTTAATGGTGGCACGGAATGTAAGAAATCCTGATTTATGGGCTGCAAATGGAATCACAGAGTGAGCTCTCCTGCTCTGAGCGCTCCCTCCCGCCCGTGCCGTGCTGCTCGAGGTGGGATATTGATGAATGGCTTTGGGACTCATTTGGGGAGATCTATGAAGGCAGTTACTTCATAAGGTGCCATTCCATCCCAGTCGTGCCCTACTCTCAGCAGCTGAGTCATTGATTGCAGTCAGTCAGGGGAGCAAAATGCACAGACTTAGGGAGTGCTGGTAAAAGTGCTGATATTTGTACATTTTTTTTTATTTTTTCCAAAGGCTCGACTTTTGACAATGTTGCAATGATTGCTTTATGGATGCCTAATTATTCTGTCATTACATGAGGCTTTGTAGTTCTGTTCGGAGTGGCAAAGTCAGAGTTTAATTTTAGCAGATGCTGTTTTTCCTTTTGGGTGGGTTTTTTTCCTCCTTTTTTGGCAGTGCTTTTTGGATTTTTGATTGAAGAAATTGAACTTTGAATCTATACACATTCATGCATCATTTAGTTTCTAGACCTCCGCTCAATTACAATGCAGAGCAGAGATGTAGAGAGATCTGTGTGAGAACTCCTTTCCTGAAGAAATAATACAGCTTTAAATGCTGGTTTGTGGATGTGGTTTAGCATTATTGGCAAGATGAGCAATTAATATTAAGTGCTCTGTTTGCTTTCAGAACTTCACTTCATTAAAAAAAAAAATCCAAATTTAATGCTATAAATTTTTGAGGTTTAATATACAGAAGAATTGTTTTGGTCAGTGTTTGGTTTTGTTTTCACACTGTCAGTAGTTATTACTCTGTGTGTGGAGTTAAAACCTTCTTTTCAGCTCTGTATAGCTCCTAAACTTAATTTTGCCTTTGATTTGAAAGATTGGAATGTGTGGTTTCTTTATTTGCTTCTTTTGTTTGTGGTTTGGGTTGAGTTCCTGGGTTTTGCAAGAGAAACTTTCATTCAAGAAATTAAGATTTACTGGATGTTTCTTATTTACTAATTCCTGAATTAATGTGCTTCTCATTGCTCATATAAATGGTAGTTGTCTGAACTAAATCTGAAGGTTGTTTCTCAGTTTTTAAAATTAAATATTTGGCATAAGGAGTGTCAGAAGTTACCCCAGTATGGACAGACTAGCTCTCACTGCAGTGCTGTTTGAGGGGAGAAATAAGTGACTGTATTCAGGGTGTATATCCAGAACTTTCCACTGGGATCTTTACTCAAAAATTAAACTGCTTACATTTATGTTTCTCAGAAATAATACATTTAAAAATATATTAGTAAAGAGCTGAATTCTGTCCTTCTTCACTCGTCCTTCTAAACTCATGAGGTACCAGAGTGCTGAAAATCCAAGCAAAGAACATTCCTGTTCACAGTGAATTGATACTGAAAACATTTGATAAAAGAACTGATTTGTCCTTTTCCCTGCTGGGTTTAGATTTCAGTTAACAAAAAGCTGTGCAGAAGTAGCTGGTCATATATCAAAGAGTTTAGATCTAATAGGTCTTTGAACAGATAGTGTAAACATCTGGGAATAGAGGTTGAAAGCAGAGATGTTCTTTTATAACAAGAGGTGCCTTTTAAATCCTGGTCAGTGGTGTAAAAATGCTGTCAATAAGCAGAAACTTGCTGTAGTTGGTGACTTTATTAAGCAGCAGATTATTTTACTTTGAATTATTATGCTAAAAGCTCTTGAAGTACACTCCAAAATAGACATGGACTCCTGGATGGACACTGGAAAAGTCCTGGATTTTTGGTTAAACTTTACTTCTATAGTCAATTTTACTAATGTAAAATATTCTTCCATACAGAGATTTTTTGTTTGTTTGTTTGTTTTTCCTGTCCCCATTTGGGAAGGAGTTTGGAAGCAGCAACACTTCCGAGTTCAGTAGGAAAATGAAATTCTTACTGCTTGTAGCATTGTGTTAAATTATTAACTTACTTTGCATAAGTATTGGGTTTTCTTATGAATATCATTTTTATTACATTGCAGGTTTCTTTCCCAGGTACTTTTTGCTGCTGTGACTAAGAGAAGCATTTCTATGTGACAAATCCAATTTGTAGTTTGTAGAAACTCAGGGTTGCTTTTATTCCAGATAATTGATTAACCTTTGGTTACCTCGATTCATCTGGAGAAAATCAGGGCAACTCTCCCTATGCCTATCTTGCTTTGTTGTACTCAAGTTAGGCTAAACTCTTCAGATTGAAGAGACAGTGTTGTTGGGGTTTTTGTGTTTTTTTTTATTTTTTATTTAATGAGAAAATGTTGTGGCTCCTCAATGCTTAGAGAAGAGTTTTATTGAGCTTGAGCTCCTAAAGAGGGGACAGTTTAGTTCATAAGGAAATCTAAAAGCATCAGATCAGTGTAATAGCAAATTGCAGCTCTCTCAGAGGGAGCAGCACATGTATTTATTGGTTTCTAGCAATGCCTCAAATGTTCTCTGTACTTTGGTTTATTATGAAGTGGTTTTCCTCAGTACTATGACCTAATCTTTCATTATTCTCTTAATTCAATTTAATCTTGCTGTAGCTTTAATATAATATTTTGATCAAAAGCACATATACTTTGGTCAGCTGAGTGCTTTGCCATTTCATCCAATTCCAGCAGTAAACTGTTCTTGCTTGTCTGGTGTAAGTTGTTCAAAACAAGTGCTAGAGGTAACCTAAGGCCGCTGGTTTGTTTGAGAGCGTTTGTCTTCTGCCCAAATGTGGCCTGATTTATATTTGGAGTTTGCTTGAAGAATGTTCAGATCACCAGATGTATCTACAAAGTGATTATGGATAAAGCTGCTTTTGGGGTTTTTGGGGTTGTTTTTTTTTTCAAGCGGGCAAACCGTATTTTAAACTAATCCCATATTTAGAAAACTTTGCCATTGTCCAATGACTCAGTTGTTATAAACCATCCCAGCACAAGCTCTGTTTGCCCTGAGGTGTTACAAGGGTAGAGTCCCCCTCTGATACTGTGAGGATTTCTGCTGGGAAGCACCTGGGGAGGATGGAGCTGTGGCCAGGCAGTGCCACCTCTGCTGGGGGCACAGGGAGGGGAGGGAGCCCGTGGGATGCCCCTGCCTGGGCATCTCTGCAACTGTTTTAGAGCTCTCAACTATTTTAGAGCTGCACTGTTGTCTCCTATTTTTGCTAAGAGTGGTTTTCTGTCTCTTGTTTTTCCTTGTTTTGAGCTTCTCCCATCTTCACTCCTATTTGGCTGTTATCCTGGGAGAGATGAAAAGAGACAGAGGCGGAGGAAATTTGCTTTAGATCGTGCAACACCCCTTGTTTGAGAGCCACACTTTGAGCATGAAAATAATCTCAAGAGAGGGCAGCTGAGCCATTTGAAAAAGAACCTAATTTTGATGCAATCCAAGTGATAATTGGGCTACTCAGGAGCAGCAAAGCACCAGGTGTTTGACAGCGCTCCTGCTGAATCAGGGAATGCATAAGGGGCTAAGGAAGTCAAAGACTTAAAACAAAAGAGTTCTCTTGCTTTAGGAGAGATGTGTTGGTGAAAAAAGAGCAAGCAAGAAGTTAAGGCAGGCAAATGTAAACATAAATACTTTTCTGTTACATTTCAGAGAACTTCCCTTTTAAAGGCCTCTAACACATTCGTTATTGTACAGAGGAGCTGAAATCAAGGATTCTAACACAATAGATTCTTGTAGAACCAAACCTTCCAGCTAGTCAACTAATCAAGGCAGGCTGGAGATTGCTTGAATACACACATTTCTCTTAAATTCTAATAAAATGTGTTCTATATAAGCAGTGAGGTCCAGCAGAGTGTACAAAATCAACTTTTGTAAGGCCACCATGGGGTGTTCCCCCTGTTTAGAGAAGAATCTGTAATTGTGTTTTCCATCTGTTTTGCCTTTCCTTTGACTGTCACATTGTGCATAAAAAAAACCACGTGTAGACAGCTAATATTTTGAAAATAGGCTTTTGTGAAATCAAAGACAGTCAGCTGACATCTCTTAAAAACAGCGTATTTGGAGCTGCTTGTGTTGGGTATCATCAGATTTAAAATGTATGGCAAGTAAATAGGAACATAAAACTGATGAACCAGAAAATAAAAAGGGTTCACATGCTTTATTTTGTTAGTCAGCACGGTGGTAAAATACCAGAGGATGTTGAGATGTTGTCTCCTGATATAAAGCTGAAAATGCATCACTCATAACGATATCACAACAAGGCAGGGAGAAGGTTTGTCCTGTGCTCTGTGTTCTATTTCACTGCTGACTTGACAGCACACAATTATTTCAGTTTGGCTGGGGAGAAATATTAAGATCCCTTCCTTTCTTCAGAGATTTGGGCACTTAACACAATCTCAGTATGTAGCAGGTGCTAAAATACAGCCTGTACCTAAAGTGCTGTGGCTCACCACTTGTGACACATTGAATGTGTAGCTTTGAATGCAGAGGTCTGATGAGGTGACACGGTACAAATCACAACCAATGTTTTGGGAAGAAAGGCTTTCAGATGTTGTTTTCCTGGGCTTTATGAGTTTTATTTCCAAATCCTGACTTCCCCTGTGGTTGGTTTTAGGGAGGGGGTTGGCAGTGTAAAGGTGTCACTTGGCCTGCTCTGAGCTTTAATTGGCAGTGTAGGCAGGTCATGCATTACAAATGGGTAAGCAACATAAATACTTACATGTATTGTTCGGTTTTCACCCCTGAAATTCTACCTTCACAAGCAGATTATTTTCTCTAAGCACTAGAGAGAGCCATCTTTTCGTTCTGCTGCTTAAGGTGAAATTTAAGCCTGCAAGATTGAACTCCCAACCACTTAAACCAGCGAAATCACAGTGCCAATAAATTAACTGTGGTGCTGAATTCACAGAATTCTGCCACTCTGTCCTTTTCCCCTGAGCTCAAGGGCAGCAGGGGGAGACCAAGCAGCATCAGGAGTCAGGGAAGCACCATTGGAGTGTCCATGGATGTATGGGGTGCTGTGAGACTGGGAATGTTCTGCAGTCAAGGTGATGGAGAGATGGCTGAATGTGATCCACCTGTTATCAGAGCTGGACAAAATTACTTGAAACAGGAGAAGGTTTTTTTTTTTCTTGCCATGACGTAGAGTTTATAGGCAAAAAAAAAAAAAAGAGATCTATTTGAATGTTTCTAAGTGGGTGTTATGAATGCTCCTGGCCTTAAACGCTGGCAAGTTATTGCTGTGTGCAAACATCCTTTACTGGAGGCAATGTTTGCTTCAAAATAAAGCCTCCCACTCTGTCTTGTGAGCAGTCCAAGACTGTCTTCTGCAGGGAGAGTGGTGATCTGAGGAATCTATCTATAGCCACGAGCTCGCTGGTGTTTGGAGTTGTTGGTATTAAAAAGGCTGTAGATACAAACCCTGTATTATTTTCTGACTGGAGTGTCTGAGTGGTGCTTTCCTGATGTAATGAATTATTTAATTGGGAGAATCCGTATCCTTGACGAGTCCAGTAGATATTAAATTTTTGACAGGCTTTGAAATTCTACTTAAAAGGGACATGCATTTAAAAAAAAAAAAAAGTAAAACAAAAGAAAAAAGCTTCTTTTTTGTCTTCCTTCTTTCACATTTTAGTCACCTGCTTTACATTTATATCTCTTCTTTAGGAGAGATTTCTAGATTTTGCTTAAATGCCTTCTGCTACCATGCTCCTCTCTGAGAGAACAACGTTCATCTTTGAAAAAACTGGAAGAACAGCACCTACTGGGACTGGTGTTTGTTTTCTTCAAATAATATTTAATGGGAATTTAAATCACCAGGTGGATAAGTGCAGAAATTATGGCAATTTGCCCAGTTGCAGGAATGGCTTTAGATTTGTCCCTAAGTTTGTTCTGGCATAATTCCTAATGCATTTGCCAGCTGGTCAGCCATACCCTTGATTGCTGTTCCTGAAGGTGCCAACTCCATCCCTGCTGCTGGTATCTCTATTTATTTACCTATTTAAAGGTTCAGTTGCTTTAAGCCTTTTTCTCTTAGGATGTGATACTCATTTTGCAAAGGTAGTTACTTGTGATTAGAGAGAGCAGCAGAGCCTGAGACAGAGCCCATGGAGTCCATAGGAAGGTGAATGCTTTGCTCAAAATATAGATCTGTTATGATTCTTCTGCTCTCCCTGGTTAGACTAATGTTGATCTCTCAGGAAGGTTTATAAGGTTATTTTTCATGTTTGATTTTCCTTCTGCTGCCTTCTTTAAAAGGAGAGGAAAAAAAATACCCCCAAATTATTTTATCTACTTTATTCCAACTTTAACAATTTTATACAGTGGAACTCCAGAGTACTTCAAGCTGCTCATATTTGAAATGAAAACCCCTGCAATTTGTAAACTGTCAAACTTAATACAACATCTTAGTGTTAATAGGATTTTATTGACTTCTACCATCAGCAGAGGAAGAGGTTGATAAAGTGCCACAAAGGAAATGAAGATACAATACTCATTTTACTTGCATCTCCAGAGCTGTGTAAATTTGATTGCTGAATTTATGGTAATCCAGCTCATTGGCTATTGCTCTTCTGGGGAAGTGGGGACACGAGAGGATTTCTGGAAATGAGAGTGGCTTTATAGAGCTGCAAAATCAGACTTTGTGGAGATTTTGTGAGAGCAGATTAAAGTCCTGCTGTCCGGTTGCTGTGAGAGAACACAAGGCTGCACTGGATTATTTATTTCATGTGTTTTTGCTGATATTCTGCCTGCTTTCCTTTCCTCTGCTCCCACTGGCAGCTTCATTTGCACAGCTATTTTTGAGTGTTGTTGATAGAATTAGTGCAGTAGAATGAACAAGACTAAGGATATTAAGAAAGTGAAGCAAAGTGACAATGTGAACCTTGTGGCACTTGCAAATTAAGCTGCTTTTTTCCCCCCCCCTCTGTGTTCGGTGAAGGCACAGCCAAATATCACAGGCTTTAAAATGTGGGAGAAGTTGGGAGTTAAATATGACACCAAGGCCCTTGGAGATTAGAAAAAAACCCCATGAGGTGACAAGTACTAACCATAACACAAAACCAGACAGAAACCTGGTCCTTTCCCTTTTTAAGAAAGTTGTGACTGTTACAGCTCTTTGGTGTTTTAACCATTCTGTAAATGTGGAATTGAAATAGCTTGGGTTTTTAATAGCAAATTTTACTACACGTCTTCATTATTTTGTTTCTTTTCTAAAGTATTTAAAGTCAAAGATTTTTAAATTATAAAGCCTGAAGTATTTCAGGTTAGAGGAAATCTTTACTAATGAAATACCAGTATACACTGATATCAGTTTATGCTCTCTGCTGATAGCAATAGCATTTAAATATCCATTTTTTTGATACCACGACACAAGTTTTTGTTTTTGTTACTAATTCTCTCAAAGTCTCTAGCTCTTATAATTTAATGTAAATGAAGAACCATAGACTTTCTTTCTAAATAAAAAATGCTCCAAGTTTCTGAAGGAAATGTTCCCTTTAAAGGTTCTTGGAGATGTTTACAAGGGGACTCAATTGCAAGAGGAGTTGCTGGCATTTATTTTCTTGCTTCTCCACATTTATTTCCCCCTGCAAGTGCATCTTGGAATCTCACATTGTCCAGCTCTCAGATTGCTCTTGTGCAGGTACTGCAGCATGACCCTGACAAGATGTGAATATATTGATGTGCTTTTACAAATATTTACTCTTCTATCCAGATCTAAAAGCCACGCTGGATTTCCTGTATCACTTCTGGTCTGCGGGATAAGTTCCTTCAAAAAGGATGAAAAATTAAAAAAAAAAAGAAGGGCAGCAGATCAGGCACTTTACTAACCTGACTTTCCCCAGTTCTTAAAATTTCCTATATTTATTAAATTTCCACAAGTGATCTCCAGTCCCACTGAAGGAAAACACATGTTACATAATTAATTGAGCCCCAAAGGCTTTTTACATATATTATCATTTGTGTGTGGGGGGGAAAAGTCTCTTTAACACACAGGGCAAATTATTTCAGTATAATTAAGGAAATGAATTGTGGCAGCTAAATTGCAAAAACTGAATAACTAAATCACAATGATCTCTTTCTTTAAAAAAAAAAATTTAAAAATCCCCTTTTGCTTCAGCACAAATTGCAAATTGTCCAGGCAGAAACTCCATTTCCTGACTGATCTTTGTTCAGTCTATCACATGCATTTTGTAACAGAGTTTTACCACTTGAACTGAAGTTACTGTGTGTAAATATTGGTACAACATCCCCCTTGTGCTCTTCCAGAGCAGATGAAAACTTCTAAAAGGTCCCATGCCATGAAGAACTCTTAGATGTGTTCACACAAAATATTTCTTCAGAGCACTAAGGGGAGGGAGCAAGACAAGCACCTAAACACAGACACATTTTCATATCAATGGATTAATTATAGGAGGATTCTGAGGGATGAGGCCAAAGATTCTCCATCATTTAAACCACACAGGTCTCCACAAGGAGCCAGCCATTCGTGCCTGCATGAGGAAATCAACATGTCGCAATCTTCTGAGCATTCAAGCTCCCAAGAAAAGTCCAATTAATTATTTACATAGACTGGAGTTATGTTTTTGAAAACACTAACACAGCTGAACCAAATTAATTGGGAAAACAATTATTTTATGCTAAATATAGACTTTTTTGGCTAAAGGGAAATTTCATCCAGCAGCTATCTCACACTAAGGGAAACAAATGGCAGATCACTACTTTTTGAACATAGAGACATTATCTAGTGGTGTTTCAATTCAAAGGAACATGTAGCAATCAATAAAGGGAGCACTTTTATCTTCATTGATTCTTTCTTGACAAACATCAGTTTTATCTCTCCACCTAATGTTTGCTGCTTGATAAAAATGGAATGGAATTATTTATGTAATGTGGAAAGACTGTTAGACTGGATTTATGAATATCCACGAGCAGGTTTTTGCTTATCTCCTTACAAATGAAGGCCTCTGTCACAGGCTCTCCTGTATTTGCTGCACTCGGACACAGACAAAGCATCAGAGCTGTTCTTCTGTCAGTGATTATATGGAATATGGAAGTGTGAACATTTGGGACATAATAATGACAGGCTGAACTTAAGAAATTCTCTTGAACAACAATGGAATAGCAACTCTCCTAACAGGGATCAATAATTTGCTTACTGTGTATGGGTGTGGATTAAATGGATCCAGAGAGAGATATCTTGCTCAGCTTACTCAGGTTTCAGTGACCTGGTTAATTGGGTGTTTGAAGAGTATTTCAGCATTATGATAAAGAAGAGGGATTAATGAATTGCTTTCGAGGATCCTTTTCCCATTCATGCAAATTGATTTTTTTAAGTTGATGGATTTTACAATAATGTGATTCTTAAAACTGAATACATTTTGTAATTTGCAAATACATCTCACTTTGAAGCCAACCCATCCTCCAGCCCACACATGTCTCAATTTGGTGCATTGTATGTTTGATATATTCAGGACAGTTTTTATCTAGATATGAGGATGATTCACAACCCTGAGCTTGTCTCTGGGATTTGTTTTGAGAGCTCTGATGGTACCTGCAGGTGAGGCATTGTCAGATCCAGCAAACCATGGTGCTGCTGCTGCTGGCACTCACACAATGTGAGCAAGGATTAAGGTGGCTGCTGTGGGTGAGGAACACTGAACTTCCCTGCTTGCCAGACTGTAGGGCTTCAGATTCTTCCATTTTCATTGTATATGGTCCTTATAATTCCCAAACAGAACAAACTTAAGCAATAAAATCTGAATTACTTGAGGGACAGAATTCTTTCCCAAATTTGAAAAGTGCTGCTTGGATGTGAAGGAACTTTACTACAAAAAGATGCTGTCATTACCAGGACATTGAGATTCTTGCTTACAATGCCAACATAAACTGGTAGCTTGTCTGGGATCTCAGGCATTACCAATGACCTGGCACCCTGTGGGTGCTGCAAGGTAAATCTCATGGCCAGGGAGGTGCTCTAACTATGCAGAAACTATGCAGAGGAAATTCAGGAATGTGCCTTGAAAAATTGTTTCTTGATAGGCAGCTGAGCATCTGAAATGAAAAGGAATGTGTTTCATGTCTTGCATGTGACTTCTCTTTTTAACTGTCTGGTTTTTAACTCAGGATTTTCTTGTGTTGTTAATGGTAAAGCAGAATAAACACTGGGGTCTCTTAGGAAAGTTCAGCACTGGTGTTACAGAAATCAGTACAGCACAATCTCATTACTGGCTACATCTGATTTATTTTTTGTGGTTTCAAAATGCCTTCTGTGGCTCATTCACAAGTTTCTTTCCTTTCATCTCAGGAAATTAGTCCACTTTAATCAGACAAAATCATGTATTTCATGAACAACAGGGTATTACTTAGCAGATGGGCTTTTATTCCTTTAATTCAGAAGCAAAAATGCCTAATGAGATGTGGTTAAAGATTTTCATATAACCCAGTTACAATCTATTTTCACATATTTTATCCACCTGGAGTGTCCTTTTACTCTGGCTGCCCCTACTTGCCCCCTTCTTTGCTGGAGCAGTTGATCCCTGAAAAAAACAAAGCTTGCTACAATAATGGCTATAATTAGACTGTAATATTGCTATAATTAGTCTGGGACATAATTTTGGGTTAAACTTTACAGAATGAGGTTTTTGCTGCAACCTTATTTTCAGCACTTTTCATTTTTAAATGAAGCAACAAACCATAAAGGAAAGAGAACAATGCAGATCAAGCTAAGGCGTAAGTTGCTATTTCAGTCCTTTCTATGCAATAGCAAAAAGTGCATTTCTCATTATTTCAGGAATAAACATGTCACCTCCAGGAAAGGAAAGAGTGAGGTGCAAGCCTGGGAAAATGAAGACTGTAAGCAAATGATTAAAGGTTAAGCACATGCTCTGAAGTTACACAGACAGTTCTCCCCTGGAGCTGATTTGACAGATTTTGGGTTGGCCAAGAGCTTTTCATCAAAGGAGATGGTTCTCTAACACTAAAAGAAAATGAGTTCTTGTTTCTCTCAGCCTCCTGGGGTTTGCTGGTTTGATGAGATCATCTGGCATGACCTGAAATGACCTGTGTGATGGATTCTAATTATGACCCTCCTGAGTTTTGTCATCACTTCAGTTTTTAGTGAGAACCTCCCACATGATCAGGAATGCTTTTTCTATACTGAAATCCCTTTAAAAGATTTCCCCACCCTGCAATGCAGTTCAAGAAATAAGTTTCCTGTTTTAAACTCTGAAGCATTAAGAGAAGTGCAGAAAGGTTTCTTAGCCTCTTAAACCAAGAACTGAGTATATAACCTTGACTTATAGATTTGAAATCTCTGAAATAATATTTACAGTCCATACCTCAGGTTTATATGAAATTCCATTGGAATGCCTAGCTGGGTTTTTGAGGTAGATTTTTGTTGTTTTTGTTTAACGTAAGGAATCCTGGTGAAGTCAAACTCTTGAAATGCAAGATTTGCTGTTGTAAAGTGAGGACCATGAACTCTGTGAGACAATGACCTGTGAGTTGGGTTTGGGTGAGCTCTATTATCATGGACATTTGTCTCCACTTGGGGAGCATCTGAGAGGGAGGGCTGTGAGATTTTTGTGTCAGACACAGAGCCTACAGCGAGGATCTGCCAAGTTACTGAGTGCACGTGTATCCAGTGTCTCCCACTTATGTCACTTTTATGCAGAAAAGACAAGAAATTTAGTAATTCCCAAGTTATGTTCCATTTGCTCCAGTGTTTCAATTTGTTTCCTTTCTCTGAGCAAGACTTTTAAAACAGAGTGTGCTTATACATGTGTGTATATATATGCATACATTGACTTTTCTCCTTTTATATAAACAATATATTGCTCAAAAATTGAAAAATTGAGGGAATCAATGTTTGAAACACACAGCTTGAATCTGAAATAATCTGTGGGTGACTGGATTTTTGTGAAGCATTCTGCAGTGTTTCCATCTGAAACTGTTTGTCTGAGAGGCAGCATTTCTGTATCTGTGTGTGATCAGTACCCAGAAAAAAGATTCTTGAAAGTGATGCAGTGAGAATCAAATTGTCTGCTCATATCTCTACCCTGTTCAGGCAGTCCTGGAGCCTTACAGTTAAATAACCAGCTTGGGAAATTTCATTGAAATAATAATTCTAATGTGAAAGTACTTAGCGACTCACAACATGAAATGAGTTTTCATTCTTGTATTGGCCAGAGCAATTTCCAGGGCCCTGCTGTAATTCTGGGCCCTGAGATCTTCACTAGAACCTGTGCTTTGATCTTTGGATTGTTTGGTTTCTGGCTCTTGAATGTGAAGTGGTAGCAGAGGAATTGAAAACTTGCTAGAATCAGACTTAACCTTCTCTTGGAAACCTGCACTTTTACCAAGTTCACAGCATTCGCCTCCTTGCTTCCAAGCAGCAAAGCTGTTCAAGTAGTTTAGGGAATTAGTTCAAGGTGAACCACTAAACATTTGAGAGCTTGTTTATTATACAGAACAAATCCCAACAAATTGGTCTAGATACATCGAGTAATCAGAAGAAAATGCTCCTAAAGGAAAGGCATTTTCTTGTGTTTGGTGGTTTGGATTTTCCTACCTCCCTTTTCCCCCGTTCCATAAAACCAAAGTTCCCCCTTTGTGTGTAACCCCAACTCATCATCTCCCATCACCCCCAAAACTACACTTGTGAATGTTTTAAATAAATAGCCTTTTCCCCATTGCAGTTGTTCTGGTGGAAGTTTAAAGCTGAACTTTGTACTAAAATGGTAGTTTTGTTGAATCAATAAGCTTCTATCCATTTTTCATCTCTAGTTCTAGAGGAAACTTGTTTGCACTGTTTGGTTTACTTTGAATGTTAAATATCAAATCAGCTTGACATACAAGGTAAAACTTGGACAACACCTTCATGTTTCTCAAAATGAGTTTTAAATTGTTTTCTTTAAGCTGAGATTAAATATGCATTGGTTTAGGTTCATTGTTCTTTATTGTAGCTATTTTTTCCCTGCCTCAACTCTGAAAAAATGGATTAGAAAATTTACAAAACAAATGACAAAGTTCCAAAAAGAGTCATGATTTGCATCTTGAGTCATGTTCCATGAAGCACAAGTTGGTTTTTACATATATACACACATATATAAACATGTCACCTGCTGACTGTTCTTGATTAAAAATACTGATACAATATTCCTCAGTGTTTTAATTGTTATTTTTCATAAGACTATTCCTTGCTTTGGATGTTTGTTTTTCTGTGGCTTTAAGTGTCATTTGCACATAACACCATAAACCCCAGCATAACATACAGGACACAGTGTCTCCCAACAGAAGAGCCTAGATGTTTATTAAGGTTATAACATTTTACAAGCATGGGAAGCATTTATTTACTATTAATATAAGACATATCTAACAGTTCCTCTGAGATTCAGAAATTTTTAAATAGAAGAGAGGAATTTCATGACAATAGAAGCAAACTGAGGTGTTTCCTCAGTTATAACTGTTTAGGTCCTATCAGGTCACGCTCTCAGCCTGAAATAACTTTCCCCAAAACATTCAGGAGACTGAAATCCACTGCCTTATTTCCACTGAAATGCCTGATTTTTTTTTTCTTTTGTAAAATGAAAATTAAATCAGGTAATTTAGGAGTCTAATCCTTAGCACTCGTGGAGCAAATCTTCTGTGTCTTAGTGGAACAAATTATGCTGCCTGGTTCGGGTATCGCTTTCTGCTCATTGAGGTTAGATGAAAAATAAATGTTGCTGATGGATGGGGAAGGATCCCTGCAGGCACAGGGTGAGGCCAGCTCTGCACAGCTGCCCACACGTGGCTGTTTCCCTGGCACCCTGTCTCAGCAGCAGGTTGGAGTTTGCTGCTGAAGAGGGGCCCTTTTCATCTCTCTGGCGTTTCATTTGATGCATATTTTAGGAACTCACGTCACTTACAATACTGTAGATGGATTTCTTATGCTCTTCATCTCTCCCCAAAGTGGTGAGTAGCACCAGCCCTGCTTTAGACATTTCCCTGCCCTCCATGAACTGAAGTAGATGTTCCCATCCCAGCTTTTTCTGTTCCATATTGTAATGCTAATATTTATTGGATTATTTATTGTAACATCCTAGCACTAAATTTTCCATCAGATAATACTATACCTTGCAAAATAATTTATGGGTTCTTTGCATGTTTTTCTTTTCTTTTGAATTCTTCTGTTTCTTCTGTGCTAGCTAGGTATAGATCACTTTGGTTTATCACTGTAACTGAGCAATGTAATAAAGCCTTCCCTTGTTTCACTCCCCTGTTTCCTCCTTTAAATTATGCATCCTTCCAGTTTTGTTATTCCCTTTCTGATGTCTTCACTCTGGGTTACACCAGGTCCTGATTCACCATTCTTCTTCTGCCCACTGCTCGCAGTTCCTCCCTGAATACCCTTTGTATTCTTGTTGACTTTTTCTCGATTTTTTCACTGAATTGAGATTTGAAATGGGTCTGGCCTTGGCCCTTGGGTTGGTGCAGGCAGGGTCTCGGCTCTTGGAGCACTGGGCCAGCAAAGCTTGGTCAGCAGACCTGACTGAATGCGCTCAGGGAAAAGATCTGTTGAGTAAGACCTTGCCATGCTGACTGTGACTTGTCTCAGTGATATGTTAAGGTTTTTACAGAATAAATGAATCAGCCAGCATGAAACTGCAGAGCACAGCTCCAGCTAATTTCATAACACCCAGTCTTAAATCTGAGTGTGTGCAGTAAAGCTGATTTCACATCAGCAAATCCCAGTGCCAAGAGTCACTGTTGGGAGCCTTTACCAGAGCATCTCAGGCTCACTAAGTTTACCAGTGCAGTAAAAGAGGAGGGGAATAGCTCATGTAATGCACTAAATATTTACTGTGATCCCCTGCTCAATAGGGAATAGCACTGAATCTAAAATAAAATGAGGTTAATTTTAACTCCTGGTTTTTGTTCTGGCATATGGAGAAATTTGAACATCCCACTAGAAGATAAACATAGGTGTGAATCTGGTTTTTTTGTTTTACCACGCCTTCTTGGATAGCAGCAGAAGGAATATTAGTCCAGGAGCCAATTCCACTGTTCATGGCAGCAGAGAATTTGCCTTTCAATTTCTGGGATGATAATTAGTGCTAATATAGAGCTTAAGCTGTGAACTTATCTGAAAATGCCTACTTGAGCAATTTCTGGATTGCACCAAATAATTTACTTCTTTACTCAAATTTGTCAAACTGGGGTTAGAAATAATTTCATCAAAGAGAAGATGGCACACTGAGTCCTCTTACACCATTCACCTGGAAATACACCTGGAAAATAGCAAACACTACAAAAAGGATCCTGAGTTTCTCATGTGTAGTTTAAATTCTGCCACTTCTGGTTTGTTCCCCTAAAAGTGAGAGGGTGTTTCATGGTTACACCTTTTGTAACGCAAAAGTTCTGAGCACTGACCCAGGAGCTTTAGGAACTGGACATTTATTTACTGCAAATAGGCTCTATACAAGTATATATTGTTTACTTCTGTAAATAAAGGAAAGCATTCTGCTGACTCTGGAGATTATCACTGTTTATCCTCAAGCTATTTACACACCAAAATTAATATTGTTCATCAAGTTTCTTCTTTTGAATGCCTCTCAGTTGTAATTCCTTCAGTGTACAAGAGACAAATTAATAGTACCTCCAGACAGTTTGATTTCTTTGGACATTTATTCTTATCTTCTGAGTAACCTGACAGTCAGCTGTCTCATGGAGTTTGTTTTCTTCCTCTTCTTCCTGGTGACAGAAATGGAGAGTGTTAGAAGAGCTGATGTCTCTGTATTCATTTAATATTGCTGGTCTGGTCTTTAATGGTTTATTGTAATACAATCTTTAACATTTGGCCAAATACTCCTGTGCAGAATTGCTTTTAAATGTCAAGAAAGCAGAGAATTGATTCAAAGCCCCCTGTTTTTCTGGTAGTGTTGGCTCCATCCAATTGCAGTTTGAATAACTTTTCAAAGTCAAGATTCTGTTGGGTTGTTTTCTTCCAAAGTTCAGAGGAGGAAAACGAAACAAAACTCCTTCCCTGTGGAATCACAGTCCTTGCATAGAAACTGTAGGATTTTTAGGAACACTTCTGACAGTGTGGAGCCATTTCATGTTCTCCCTGTGTTTAGTTTAACCCTGAATGCATCAAATTTAATTTATGCACCATGTAACTGTGCCTTGAGATTGCCTAATTCCTCCCTAAGGATTTCTAAAGAACCAAGTAAAAGCTGTCACCTTAAATATGCTGAGACAGCAAGGAGCTGTTTTAGCATGTATTCATATGATTTTTCCTCTTTTATTTATTTTATAGTGTACTTTGCTTTCAAGTATTGGTTGACTACAGAAAGTCTTTTGACAACAAAGGCCTGAAGTTCACTGCTTATCCTGTGGATAAGAAAATAGCTGCGCATTTTTTGTGTGTCTAAAAATGCCAGAGGGAAGGGATTCTCTGAGTCAGACTTTTGAAGACATTTAAGATATCTGGCTTTTGATATACCCATGCATAAAGTGGAGATAAGAAATCTTGCATTGGCTTCAAAACCAGCAGAAGTACAGGATGTGTTACAGCTGTTTCTATAATGCTCTGTAGTCTCAGGGGGCTGCTAGGAGTGAATAAAGCTCTTCTGTAAGGTTGGAGATCCACCAGTCTCAAAGTGTGCAGTGGGAACTGAGAGCTTTTGTAGTGCATCAATCCCATTTGAATGCAACGAGCACCATTTCCAAAAGAACTTAAACAACCAAGGAATTGTCACTACTTGGATGCTTTTGGAAACAGTACCTCAGGAAATGTAAAAGCAAACTGTGAGGAGAGAACTTGGTGGTTCAAAAGTGGAGCAGCAGGAGATGGATGCATGACAGGAACTTCTTCCCCTGAGGTAAAATGCAATCAACTTCCAGGAAATGCTAAATGTGAATACAGGATTTTAATGAGAAGATCAGTTATACTCAGAAGAAAACTGTAAGACTCAACACCTCTGTCCATCTTGGATCGATTTTCTCTTTTTATGTATTTTATATATTTACAGCTCTTACTATTTTTATATTTTTGCATGCCCAACACTTGTAGCTTACTCATTTGAACACTGAGCTGTTACTTAAGGAAGAGGGAGCTGATTTCTTCTGGCTTCTCACTAAGGTGTCACTGAGAGAGCCTTTAGTGGCTGCCAGGCGTTTCTAAACATCCTACAAGGCTTTGATTTTAATTTAATAATAATAAGGTCATGTCATTCTACAAACCTGAATATTTTAGATGATGCAGCCAAAACATCTCTGGTCATGCAGTTAAATTCACCTGAGCTGTACTTATGAAATCAGGAGCATATTTCTGTTGGAATAACTACTATGGATGAGTTATTGGCCCTGACTTTGATTCCAAAAGAGCAGGAAAATTGAACATGATTTTGCTGGATTTTTTCCTCCTCTTTCTTCTGGAAAATCTGATTAAACTTCTTTCTAACCATTCCTCCCTAGAGGTCTCATTTACAACCAAGAAATTTTAACATTGCTTTTGAACTGCAAAAAAATTGCAACACAAGCAACATTTTAATGATTACCTGGTTATATTTAACATCCATAAAAAATTCTCTTGTTTAGGGAGCTCAAAATAATTGAAAATATATTGGTTTTAAATTATGTATGGACTGCTGAAGTGGAGCACAATCAGAAGAAAGCTATTTCTTGTAAAACAGCTTTGGCTGAAATAAGCCTCCTGTCTACCTCAATTATCATGGGCAATTTTTTGAACGTTGCATTGAACTCTCGGTGTTGTGCACAAGAGGTGCTTCATCAAACACAGCAGATCCTTCTGTACTTAAAGGCAGGATTCTGTATCTCCAAAACACAGCCACTCGAGGGACTAGCACTGCTCATGTGAGCAGTTAAAGGAGAAAGGACAATTTTTTGGCTGCTAATGAGTGTGACCAGAGCAATAGCACTGAGCAAACTGCTCCCAGTGCTGCAGGTGGGGGATGAACAGCTGGAATTCTTCCCATCCCTACCGCTCCCACGTGTGCACAGCTCACTTTAAACTCCCTTACCTACAAGATGTAATGCTGTCCAGACCAATGAAATGGAGCTTTCCTAAATCCATTTATGCCCAACATTAAGTTTTGGTCATTGTTTCTTGCCCTTCTTGCACCCAGTAAAAGGTTGGCATGTTAACAGGTGGCATTAACACAGTCTGTAAGACTTGATGCCTCTGTTGGTCTGATGGGCTGTTCTCAGCATACATTCTTCAGTAAATACATTCTGTTTTAACACTGAGAGGCCACACAATTTGAATTTGTGGTGCAGTTTGTTGTGACTCGGAGGACATCACGATGTTCTGGCTCAGGACAAGTGGAAGGACAGAGTTCATGGTGGTGCCTTTCTGGCCTTGCTTGTGACTTCCACATTTTGTGCCAGGGTGGCAGTGCATCTGTCACAGCAGATGGAATGACATAAGTGTTTGTGCAGGGAAACCAAAGCTTTTGTGCTGGGTCTGAACTCTGTTCTGCTCTGGGGTGGAAAGATGAGAGGGAGAGAGAGAAGAAAAGCCCCAGAGGCAGAGCACTGACCAGGGACAGGAGTGGCTGCTGGGTCAGTTAATTCCAGCATGGACATGGACAGAGTAGAGATTTTTTCTCTGCTCTCCTGTGTCTGATGTGTGTTAACACCAGGGAGTCTTTCAGACTCTCCTTAATGAAAGCTTGAGTGAATAGAGTGAAGGGGGGTGAGTATTTTGTTTTGTCTCTGCCTCAAACATAGAAAATCACAGACTAGGTCAGGTTGGAAGGAACCACAATGGGTCATCTGGTCCCACCTCCCTGCCTGAGCAGGGCCATCCCAAAGCACAGGATGTGTCCAGACAGTTCAGGAACTTCTCCAGTGAGGGAGACTCCACACCCTCTCTGGGCTGTCTGACCCCAAGCATGGTCACCCGTCCTGTTTGGAATGTCCTCCTGTTCAATAAGGCATTTTGCATTTGTAGAGGTACATACAACTCCAAATATTTTGGTTTGATCCAGTATTCCTTTAAGGAGCTGCTGTTCAGATGGATTCTTTCTCCTTGTATTTCTCCACAGACAAATCCAAGTATATATTTTAAACTTTAGAGACAAGTTCCTTTCTTGTAAAGACAAATCCCTTTTATCTATTGAAAGAGTCTGTAATTGCAAGAAAGCGCTTGGAGTTGACATTTTTGTAAGAGGAAGCATTACAGCAGAGCTAAAATAACACATTGTGATGGTAACACATTGCATGATAAATAACACATCGTGGTGGTGTAACATCAACACGAGCATTCCCCCACACACCCTGCTCTGCAAGTCCAGTCCCAGAAACTCTTCTTTTGATGGATGGAGAGTCTTGGAAAGCCAACACACTCAAATGGTAAATCAGAATTCTCTGGTTTTATTATCTTTAGTGTGTGTTCATTTTAATTTTTTAAACTAAGTACTTTATAAAGGGTACTTGAAACAATTCAATGAGAAATTCCTTTCATCAGAGAGATCTGGATCCCTTTTATCATTCACTTCTGTGATGAAATTTTCCATGACTTGAATTGATCTGAATCACAATAAGATAGCATTAAGTCAGTGCTTTTTATGTTCAACGGACTATATAAAGGTCTGGCTCAACATTTTTTTCATATTCACATTGTTACAAGGACTTGGCATACAAGAAAAACTTCTGGAGGTGTTGCAAATTATGTTCTGAAAAAAACATTTCACAGCCATCGTTGTGTTTCTGTAAATATTTTTAGTCTTGACAAATTATTTAAAAAACACCAAAAAACAGCCACTGAAAAATCTCTTTAGTTGCTTCAGTCTGGCTTTCAGCTGGAATGGCTGAGTGGAAAAATGTTCCTATTTTTCATGCATCCAGGATTTCATTGTGCAGTCCTCAGGAATGTTGCAGTTGAGAGTTTTCCTTCTGTTTTGCCAGCTGAGTTGGGCACTGCTGTTACTACGATTTAAGAGGGGAAGTTTCTTTTTCTGATGTTGAGGAGCCTTCAAGAACTCTTCAGGCAGAGTCTAATGCACACAGACGAAGTCCAGACAAAGTGACAAAGACAGCTTGTTCCTGAGGAAAGTTAAATATTTTTTCTGGCTAATTTATGTGACACCTAAAGGAAAACTGCAGAATGAAACATTCTGTAACACTGGCTCTGCCTACAACCACTGCTAATAGAAAAGGACAGTGACTTGTACGCTGTCTGATGCAATTTATGATTTTATTCTGCACTATTCAGATACAAATATGGTTTCTCATTTGTATTTTGTTTTCCTGTGCAGTGAAACAGAACTGACAACTGAGTGGCATCTTTGAATCCTCTTTTTTTTTTTTTTATGGCAAGTATCAATAGCAAAGCATGTGTTGAAAGGCTTGATGTCAATTCATACTTTAGAGACAAAATCTGAAGTGTTTTATCAATTCTCCCAGTAAATGATGTCTACACAGATCTCTGCTGAGCACAACTGCTGTTCCTTGTTTTCAGAGCAGACACTGTGCTTCTGCCACCACCAAGAAGGCAAAGGGCTGACTCCAGCCCAGAGGAGTGGGGAAAAGAGAGATTAAAATAACCTTAGGAACTCTAAAGGATGTATTCACTAAAAATGCATGTAAACAACCTGTCACTCCATCCTTATTGGACTGGAGTTAAATTCAACATTGTTACTTTGCAGGTTATGAGAGTAATTGCAACATTCTGTGCTCTGAATATCGAACACAATCAGACACTTCAGGATTGACCAGACATTTCTCCATCAGGAGGGCTGTGTTCCCTGGGGGGCCACCGTTTCGAAATAATTTAGGTTCAGCTTGTGGAGCCACTGCAAAGCCACCCTGGAGCTTTGACAGCTGCCTGGGACAATGGGAATGCCCCTGACTGACAGGAGAGCTCCCCGTGGCTTGAACCTCCCAGAGTAGCCGTAAATTCAGCAGCAAGAAGAGGTTTAAACACCATGGGCAGACCCCGTGCTGCTGGGGGAAAAAAGCTGCTTTATCCTGATGCTTCTGCTCCTCCCGTTCTGGAGAGGCTCCAGCAGGAATGTGGAGAAAAGCCACGCACCTTCCCTGACATCACACCTCTGCTGGGGCCTTAATGCTCCTATTTTGTGTCTAAAATGCTTCCTGCATTCATGGAAATCTAAAAATCAGAACTTGCTTGTTAACTAATTGCCCTAAAACGCCTTTAAGGGTTTTTGAATTGGGAGAAAATACCTTTCAGCAACTGGGTAATAGCTGCACTTTGTGCCTATTTTTCCTTTTGCATTTAAATAGAACAAATTGTGTTACTGTGCTGTATATCTGGGCACAGAATGCTTATTACCAACAGGAAGCTTGTGGAAGGAGATTTTCTTCTTTTTAATGTATCTTGGAAGTGGGATATCAGAATGATTTTTCATTTGTATTTCTTTAAGGCAGTACAATAAAGAATCGAAATTTTTCTTACTTGATTACTCCAAGCATTTCTAATTGTGTGTTTGTTGGCATCCTCTCAGTGCACTTTTGCTCAACTTGAGAGTAAAGAACTGGAACTTGCTGGTGAAAAAAAACTCATGACAGAGTTCTCCCTAAATGATTGCCTCAAGTGCAACCACTCAACCTGTATTTATTCATCTAAATGCAGATTTTAAGAATGTCTTCCTGTTTTTAATAATGTCACAGTTTGTGACACAATGCAGGAGCTGTTGCCAATCAGGTTCTGGGAGGTCTGTGAAAACACAGCGCTGGTTCTGCTGTTTGGGGGATTAATTCCTCCTGAAACATTTAAGTGCCCTTGTGGTGTTTGTGCTCACGTGGATTTTGTTGTTTTCACTCACTAACCCAACCGCTCCTGCAGCTCATGCAGGTGCACACTCCTGAACACACAAACACTAAAGTGGAGAGATGGAAACAAACCAGTTTTATTTTGCCTCCCAAATGACCAGCAGGTCCGTAGGTGACGGAAGTTATTTTAGTTGCTGAAAAATATCCTCAAGGAGGGAGCAGACCCTGAACATCTGAATTATCAAACCTGATGGATAAGAGCACGTTTGACTGTGTGCTTCTACATTTTAGTGCCCCCTTGACCGCATGCATATGGAGCACCAGGAGAATGTCACAGGCTTTGCTACGGCTTTGCAATTCATAACTGCAGAAATGTGCCTCATTTTCATATGCTGAGACACTTCAAGCCTTGGGACCAATTTACTGGTGCTCCTGAGCTGCTTGTTGTGGCACCAGCTTGGTGCAAAGTGTCACCACTCTCTGCTTGTAAAATTTCTCCTCGTGCAAACTTTCTGCAGCCCCTCCTGAGCTGTGGCCTGGCCTGAAGGAAGGAGAACCATGCAGGAGGATTCTCATGCGAGTGGGATGATTATGATGTAGCACAGAACTGCTACATGGGATTTTTCCACTGATCTAAGTCATCTCCCTTTTGATTGTATTTGCTTGGGATGGTTTTATTAATTTTTAAATTTTTATTTATTAAAAAACCCCATTCGTTATTGTTTGTTTCTATACAATCAAATCTTGGGAGTCCTTCCCCTTTAAACTTCAGGGATCCAGCTTCCCCATTCACTTCTACCCTGGCCATCATAGCCTTAAGTCTCATTTTTAGGGAGGTTGCCTATTACTGATGTCTTATTTTGACAGGAAGAAAATGTTTTTGTAAGCGTTTGCAGTCAAAACATTTCAAGTGCTCTCTTTGCTCTCCATTTCTCCAGCATTCCCTCACAAAAATCATGTGAGTACAACAAACACAAGGATGTGATTTATACCTTTTAATTTTTAAATTTTTTTTTCATGTTCTCTTAAATTAAATCTAAGCAGATGACAAGGGGCAAACATCTTCTCTAAAGAATTTGAATTAGGGTCATTTCCATTATGGGACCTGAAATGAAAATTTAATTCATACCATGAGACACAATCATGTTTTGATTCCTCTCTGGACCCAGCACTGTGATTGAGTGGGAAGAAATATTTAAGTGGCTTGAAAATAATTTAATTTTAAAGGGGGCTTTGTTTTGGTTTTTTTGTGTTTTTTGAATGTTTGTTTTTTTGGTTTGCCTTCCCATCAGTTGCAACTTTAGTCTTAACCTCTCTCTACACTCAGAGGGGGGATGTTTGTTCTTTGTTTCCAAATCTATCCGAGGGAAGGAACAAAGGGAATTAAATCGTGCAGGTGTGTTAGAAAAACATTCAGATTGAGTGCTTCCATCTCAGACTTACAAACTGGAAATTGGAGGAGCTGAGCAGATGGGAGGTGTCTGGCTCAGATGATCACCTGTCATTGACTGAATTGTTAAATAATGGCTGCTGGAGAATATATGGAATAGAAATCTGCATAGAGAAACTGGTGAAAACAATACTTGCTGTACTTGTTACCTCAGCAGGAGGAAAGAAAACATGGAAAATTGTTATGGGAAGTTGTACAGTAATTTACCTGAACACATAAACCGCTGTTGCTTTCAAAACCACTTTTTCCAGATGACAGATTCTGCCATGGATTGTTCAGGTCTATCAGGGATTTCTTTTCTCCTCTGTACAGTCAGGAACATTTTAATTATTTTGGTTGTTGCAGAAAACAATACTTTTGTCTCTCAAAAGAACAAGAAAGGGTAAATGAGACCAGAACAAGGCAAGGTGCATTCCCACCTGAGCTTGGAGAGTGATAGAACAAAAATGTTGCTGTAGAGGAGGAAGCACAGGCAGACTTTTCATTTCTGCATGCTGCCAATATTTTTTGTGTTTGTTGGGGTTTGGTTTTTTTTTGTTTGTTTTGTGGGGTTTTTGTTGTTGTTGCTGTTTTTGTTGTTGTTGTTGTTGTTGTTGTTCTGTTTTTGTATAAAATCTTTATTTTTTGAGACTAACTCCTCTTTTTTGTGGCATTTCCAAATCAGTGGAGATCCTGCATTCCTGTCCTGGAAACAGTTTTTCCCTCTGCAGAATAAGAGCAGCCAAGGCCAACACTGCATTCACTGCACTGGGTTTGCTCTGAGCAAGGCAGGGCAGTGCTGGACACCATCACAATCAAGTTTTTGGTGTCAGAGATGGGAGCTCATGTGGGGAAAAAGGCACATGGTGTTCACAGGACCTATGGTTTTTAATGCTCCAGCTCATGGAGTCATGGAATTGCATAGGAAATTAAAGACTAATTAATAAATAATATGATATTGGTGATAGCGGGAAGCTTGAAGCGTGTATTAGCACTTCATATTTCCTTTATTCCCAAGTCTCTCCCTTTTTATCCCACCTGTTATTCTTGGGCTTTTAAGTTTTAATTCTTTTTGGGGTTTTGTTTGTTGAGTTTGTTGTGATGATGGCGCTTTTTGGGTTTGTTTTGTTGGTTTGGTTTGGGTTTTAAGCCGTATTTATCTTTTATGCAATGTTTAAGAAGGGAAGAAATTAGAAAATTATTTCATGGGGAAGTTTTTGAACACTTTTTGTACCTTCAAAGGCAATCATATTTGGCTCCTATCAAGGTTTGGAGGCAGATTCACTCATCCCTAAAGAGATATAAAGAGGAAGATGGTGGAGTTATAGCAAAAATTCACTTGAAAATGGCCTTACTAATGCTACTCTGAAGTGTAACTATTCAATTAGCAGGAAAAATAATGATGCTTTTATTAAACAAAAGAGCACCAGCAGAGAATATTGCTAAAGCCCAAGGACAAGTGTAACTCTTCTACCAACAATAATGCAGATTTTTTGCATATATTATGGATTATATTCTCTTTTCAATGCACATGCATTAGCATTAATGGGCAAGAAGAAGCTGATAGATCCATTTGCACTTCTGCCCAGTATTAGCAGCAAAATTCATTACATTCACACACTCTCTGACTCTTTTGATTCCTTTTGAAATAAATCCAAATATTCATCATTCAAGGACGTTAGGGAATAAATTATTTTCCATTTCTAGACTGTCCACAAAGAAGATCAAAATTATTCCATTTGGTATTATAATTTACTCAACAAACTTTGCAGTTTATTTTCCTCTAATTCTGTGGGCTGTGAGAAGGGTTTGCTGTAAAGTCAGTGCTGCAGATGCTGCTTGGTAAGGATTGATTTTTTAACATTGTTTTTTCTCTCCATTTAATTATCCAGAGCAAGGATAAGAGGAATGATTTTATCAGGAGGTGCAGCTCTCAGTGAGGAATCTGATAATGACTTCTTGAGGGGGAATTCCTTCTCTCCTTTGCAACCAGAACAAGGGGAGTTCAGTGTCCAAAATCTCTTTATGGTATTGCTTGTGTACTTTTGCAGTTTTCTATGACCTTCAGAGATAATGATAAAAAAAAAAAGTGAAAACCAGGGTTTGGGTTTTGTTTTGTTGTTAGAAACACCAGAGAAGGGTTTCTTTCCCCAAAACCAGGCAGGTGCAATCACAGGGATTTCCATGTGTGGAGCTGTGGGTTTTCTCAGCAGCCTGAAATCCTCTCCTTTCCAGCTTTCCAGAGGAATGTGGGAATCAGTGGGAATTGGCACATTGCAGATGCACTTTAAATCTTTCCAGGTTTGAAGTCAGTGGGTGTCTTTCTGCAGTTTGGGATCCATCTGTTACTATATCAAATAAAGTCTGGGGGAGAGAACTTGTTGGGATGGGTTGGGTCTGCAAGGAAAGGCTTTGAGGTTGGAACATTGGAGTTGCAGAGAGGAAAATATCTGCAATATAAAGGAAATATAATGGAAGTTTGGCTTTTGAGTTACTTAATGTTAAAAATGCTCAAAAGTATTTGGAGATAATATTGCAGATGTTCTTAAAATGAGAGACTTGACTAGCAGGGCAAATATAAAGGGACAGTGGGGATGTAGCAGGTAGTGTTTTGGGATTTTGGTTTTTGGGGTTTGTTTTTTTTTTTTGCATAATTGACAGGTTTATTCCTCTTTCTAAAATCCCCACTGGCAGAATCAGAGAGAATTCCCAAACTGGAGATGGTTTATGTATATATATATACATACATATATATAAATCTCTAAAAAAAAAGTATTTCCAAAAGCAGCAAGTGGAAAAAATGTGAATATTCTGTAAAATTTAATTGCTTTATCAAGGCTTCTATTTCCTTCTTCGCAAAAAATGTGTAATTTTAAAGTGATATAGGCCTCAGGCAATGAATACTTACTGTCAACAAATTATGCAGGACTCATATATCATATTTTTTGAATTTTTTTGCCATTCAATACAAATCTTTTTGTTCCTATGGCAACCTCGATGCGATCTGAAATGTGCACAGTGTTAGATACAAAGGGTTGGATTCAGGCCTGGTGTCTTCCTGCAATGGAAGCACTTTCTTATGCAACGAGGTCAGTCCAAAGCAAAGGGACAAACCAGTGAAATAAAGCCACCCCACTCCATTTTGGGCACGTTTTTCACAGCAACACTTGGATTGGAGCAGGAAAGAAGGGCCATGCACCAAGGCTGACCTTTCTTGGTGCCTGAGGTGAAGAGCCAGTGCTCTCCTGCTCACGTGGAAGTGATGAGAGTATCCTGAAATCCGGGAAGTTGCTCTGTGTTCCCGGCTCTCTCAGACCTGTTGCACATCACTCTGTGTAGGCTGTGTCCTTTCAAGGCTCATCAAAAATGGAAAATTACTGAAAGCCTTGTCTTGAACTCAGGGTCAAGCCCAGGACTAGATGATAGGATTGCCTACTCTACCCCCTTGCATACACCACAAGTTTTTAATTAGTGGATGTATTACTGCCATTATCACAGCTAAATACCAGAGGCAATGTTTTCTCTCACAGAGCATGAATAAGAGCAAGGTTTAGCACTAAGCCTGTGCCTCCCTCTAATACAGATACTAAATGATTCATGTTCCAAATTTGCTATTAGCAGAGGGAACATCATAACCTCCTTAAGTTCTTATTAACTGGTTTTACTTTCTTTAAAATGTATTTTGTTAAGCAAGCAAAACATAAAAACTTCACATACTCCGTGATTGATGACCTTTCTCACAGAGTCTGTGAACAGGAACAACTGAAGAATATTGGAGCAATTAAGAAGTTTCTGCACAGGCTGCACACTTATCAAAATGATTCAGACAGGCATTCAGCTGGATCATTGCCCCTCATGCCTTACCTACTGTCAAATCAGCTCTAACAGCACCCACGAAGGCTATTTTAGGCACATCAGCAAAATGCCACGGTGAACTTTGAGCAGCAATTATGGGCATAAAATATATTGGCCTTGAAGTGATTTAAGATGAACTCCTCAATAGCATCTGTCCAGACACTAATATCTTACCAGGTACTCTTTTTCCTCACCTTACAGGTATTAGCTGTAAAGGAAGCATTCACATTTTCCCAGAAAAAAACCCAGGTTTTGTAATGTAAAAGCTAAACTAATCATAGTGGCAACAGAGCATTTGTGTGGAATGTCTCCCTTTGAAATGCCAGTTACTAATGCAAGGTGTTCAATGGAATGGAAAGAAATTCAGGCCAGATGGCAGTGCAGGGAGTGGGTATTGGATATTAATGTCTGCTCTTCCAGAATTGTTTTTTAAACATCTTTTTTTAGGACTACAAGAAAGGAAGAGAATTTGGGCATTGAGTCAGGCTCTTTTGCTGTTGATGGCATTGTCTTGTAAAGTGTCTTTTGTGTATTTACTGTTCTGTCACGATGCAGTGAGGTTTTTATCCTGATTATAGAGCTATTAAAAAAAACCCATTGGTTTTAACACATATAAATCTTAAAATAAAATCCTAGAAGAGTTGACTGGAATGAACCTCTGGAGGTCATCTGGTTGAGACCCCACTTGGAGCAGGGCCAGCCCTAGATCAGGGTGCTCAGGGCCCTGACTATCAAGTTTTGAATATCTCCTAGAATTAATATTCTTTCAATTGAAATCTCAGTAAATCAGTGCCAAAACTGACCTCTAGCTTAAACAGATCGTGGTCTCCAGTCATGGACAACCACTTGGCTTCCAGATAATAACTTAAGTATTTTAAAGTTAAATTTTCTGTCCATCATATGTTTGAGTTTTGATCCTGATCTCATGGTAACTCCTCACACTTCATGGGGATTCATGACTCCAGCCCAGGAACAGAAGGGCAAAGTCTGCATTAAACACAGAACTTTGTTCTTTCCCTTCTTGTTTGTTTGTTTGTTTGGGTTTTTTGTGTTCATTTAGGTTTTTTTTTTTCTGGTAAAAAAGAATTTTAGTGGACTGGCAAGGTAAGAAACCTTCCAGCTTTTCTCAAATTCCTTTCTAACTCTCATACTCTATATATTGAGATGTGAAGAAAAAAATTTTCCAAGGTACAGAGTGTTTCAGCCTGAAAAGAAATCAGTGGCATATATTAAGTGTAAAAGAGTTTCAAAAAAGTTGGGTGCCATGAAGTAGATGCCAGTAATGTATTTTTAAATTTGTCTGGGCTTTCTTTTCCTTCTTTTTGTTCCTTTGTAACACTCTTACTTTCTTTTGAAATAATTTTATGTTTCCTCCTAAAACTGCACAAATTGATTCATTATATTTGAGTGGTTTTTAAAGCAGGCAAAATGGCCAATCCACTTTTCATAAAGAAAAATAGAATTTTCAGTTTCCTTGTGGCCTTTAAATCCTTTTTCCCCAGCTGAAGTCTCATTGCAGTTTATGATGGAACATTCTGTGAGCGTAGATGAAAACCTGAAGTGGCAGAAAGGAAAATAAACAAACTCTTGGCTATAGAAAGCAAAGTCCAGGAAGGTCTTGGCTGGTGAAGTTAGAGCAGACTGGGGAGGTGATCGTGGTTCTCCTTGTTTCTCTGGTGACATAGGAACACCAGAAGGAGGAAGAGAGACAGTTTTATAGGGAGAATAGCAAATACCAGTTGGAGTAGGTGCTCCCTGAAGTCAAGGAATGAGCAGTGCCAGGGTGCCAGTGCTGCTGCTGCTGCCATGGTGCACGTGGCAACTGTGCCCTGATATTGGCAACTTTGCACATTTCTGTGCAATCCCTGCATTCTCCCTATTCCCAACTTTCCCTTTCCATGACCCACCTGTTCTTTCTCTCCAGAGCCAAACCCAGCTTTACTTTGACTCCTCAGAGGCTCTGTCTGGGCTGAAGGTGAAACATCTTTATCTGCTAAATGAGGGAGCCTGCTTTCCACCAGAGACAGGCTGCTTCTGTGCTGAATGCATACAATATAAATCAAAGTGTGTGCCATTATTAATAAATAAGGCATTGGGTAGGCTTTGTCTGGAAGTCTGGTTGAAAGCACTGATTACGATCCAATAACTTTTGAAAAATGCATAGTTGCCTTTGGGATATTGAAGCATGGAATAATTAAACTGCAAGTTTGCAAAAGCAGAGTTGTAACCACAGAGAGGGACTATTTTCAGTGACTGATTCACTTGTAGGGTTAAGTATCTTTTTTTCCTGATTTACTGATAAATATCCTACTTAAGCATTTCAGAATACAGAGTGAATTATTGAGTATTTTCAGTAGATACATTTCAAAACTCTGCAGGTTATCGAAAATCGTTGATGATTGAACCTGCACTTGGGACTTGTGGTGATGATACTTTGGATTTTAGGACTATTATGCGCCAAATAGAAAATGAATTGACTGTTATTGAAAGGAAGTTTTGCACAGCAATGCTAAATTCAGATGCAATATCTATTGTTTTATTGGAATTGAGGATCTCTTAATTCTCTAGAACTTTAATCCTTGCACAGAAAGTGTAATTGTGCTATAGCTGATCACAAACAGCAAAGTTATTTCTTCTGGCTTCTTGGTCTGGCTGTTACTAGGAAAGACTGGAGCAAATGTGCTTTTCTGTCTGTGAAACCTTCAGGTCCTGCTCGGATGCTTCCTCTGTCACCAGAAAAGGAATCTGCTGCCTGATCCTCTGTCTTTTGTAGGATCACTCACTTACAGCTGTGGAAATTGCAGGAGAGGGAGTCCAATGTTTTATCCAAATTCTTTCCCGATTCCATATTTCAGTCGCATCTGTGTACTTCTCTTTATGTACAAAACATACACTTACTGGGGAGGGTAAGGGTTTCCAAAGGTGTCACTAGAATAATCTGCAAAATCTCCAGGGAGAAGCTCTGCCCAGCCCCTCTGTGTTGTGATTAATAATCCCAGTGCATCTTCATCCATCACAACTTTATGAGAGTGTGTGTTACTGTGCCTGGGAAACAGATAATGCTGTTGTAGGACAAGGGAGGATTTAACACTCAGCAATAGTGATAAGAGGAAAAACAGCATAAAAGTGCAGAATAAAACAGTTTTCTGTCACAGCATTAAGCTGGAAGTACATTCTGGTCTTGAGGTTTAACAGAAATCTTTAATTAAGGATGTCATTGGCACTGTAATCTTTGGGTTTGATGGCCTGGAGAGTGACTTTTACAATATATTGCACCCTTTTCTTTAGTTTGCAGATTCTTAAACTAAAAACCTTTCAGCAACACATACTTGTTCCTCAGATCTCATCTCAGAAGGATGAATGTTGCAATTAACAATTCAAAACTCTTTATATTTTAGTAACCACGCATAAAAATTAACTCAAGCAAATGGAATTTAGAATAATAATAATAAGATGTTTTCCAAATGTTTCCTACATTAATCATGGTGAAGATGGTTACTATAGTACCACTTGTGGATTTTATTGAAAATCAAGTAATTCAGTGTGGTACATGTTCTCTTGAGAGAGTTTCTGTGTGTTTAAAAAAGTGAAGGATGTGAGTATGAGACAGCAAGAGAACCTTTTGTTTTTTTGTTGAGTGAGTTCAGTGCTTGGTAACATTTTGATACAAAAGCAATAGAGCAGTGTTTACTTTCAGGCAAAGGCTCTGAACTTTGCTATTTGTCAATGGATATTTCTAAAATTTCCGTACATATGAGAGGCAGAAAGAATAAAGGATGTGTACCAAGCTTTCTGCCAAAATAAATATTAGACCCAAGATAAATAGTTCACCCAGGTTATTAACTGTGTGGTAAATAAACCCATTGAAGTTTGCTTGCTGCTGTTTACCCAAGGTATTTTGCTGACATGAGGCTGAATGTGCCACCCAGACTTCTAATTAAATGTCACTGAGGAGCCTGTAAAAAGGTTTGACTCCAAATACACACACAGGAGTCACGGGCCAGAGCTTTTGGTAGGTGTGGTTGTAACTTGTGTACAAATTCCCCAAACTGGGTTCCAGGACAGTTTGTGCACATAAGCCTTTAAGGATGTGCAAAGGCTTAAGCAAAGGAACTCTCCCTATTAAATGGGTGCTCCTGGGTAAGAAAACCTCACTCACTGAGTTGCTTGAGTGAGGACAATATTCGTGATGTGGGTTTGATGTCCTAGATTCTCACAGTCCAGAGGGAATCTAATTCAGTGCATCTTGGTTTTTGCACTTTTCTGGTGGTTGGTTTGTCTGCTTCCCCACTCTCTGGGAATGTGCCTTCAGCCTGTTTTCCTGCTGGATGTGAATTGGATGCACCTGCTTTTCCTGCTTTTGGACCATCATTTAGTTGGGCCTGACATTTATGTTACTGCTGAGTGAAGTTGAAGTTGTTACTCCAGGTCTAGGATCTAGATTTTCTCATGGTCAAATTGTAGATAGGTTACTATCAGTGAATTGGATCCACAGCCATTTGCCAGTGTGGGGTCACAGGAAGTTTTCATGTGAAAAAATTTCAGAGAGTCGATAATTTCTGACCTGGCACAAACTGAAACGGAGTCAATAGAGACACAAGAACTCATCCTGTCTCTGTGGGCTCCAGGAGGAGCCCAGGAGAGGCTGGGAGTTGGTGTGAGAGGCAAACTGAGGAGTGTCTCTGTGCAAGGAAAGGATTTTTAGGGGTTGTGCAAAACCAGCTTACAGGCAGTGGATGGGATGAGATGAGGGAAGAGGAGAAGAGCTTTGGGAAGGGGATTGGTGTGGCTGCCAGCCAGGATGGAAATAGTGCTCCTGACGGTCGGATGGGTTTGTTTTTAGCACCAGACCAGCTGGATAGAAGACTCTCCTCCTTCCAGTGGGTTGGCTTCTGCATATGCTACATGGCTGTAATTTCAGTATAAAGTGTTCTATAAAATGTGCAGATTTGGCACATAGGCAAAGGATGAAGTTAATCTGACTTCCAGGTTAAGAAAGCCTTCTTAGGTTTTGGTCAAGACCCTTGAAATGCTAAAATTCACCTTATTTGTTAGGGAGGAAATACAAAAACCTTTTTTTCTTTCCCGCTTCATGCAGCATTCAGTGGGGTGAGGCAGGAGAAGGCAAAAAGAAACTCAAGTGGCCTTTTTGGCACCTGGGTTACACATGAAAAAGAAGTGCTAAATCACATCTCACATCTCGGTGTTAATTACTTACTTTGCTCACATTAGCACATTAAATGTGTAGCACAAATATGTTTCTCTTTAGCTGCTGTGGATGATGTAGGTTGCCAAGTTTTTCTTGTTGTGTAATGTAAATTTTCTTTTTGTGGCCATATTTTATTTAAAACTATGCACCAGGTGCCTCCAGTGGATGTGGGAGTCTCAAACCGAGCCTTTAATGCTTATTTAACTTCAATATGTGAAGAACACATTGCACAAAACCCACCTGAATGAATGTTTTAAGGTCAGGTGAAATATCCTAATTCATAGGAAAAATATATCTCAGTGTGGAAAATCCTGAAAGGAGTTTTAGGAGAATGCTGGGGCAATCCTGCTTCACACTGGTGTAGGAACTTGGAACTGATTGTCAGATCCAGGCTGGTGTGGCTGTGGGTCATTATAGAGATATATTTATATAACAGCAGCCTTGTACAAGGTTTTGTTCCTTAGTTTTGCCTTGTATTCATCGAGCTTTTTTTTTTCCTTCTGGCTAAAATCAAAGCTGGATCTTTTCTTTGGAACTTTTTTTTTAATGAAATCCAGCAATTCACATCTCTATGAAATATTTCTTAAGGCTCATGTCACACAGAAGCAATCGTAGATAAAAGACAAAATGGATATATTGCAAAATAGCACCCAGAAGAAAAGTAATTTTCTGGAATTCCTAAATAAATTGCTCTCTAATTCACAAATAATGTAGTACATATTTAGGTTGTTAGAAAGGAAGATTACTGAATACAGAGCTCAAAATTCATAAGAGAGCAAAAGCATATACGGAATTATTGAGGAAAAAATGAACTACAAAACCACAGAACTTCTAATATTTAACTGATTTCCTTCATAAATCACTTGCTGCTGAATGCAAAACAGTGGGGTATCAGAAGGAAAATAATTTCTTTAGGGAAAATAACCTTCAAAACCAGTTGTGTCTATCATCAATTCTACTACAAATGGTGTAAATAATGTCTCTGGTTTGAATATTTAAGAACAGCTCAGATTTGCCTCTTGCTTTTGTCAATCACAAGCAAGAATCAAAAAAATTCAATGGATTGAAGATAAACTGCTGGTCCCATCTTGATATAGTTTAACCTAATAATAAAAGCTGCACTAGAATACTGTGCACTCATCCCCAAAATATAACATGGAAAAAGAGGAAAGGGTGCGAATGTTAGGGTCTGTTGGAACATGCAGAGGAGCAGATTAAGGGTGTTAAAACACAAAATATTAAGGCAAAAATTCTTTTTCGTGCCTTTTTTTCATTAAATTGACTTTCAGATTAAAAACTGGGTTTATTTTGAAATTCATCTCTTCTGAGTGTTAAATACTTGGCCACCCACAAGGATATTTTGACACCTCAAAGTTGTTTGGTTAACAAGAATTATTTCCTAACCTTATCCTGCAGATTTGACAGACATACCTTCCTTACTGGTGTCCAAAATACTCTTCACTGAAGAAATGTGTTCTTCAGGTGTAACTAGGGCAGAATGCCTCTGAAAAGCCTCAGGAAGACGAGATACTTCATTGGGATACGGGGAGCATGAAAGGATGGATTATTCTCTGCTGTATTTTGATGAATCAGCTCATTTAGCAGCTGATGTTTTTTGGCAAAATGCCATTTTTGACTTTTTTTTTATGTTATTCATCGTGTCAATGATGATTTCGTCAAAGAAGGACCAAAGAACTGAGCTTCATCAACAGCCCTGGGTTATTGTAGATCCTGTGACCTTGCTTCATCTAAGCAGGTGTTATCAAAGCATATTTTTCCTGGTTTTTCTTCCCTTTCAATCCCCGTCACCAGACCCTCTGTCTCTGATGTAAGAGCTCCTGCATTTTTGTTACCAGGAGGCAGAAATTTTTGAAACTCTTTGTGCTCCATCTTGTTATTGCTGCTTGCAGCAGTTTTTGTGGTGGTCAATATTATCTGGGTGGAGTAACACAGGCATTTTCCAGACTCCATCAAGTGCACAAGGACACAGAGGGAGTGGGAATAATAGCAGTGGCCATCTGTGTTCTTTGTTATTGTCAGTGAGCCCGCTCACTATTGAGAGCTTCATATGCACCATGGCAACAGAGGGATGATTATAAGTGATGCAACTCAAAGGATAGCAGAGATGTATAGAAATGAAAGGATTTCCCCGTTTCTGAACCCAAAAGCCAGCCCTTAAATAGCTGTTGGTAGTTGTATTTTCAGGGCTCTCAATTTTTCCTGCTTTCCTGCCCATTCCATCTCTAGGGATAAAGAACTGCCTGTGGAAGCTCAGTGCAGGCAGTTAGTTAAGCAAAGTTTTAGGGGGAGAAGTGACTTTGAAAGACCAGAATAAAGACAGAGTTAGGAAAAGCAGAAGCTGCATCTCCAAATAAGTGAGGTATCCAACAAGGTCCAAATATGTAAGCATAGGTTTGGCATAATTAGAGTGGAATTTACCATTCTTTATCTCTGACTGGTTCCTATAGTTCTGAAAAGTTTAGGGTTAGAAGTCAATGCCAACAAGATGCAGTTAATAGCTCCTGATCCCGGATGATTCCTGATATAGGAAGTTCCAGAAGGGTAAGCAGAGAATTGACATAAATGTCTTTTGAATCCTTTAGTACTGATTTCTGATTTAGAGGAGGCCATGTTAAATCCAAGGTTTTATTTGGGATTAGGAGCACTGTGGCTCCCAGCCTGAATGCCTACAAGAGCTGCATTCTGGGAAGTAAATTGAGACCTAGAACCAGGAATTTCAAATTTCTTGGTCTTATTTTGTTGCTTATAATAGTAGATAGTACTGGAGTCAAGAAGAGCAAGGACAACATAAAGAGAATTTTGACAGCATTTTCTGTCAAGGAGGGTGACTGAGGCTTGGTATAAAGGGCTTCCAATTCCTCATTCTTCTGAGGGATTTGGAGCAGGTTTTGTAACTTCATGCCCCTACTGGAGCTCCACAATATCTCTGAAACTCCTGCTCTCCGTTGGAAAGCAAATGTGCACAGTCTTCACAGGTAACAGCTACCAGTTCAATTGAAATGAGCCTTTTGAATTCAAGTAATTGCTGATTTTTCAAGATTGTATTTCTTATAAAAGGCCACTTGGAGTTATCTGGCTCGAATTTCTTCCGTGTAGGGAAGAGAGCCTGTAGGTGTTTCCAAATGTTTTTGATTTCAGTATGAGGCAAATGTTTTCCCATCAAAAGACCACATTCTCACAGCTTGGAAAACAGCTTTGGTAACTTCTGCTTCCTAGAAAGTGGAATGAACATTGGACATGAAACTTCTGTAAGATGTAAAGGGCTTTGAACAAGAAAAACCTCTTCAAAAATAAACAGTTTACAGTGTGTGTAATCAAATGAATAATGTGGTTCTTGGGGAAGAGGGACTTTTTAGCTGCCCCTTCCACAGAAGGTAGAGAAACATTAAAAATACATTTGCCACTGATAGGTTGAATTCATTTTAGCTGGCATAAATGGGACAGATGAGCTATTCAAATGTCTGATGAGTACTATATAATGAAATATTTATCACCTTCTCATGGTCACTGCATGAGAAGCCAATAATTTGTTTTCTCTCAGCACTGGTATTTTGTGGTTCTTATAATAAATTATACATTGCAAGCTCCCATCCTTCACCTTCCTTCTATTTACCTATCTAGTCTGAGATCTCATTCATCAACTTGTAGCTGGATTGGGGACAAAAGTGAGGCTATAAATTCATGTATTCTAAAGGATCATGGAATTTATAATGCATAATGGTAGGGGGCAACGTGGCTGGAGTGTGGCTACTGGGAACAGGTGACATTTGGAGCTGTAAAGTGGGAATTGAGCAAAATCTTTAGAAATATATAAATACATATATATATGTATTTAGGAAGAGGTTAGCCTAGGTTTTGCCGGCTGCTGATTTGGATTTAGGATAACACCTCTAAGCAATCAAAGCTGCCCAGATTTTGGCCCATTACCAAGCTCAAGATTAAGCCACAGATTTAATTCTTCTCATGACTGTCAGATTCTCTAAAGGAGCTTTCAGCATCAGAGATATAAATTATCTTTTTTTTGCTTTGCATTGCTGCAGAGTGTTTAATGAAGGAAATATTTGGATGTAAAAAGTATTCCCAAATGACAGTCTTTATAGCATTTAGATACAAAGCCTTCAATGTTAAAAACGAGGTTTTATTTTAAAAAATTGAAAACTTGACCCTAGGATTGCTTCAAAGTATCAAGAAAATTAACACCTTTAGTTCATTTTTTTTCAGTGTGGAGGGGGAGCAAAATTCTTGCTTTGCATTTCCAGTTTTTAGCCTAGGTGTCCTGTTTATAAGTCTCAAGAATTCCTGCTGAAGCCATTCAGATGGAGCTGTGCAGCTGTACAAGAGAGGAGGATCTGGTCTTGTGTTAGAAGGTGGAAATTTTTGTCTTTTATTCTTGCTGCTTCCAATCAGAAATCGTTTGACCTCAGCACAGAGATAAGACCACCACTTGCCTCACTTATTCAGGAAACTAAATCAGTCAGTGTTGAGGAGGCTGGCAAAGTTCATTATTCACTGCTCAAAAAGTCTTTAGAAATCTATCATTTCTGCAGAGTCCATAAGCCTGTAAATTAATTTCTCATGACAAAATCATTTAAAATGCACAGCCTAAAGGATTTTTAAATGACCTTCTGCTTGGATGGTACAGGGAAAATAAACTTAGAGCCTTCCTCAATCAGTCCAGTTGAAGTCCTGTGTACATTTGGACCATACAGACCCGGAGTCAGGTACAATTTTTGGGGGTTTGTGTTGTCTGAAGACACGGGAGATTTGATTCACGTTTGGTGTTAATGTGGCTTTGGCATCAAGATTCCTGTGCTCCTGATCCTGGGGTTTCAGTTCAGTAAAGCCCTCTCTGAGGGGTCAAGATTGCTTATCTTAGAAAGCCACACTTAGAGTTTAGAATTCCCAAAATTTTTAAAGGCACAGTAGGGTTACTGATCCAAACATTTTTATAAATTGATGGGGCTAACTTTTAGTTCCTTTTTTTTTTTTTTTAATAATTCCCAGCATTTTCACTGAACAAAGGTTTGATTCCTTTTTGAAAATACTGTTGTAAATACAATATACCAATAAATTTTCCTCATAGCTATATAGAAAAGTTTTTCTTGATGCCCTTTTCACAGTGTGGGGAGAGAGCTGCACAGAGATTTTTGGGATTAAATCTCTTTTTATGAAGAGAGCAAAGGAAAGAAATGACAAAAGTAAAATCTGTTATCAGGATCCCTGTGTACTGAGTAAACACAGAGAGAGCATGTGTGTTCTTTGCATATTTTATTAATACATAAATTAGAATGACTTTAATGACTTTTCATGGAGTTAGTGGAATAATTAGTTGCAAAAAAATTACCCAGTAAAATACACTTTTTTCCTTTAATTGCTTTTGTTTGTATATACATGTGCAGTTACATACATATAGGCATAACTGCTAAATTGTTATTTCTATAGATAAATTATTAACTGCTAAAGTTGTTATTTCTATAGATAAATTATTCTATCAACAGAATTTAGACCTGCTCTGTTTGCAGTTCAGGGAAGGATGGGATTAAACGGAAGAGAAAAGAGCAGCTCCACTGTCACTGACTTTCAACACTGACTTGTCCATTATGATTTCAAAACCATTCCCTTTTTCCACTCTGCTATTGCTTTCATAATCAATTCCTTAGAACTTCTGCCTGAATTATGGTTTTGGGGGCTCTCTCATTTTCAGGTGAATATTGAATTATGAGTGATGGGTTCTTGGTAAAGAAAATGTATGGAGGTAATGACAAAAATTTTTGGACTTTTATGTTGAGCTCAACTAAAATGTTAGGATTACTTCATACAACAATGTGCTCATGAATAATTTTTGCAATTATGCAATTTTAGTTTTTATTTCTCTTTTTATACATGGAATAATTCAATTAATGTAATAATATAACAGTAAATTCTATAAATGAAAATAATGTAATTGTATCCTAAATCAATCACCGAGTTTTGAAACTTCAGTCTTAACACACTTCACAGGTTTAACATGGAATTTTAATCTTCTAAGTGGCTGTTTCTTTCCTTAGTCTGGATAACAGAAGTTCGTTTAAAACACAACAAAATACAAATTGTCAGCTTGGCCACAGTCCTGACATCAAAAGGTATTAAGATGTTTCTAAGAAACAAAATGAGAACTAAAGCATAATCTTAATCAGTCTTAAGTCTTGACTAAAGGTAGAGGATATCAATCTGGAATTTGAAAAATAAAGCCAGATGTTTGCATAGAAAGGTATCAATATAAAATAAAGGTATTTACTCCTCTAGTAAATATAGAAGGAAGTAAGACTGAAAGGATTACTTGTTAGATTATTTTCTATAAAATATTCTATTAAAAATCAAGGACAGTGTTTGTAAGACTATTTCTTTTAAAAACTTCGTGGACTGTGTGTTTATATAAAAAGAACCTTAACTTCTGGCTTGAATTTTGACTTCAGTTTCTATATCCACACACATGTATGCTCTTTTTTTTGTTATTACTGAGGATTTAAAATACAGATTGCACTATTAAATTGTGCAGTCCCTTCCTGACTGTCTTTAGGAGCAGGTTTGCTGGGAGAGGGAGGCTCTGAGGAAATTCCCTCCTGCAGTTGGAGTTGCTGTGTGCAGGTGATGCTCTGATTTATCAGAGTGACCACTGAGCTGCCACCTCCCTTCCTGAAAGCACATCCTCAGGATTGTGCAGCCCTGATAGGTTTCAGTGAGAAATTGCCACAGTGCTCGCTCCCCTTCAGAAACACCTGCCTGGGCTGGCCTCAAATCTGTGTTCCCCTCTCTCAGGAAAGGGAGCAGCTCTCCTCAAACACAGCCTGGCAGAGTTTCCTTTCTCACTCTGGGAGCAGTGATGGAGAAGCCTTGGAGTGCATTGTGCAGTTGTGCTGATAAATTATTTAATGGCAGAAAGGAGCTGACTACTTGAACTTTCCTCTTGACCTGAGCTGAAATGCCAGCCTGGGTGAATTTGTGTGTAAGGCCGTGTAAACTGAACTTCTCATCTCATATGCAAAGCCAGGATTTCCTAATGCTTGTCACCAACCAGGGAGGCTTCCTGATCCCTTGCAAATATTTGTGCTTGTTTCTGCTGGTGTAGAAATTCCAATACCTGCGTGTTCTGCAAATCCATAGCTCTTGTGGGAGCTGGGGGTGAAGTTGTCAACAGCTTGGAAAATGTGAAATTACTCAGGGTGTGCTACAAATAGGAGAGGGTGTGATATACCTGCAGCAATAAAGGCTGAATGCAGACATGAGCAGACTCATAGGAGAGAGGCTGTTCTCCAAAATATATTTCTAATTATATTTATATTTTGCATACGTAGATAGAAGGGCTCTTTTGATGATTGGCTTGTGTGTGGTTGTGCAGACAGTGCTTGTTCCTGCTTCAGGGAGGAGAATGTGCTGCCACAGAGAAGCAAAAGGAAAAGGAAAGGTGTTCCTCCCCAAATACAGTCCAGGCTGTCTGTTAATGAACTAACACGCTGTAATTTTGGTTATACAAATGTTTAAATACCAACCCCCACTATTTTAAGTGGTTGTAAAACTTCAGAAAGAGCATCAGGAAGCCACAGCACTCACTCATATGTCAGGGGAAAGCCAAAACTCATTTTCAGGAGTACAGCAGAGGGAGTCAGTAAAATATGAGACTTTGTGAGATGTCACCTGTGTGCTGGTTTAGCAATTTCATACAAAAAGTGGTTTTAATTAAAAATTGTCTTCCTGTTTTTCTGAACAGATTATTGTTATGGTAGGATTAATATTAAACTGTTCCAGTTATAAATTATTGCCTCTATTATTATTCTGATGTTTAAAAATTGCCAGACTGTTTTCTATCTGGTTTTTAATGTCCCTTACTAGCAAGTGTATGTGATTAATGCTAAAATTTACTTAGGGATGAACTCATCCAGCCAGTCATTTCCAGGAGCAGTTATTATCATGTTTTTTGTATTGAAAACATATTAAAACTCAAAGAGTTCAGAAGCATAAAGCAGGCACAAAGCAAAGCTTATTATGGTACTGTTTACCAACAGATTTATAATTACAAAATAAATTAAGCATGAAATGGAACACTTTTCATTTTCTGCCATAATGGTGTGAAATATTTGATGTTACTTTACAGATTATTCTGGAATAGCTTTGAAAGTGAATAATTCTGAAGGTTGTCATGGTATTTTAGCAGAACCTAAACATATCTCCTTTAAAACACCCATGTCCTTTCTCCCTGCAGATAATCAGAATGCCCAAGGAAGGGGGAGAGGCTGTTCCAGAACTCAGTCTTCCAATCAGAATAATGATAATGCATGAAAAAATTAATTTCATAAGAAATACAGAATGCCAATATTCTCTTCCTCATAGATATATTAAATTATAACAGCAATACAGAATTATGGAATATCTCTGGGTGGTTTGAGGTTTTTTTTAGTGGGAAAGCCACATCTGAATGCCTCTACTTCTGTGAGCCTGCAATGTACCTTGAGAAAAACAGTTTACTAGACTTGGCCATTGAAACCTTGCAGGAGCCAAATGTTCTGTCTGAGCAGAGTAATTTCTGGATCTCTGTTTCTCAGCATCCTCTTCAGCACCATATCTTGCATTCCTTCCCTTCAGCAGTTGCTTTATTTTTGTCTTTAACACCTTTGTTTGAGAAGAGCTTTGATAAACATCCTTTCCAAACCTGATCATGGCAGCTGATCCTCAAGAATTCAGTTTGTAGATTAGGGTTAAAAATCCCCAGCACAGTGATTGGAGCCTTGGAGGGGACCTTTCCACTCTCTCAGGCTGTGGAACCCCTCCCAAAGCTGCCTCTTGAGGGATCACAAACACTTCTGCCTGTGCTGCTCATCCCCAGAATCAGCAGGGATCTCCACCCAACACTTACCCAGTGTGAGTTTCTGCTCTGTGCCTCCATCAGTGACCAGCAGCAGCAGCCCATTGCAACCAGGAGCTTCTCCAAGGCCAAATTCCTGCCTTCCCAGGAGTGGGATGATCCCTGCTCCATGTTGTAAGCAGCAGGGTCATTTATGTAATTAATGCCTGAGCTGATCTCAAAGAATGGGCTGGAGGATCTCAGCGTGAGCTTTGTACGTGTAAATACTCACCCATGGGCTGCAGTTTGAAGAACTTCTCTCTTGTTGTTTTTCAACAAAACTAACACATATGTTTCACACAGAGGAAGTCTGGCTGTTTTCCCTGTTTCTGCCATCTCCTGATTTTTCATTTTCCAGCACTCATTCCAATTGAGGAGGATAATGAATATTCAATAATTCATCTCCTGTTCAGCAGTAGGAATTTAAGAACTTAAATGGTGGTTTTGTGTTTTGTTTTGTTTTGTTTTCAACAGTTCCAAAAATGCATTAAATGTCCTCAGTTTTCTTAAGAAGGAATCTTAGAAAAGTTGGGCTACACAACCTGAGGATTGCTCAGCCTTTACTCATTCTATCTTCTGGTAAATGCTTTGCTTGTTCAGGACCATTTTTCCGGTGTAAGAGTTGTTCACCTCCAGAACTGGTGGAAATTTTCAAATCTGTTTTTCAAATCACACTGATGGGTGATACCAGCACTGCCCAGCTCAGTGTGAGGCATTGGAGCAGCCTGGCTGTGCTTGCTAAAGGCTCCTTGGACACCTCTAGAAGATGTGTTCCTCTCCTCCTCTGTGCTCCTCTCCTCCTCTGTGCTCCTCTCCTTCTCTGTGCTCCTTCCAACTCTCTGAAATTTAGCTCTAGCAGGGCTTGCTGCAGCCCTCGTTAATGCTGTGCTTTTGTTTCCTTTTTCCTTGGATTCTAGTGCTCATTTTTATCCTTTTTTTCACTTTGATTGCGAGATCCTTGGTCTGGGAGTCTTTGTGCTGTATTTGCCTGACACAACGGGGTCAGGTCCATTCCAGCCTAGTGGTGACTCAGATACAGCCAAGCTGTGGTTCAATCAGATAACAGAACAACTCTCTGTGTTCTTTCTTGCAGTCTCTGGGATTTAGTTATCTCCTCGTCAGGGTTATTTAAGCTGGACTGGCCAGCCTTTGGAGCTTAGTAACTTCTTTTGTTAAATGTAGGTTTACTGTGAGGATTCATTGCTGTAGCTGTCTCCCACAGAGACAGAACAGAAGGTTGTAAATCAAGCAGATTTTAGTGTAAATTATTCAGAGTTTTTTTCTCTTCATTGTCTAAAATTCCCTGCAGAATAGCATGGCCCAATGAGCTGCTGCTGATTATTTCTTGAGGTCCAAAACTATATGTAGTTCACATATATTATATATGTTCCTTTAAAATCAAATTAGAAGGAACATGTTTGACTCGGTCCTTTCTCTAAGGAGAGGTGCATTAATGAATGATTAGCATGCAGAGGAAGCCTCATTGCAGAGCTAATGAAATCCAAATATTTTGAGACCTAAACCTATAATACAGCTTGGAGGTTCTGCATCATTGTCATTTTTAGTGGGTTTAGTACTGTAAAACTTTACATGTGAGTAGTTGCTGGCTTTATAATTGAAATACTGACTTTATTAAGAAGATTTGCCCAAATTGAGTTAGACACAGAAGAGTTTGTAGGGTCTGTTTTGGTTTTTCTGGAGGTGAGGCTTGGCTGGGAGATGGTCCTGGTGCTTTTTTTACATCTAAATTTCTAAAGTGATGTTGGCTGTAATTGCTGAGTAGAAAGAACAGGCAGGAAAATGTCTGTGTAGCTGGGAACTAAACACAGCAATTCACAATGATCTGACTGTATGGTTTTGAGAAGATCAGAGGGACAAAAAAGAGTAAAGAATGTGCTACACAAGAATAGAAGTTGCTGCAACATTCTGGATGTAAATGGATTTTCAAGTTATGTTTTAAAAACATTCTATCTACCTCTTTTATCTAGAAAAAAGTGTTCTGTCTATAATAATATTTTAGAATGTTCATGTTTCATTATGAAACATGTATCCTATATTGCTCTTCCAATTTGTCCTTCAGACAACTGAATTTGAAGTTGGATGCTCAGAGATATTCAAGAACACAACTTAGAACGAATACAGCAAAATTTTCTTGTCTAGTTCTTTGTCTGTGGCAAACCCTTTCCCCCCAGAAATACTGGACTTTCAACTGCAGAGGGAAAGGGTCAGGGTTGGCATTGGGGTTAAAACAGTGGAAATTTAAGAGGCAGTAGGGAGGTTTCTTGTACTGGTTTTCCTTCCAGCATTCAGCAGGAGAGGCTGCAGGGAGTGGCTCTCAGTACTGAGTGTCCATCCCTAACACCAGTCTTGGAACAGAGAAAATGCAGGGTGGAAAGATCCTTCCTGTGTACAAAGGGAAGGGTAAGAGAAGCGTTTCAGCACATGGGAGAAATCCTGCTGGAAGCTGCAGGGACAAAAAAAAATGTAGCTCCAGGTGGGAGAGGCAAGAAGGGCCACCAGACCTCACTTTTTGGAAAGTATAAGCAGAGAGCTCTTGGCTGAGGTGGACTCCAGGTGTTTTGTCTGTGTGAAGTTTTATTTTGCAGATCACTGGGGCAACCTTTATTCCCTATCTTGCTGCCTCAGCCATCTCCTTCCCCTCCTCTCATCCCCCTTTTCACTGCTGTGCTCTTCAGCCAGTCCTTTTTTTCCCTTGGCCTTTTCACTCCAGTGCTATTGAAAGGTTCTTCTCCCTTGACATTCCTGCTCCTCACACCCTTGTTATGTGTATTTCATATTATTTAAACAAGAAATCCTTTAGTCATCTCTATCCATGTCATAGTGAGTTGCTCAGTTGTTCTTCAAATGACTTTATTTCTGCTTTCTGGGATGTGGAATGTGTGTAGTTGGATGCAGAATTTTAACTCAAAAATAGACTTATGAATCAATTAAGGAAGAAAAATTAAAAAATAGTAATCTCTGCCTCCATACTAATTAAACCTGTGGAAAAGAGCCATATCTCAATCTGCAGCCACATTAAAAAATACTGTTTTATTTCCTTCTCCCAGAGTTCTTGCTGCTTTCTCCAATAAGGGGAGCACACACATTCTGTGCTGTGTGGCAGTAAATTCTCCAGGTTGGTTTTTCACAGCCATTAGCATCAATGGTGTGTTTACAGTTTGATTATTCCTTCAATTTGTGCTTCTGGTGGGGAACTCCAAGTCATCTTCTAGCAAGGAGATTGGGACTCTCTGCCCAGAAGGTGAGGGAAGCCAAAAGGTGCTTTGTTTGAAAAATGAAACCTAAACTTCTCATTCAAAAGCCAAAGAACAACATGGAAGCAAAACAGTGATACTGAAAAGTGACAACTAAACACTTGATTGAGTCAGATGCAAATGTTTTCAATAAACATTTATCCCTTTAAATTATTTATTTCTTTTTTTAGTCCAGATGTATGCTTTTGGGGATAGAGAATTGAGCTAAATCATTTTAAATGTGGTTGCAAGGAGGGGAACTGCATGTTTCCTTAATGAATGCGTGTGTGGTGCTATTGCTGTGATTATGGGCATGGCGTGACTGGAATTTGAGTTCCTCCTCCTCCTCCCCAGACTTGCATCCTCAACTTATTTCCTATTATATTCAAGGCACCTGTTTTCCCTGTTAAGAATGCGAGGTGTTAGCTGAAATCATGAAAGGAGCTGCAGAAATGGATGAAAAGCAGCCATCTAGCATGATTTTAATAATTCTGTAGCATTTATTACGTTCTCTGTTGAATCACTTCTTGATATTGATGGCATAATTTAAAGTGACAGAAAGGAAGGAACATGACCTTTAATGTCATGACATGAGTTGTCACAAAAAAGGAAGGATGAGCTTAATTCAGCCAAATGGCTTCCCAGGAAGTCTTGATACATAATAAACTGAGATTTATCTTTGGCTGAGATTACACAGCTCAAGCTGTGATTTTTCTTTTAGATGAAACAAACTGACTGGAGAGAAGATGAAAATATTGTTCTAATTTTGATCTTCATATTACATTACAGCAAATTAATTCTGGTTTATAACAGGGAACATGTAAAATATGGTAGCTTGCAACAGAGGAAAGCTACATATAGTGATTGCTAAGGTGTTTTCCAGAACAGAATGCAGTGTTCCTAAATAAAGAAGTGGTTATATTGCTCTATAAGCTTTGTCATTAGACACAAATGTGCAATCAGCTGTCTAGAGGCACCACATTTCCCTTCTGCTGGTTGGAGTCCTCTTGTACTGATCAGTTTTTATGGTAAATCCCAGAAGAAGGAGCGCAGATGTTTCCAGTCATTGTCACCCATGATGTCCAGTTTGTTTATAACTTCAGCAGTGAGGTGAGTCACCACTTAGCTTCTAAGGTGATGCGTTTAAGGTGGGTGGATTTTGGGTTTTCTTGGATGAGAAAAAAGTCAAGGCATTTAGACAACAATTACATTCTCTTTTCAGATATAAAAATCACTTGGAATTTGCTTCCAAGAAAAGTCTTCTGTTTTTAATCAAAGCTGCATAGAAAGTCAGTGTAATAAGTCTGGAAGAGGACATTTCTTCTTCCAGAGGAGAACATATGGCAGCATCATAAAGACTTGTTTTCAAAAGAAGTGTGTATTGAAACAACTCTAAAATGTTATCCCTCTTGATCTTTTTTTTTGGCTGGGTTTCATACAGGCTGCTTCAGCACCGTGTTTATATGGAATTCAGAGAACAACAGGGACAGGTATCATCAGGACATTGCACCAATATTTTATCCCTGATGCTGAGGAATTTTGGCCTGGGTGTTATCTGTCTCAGTCTGGGACAGTCACATCTGATCACCTGATAGAGTTTTCTAGATCTAAGCAGCAGCGTTTTCCATGCTGGATTTTAACCAAAGTTATCTCTAGTAGAGCCTCCTTCAAGTATCTGGCTTTTCATGCTAATGATGCTTCTGGTGTTAGTGAAACCTCAAGGATTTTTTTAATCACTTGGTCAGCAGGTTTTCTATCACAGTCTAGAAGGCAAATTTCATTGTTAGGCTGCCTTTGGTTTGAGCAGATGTGAGCAGAGGCCCCAGAGCTGCTCTCAGGGGCTCCCTTCAGACTGGGTGGGCAGCCTGGCCAGTGCTCCCTGCTCTGCTGGAACTTCCAGGGAATTCATTAATTTTAATTCATTAACCAGCATTTTCCTACAGCCTAATTGGGTAACAAATGGAGTCCATTTCAACTTGACAAACTCTGAACAGACCCATGATCTCAGCCCTGTATCAAACTCGCAAATCCAATAGCACCGAGAGGATTTATGAAAGTTGTAATTATTCCAGTGGATTAACTGCCAAAAATATATACAGGGGGCAGGGGACATCCCTTATCTGGACTGAGAGAATGTGAAACACTGGCTGAAGTTTAATTTTCTGTGAACCTCATTTATAAAATAGTAGTATCTATTTCTCCATGCACTGTTCCCTAAAGAGCAGTAACACAGGGAATGCTGAAGCATCCATCTAAGTAGAACTCTTTGCTAATTACTGGTTTTCTTTTCATAAAAAAAAAACGTTAAGAATAAAATGTAAAATATCTTTATGGATGCACAGTCACTGAAAGCAAGTGTAAATTAAAAAAATCTTGCAAGAAAGTGCGGTTTAAAAATAAAACACTATGTTTGCTTAACTCAGGCAAAGCAATTATTTAGAGATTTTAGGAGAATATCTAATTTTACACATTGCAGGATATTAATAAAATTTTTCAATTGATCAAATACTAAATAATAATATTATAAATTAAAATAGGAATATAACCACTGACAATGTAAAAATAATAATAGAAGAGATATAAAAGAAAAAGATGTCTGGAGGCAACAAGAAATGCTTCTAAATGAGTGTGTGAAGCTTCTGGATCACAGTCAAAGAGCTTGAACTCAGTTTGAAAGCATTTTTGCTGCAGTAAGTGTGACTCCCTCTGTGAGTGCCATGGTTTCAAAAGGCACTGGTGACTGAAAATCAGGAGAACTAGATATCTTTATATCTATATCTATATAGATATGGCTTTGTTTCAATAGTTTGTTACCTGCCATAGAAAATCTCCCATCACAGAGGGCCACAGGTCTTGAAATAGTCCCAGAATCAATTCATCCATCAATAGATCCACACCACAGCCCCTCATTTCAGAATGATCCATCATTTGCTTAAGCAGGTTATTGCTTTTAGAGGGGCTTATCCTACTAGATAGCTTTTTTGTAATTATACCAGCACATTGATGAGAAAAGTGAATTGCCAGCTGAAATCCTGGCTAGCGTGTGTGCTACAGGAGCATGGCTGGGTGCTGCTTGGATTTCTATATCATTTTAAGAACAGTGCCAAGAGCTAATGACTGTGATTTGATCCCACATTAGCAGGGCCCTTGTTATTGAAAGGATTCATCATGCATAGAAATTATTTGTGCTCTAGCTGGAGGCCACGTTCTGTGCTCTCAGCACTCATGGAACAGGCTGTCTTCATTTCTACTCACTTACCCGTGAAACAAATGACAGAAGGGAAGGGACAAATGCAGCCTATTTGTCATTTCCCCTCTGTGCCTCCTCTCCCCCCGGATCAATAGAAGAATGGAAGGAATAGAGAACAATCCTGCTAAATGCAAAACTAATGAAAAAGAGCCAAGTGTGAAGTGACCTTTGTGGTGGTCTGCTTTTAAAAAGGGCACAAGCCACAAGCCCAAAGCCTGGTGATGACAGGCTCAGAGCAGTTTAACATCACTCTGCTTTCCAGGCCCATTGTGGATCTGTTAGCACGAACTATGAACAAGGGAATTGTAGCTCTGCTTCCTGACAGGTAAGAAATCTGAGTGAAGTTCCAATAACCTCCTGCTGTTTGAGGGGTAAAGCTTCCCATGAGAGGCCAATTTCCACTGCACGTCCCTGGCAATCCCTGCTCATGTTAAAGGGAATTCCCTCAGCATCACAGGCAGACTGAGGCAAGAGGATTCCTTCTGCAGCAGCAGGGTAGACAGCTCCTGCCAAAAAAAGCAGCAGCACACCCTGGGCATGGGTCCTTCAGAGCTGAGGGACACAACAGGGGACTGAAGGGCTGGTCTTGGCTTGGGAATCTCCACTATTGGAACTCCACTTTCTGTGGATCATAGGAATTATGAGAGAAAAATTTTAATATTTATTTCCACTGTGGGACATTCAAAAGTTGTTTTAGTACAGCTTCAAGACCCAATGCATAAGGAAATATTGCACTCAGAGTACAGGTATCAACAGCATCTCACTTTATTTTTAGTGATGTGAAATAAGCTAGGAGCCTGAAATCAAGAGCACGTGTGATTAAATGAAGCAAAGTTCCACTTAAGCAAGCTAAACTAAGCTGAGGTGTCAGCAAAGCTTAGCTAGACTGGAAGAAATGGCAGGTTAAGTAAGCAAACTTAATAAAGAATTGGCAGCTTTTAAGTGTAGATGAAAAGTGGCTCTATTAAGTCACCCAATAATTCATCATACCCTTGCATATCTACATCGTGCTGCTACTGCCATATTTGTTATTGGAATTTTAAAAATTTAAATCCTTAGACTTTTGAAAGGACTAAAATATTTTTCTTTCTTTAAACTAACCCCCACAAGGTACTAGAAATAAACATTTTACAGTAATTTAGCAACAGAACACATTCTGTTCCTGTGCGTGAAGAGTTTTAGGTATGGCAGCCTCTGGTAGTACTTGGTGATTTTTAACGTTTACTTCTGAATGTTGAGAGAGTTTCTGTTTCAATTTAATTGACAGGCGAGTTTGTTTTTTAATTGAATCCAGTAAGTCATGACTAGGAAATAAATGTCTTCATGATAAAGCAAGATTGATCAGAAAATAGGAGCTTTAGTCCACTGTGTATGTCATGAATAAGGAAAATCTACTTTTGTATATACTGCATCTCCAAGTGACTTGGAGCCATTTTTCCCATTCTAATTTTCTGTTTAATTACCTCAATACATTGAATTTTGAAAATCTTTCCCCCAGTCAAGCCCATATTTAGGCTTATTACTTGTTCTTGCTTTCAGTAAGTTCACTTCTTGCCAAAGCAAGCCCTTGCTCTCATCCCCTACCATGACTAATTAGTTCTGTCCAACTAAATCTTGTCACCACTTCATCCCCATCAGTTTTGTCCCTTAGAAATGTTTAGTTTTATGTTTTCCCCTTGCTCCAGAAGCCACACTTCACTAGAGAGCCCTCTGTTACACATTATATATTCTCTGGGCCCTGAAACTTCTGCCTTGAGACTCAAAATAATGTCTGAGATCCCAAACAAGGAATAATGTTGGAAGAAAGTGGATTTGAACGTTGCTATTTGGCACCCATTGTAGACCAGGGGTGCTGTTTGTGCTTTTGGGCTTGTCCTCTGTATATGCAGGAGAGAAACTCATCACAACTTCTCAGACCTGACTGCAGTAAGAAATGAGAGATTTTGGAGGTGCTGCTGCTGCTGTTTTCATGTTTCAGGTGCTTTGTACTGAAGAACTAGAGTTAGAAAAAAAAAATCCAGTCTTTTCTCCCTAAATCTTGCATTCTCAGGAGAAGAAAGAGACCACAGCTGCTTATGAAGGAGCTTGAATAGCCCAGGAGACAATATTTCTTAAGATGTAATGCAGCAGTGTCGATCCTGAGCTGTCCAATTCAAGCTGTCACTGTTTTTGTGGGTCCATTATGGCACTGGAGATTAAGGACGGCTGTAAAGGGAACGAGCAGTGCCTTTGCAGATGTTTGCCAATCATTCTTTTCAGGTGAGCAGCAGGGAGGAAACAAAAGCTTTCCTGAAAGTTTAATACTTGAGGCATGAAGGGTTTGCTGTAGTTTGTCTGGGACTGGCAGAGCCTGCAAGGTGTGATATATCAGCACTGCCGTACTCAGTGTTTCCCTACCTGCCTAATTTTTGATTAAAATCTTTCTTGCCAACTAGTTAAAAATCCCTTTAAATAGATACATATCTGAGAATAGTTTGTTACATCTCAAATTTTGAGAGGTTTGGTTTTTTTAAAATCTATGTATTTCTTTTCCAGCTGATTTTATTTCCTTGATTCTGTGCAGAGCTGGACTTCAGGGGAAAGGAGCATTTCTAAGTTAACATCCATGATTTCTTCAACTTTGAACTGAAGTACTTGCTTGCCCCATTAAGCAAAGCTCCGTGGAATTTGCATTTATTCAGTTACTCGTTAAATAGGGACATGTTTTGCTGGAGGGGCTTAAGAGTTTCCTTTTCTAGAGGAGCAAAAGGACATTATCATCAGTAGGTTCTTTTTGCACCTTGTGAAAAATGAAAGATGCTGCTCAGCAGGGAAGGAGAGGGGCTGATGTTTAGAGGATAATTCTATTTATGGAGGCACTTTTCACAAGCCAAATCTGCAAGCCTTAGCACACAAACTCCTCCTGGGCATAGTCTAGAAGTGGTACCAGAGATGTAAAAGTACAGAGCCAGAAATGCTGGATATTTGTTAAAACACACCCATTTCTATTGCAGCTCCCTCTCTGCTCACAATAATTGTGATCAGAAATCAGGGCAGATGAGTGAATGTTTCAGTATTGTCCCCCTCCTGTTCACAAAGATTAAGCCAGAGATTCACCATGAAGCCAGTAAGAAAATGGGATAGAGAAGAGTAAAGGAGAGAGGAAGTAAGAGGTAAGCAGTGCTGAAACACCACAGCATCCCTAAAATTCACCAAACATGAATTAACCCTTGTTTTCTCTTCCAATCTCTGACCTTTTGGGTTATTGAACACAAAACTCTCCAGAAAAAGAACCCTTACACTGTGGATTTCTATTTCCATTTCTGTTAGGAGTTTCGGGTGTTATTGTGTTAAATACATCAAATTATGTGTTATTTGATTGTTAATATTTGCCATTACGTGCTACTGCTGGGGACATTTGAGGACAATATCATGAGGTTTTCTCTGTCAAAAAGAAACTAAAAATACTTGATAAGTCAGAGGAGAAACCCAGGTACTCTTGAGCAGTTTGGTGTGGGCATCTCCTGGAGATGCACAACAAAAGGAGCTGTTTCCGTGTTACTTTCACAGAATTATGGCCTGAAGGTGCCATAAATCCTGCTGTTCCAGATGTGAGGCTCGTTAGGCAGTAAAGTCAGCCAAATGGAAGTGCACCTCCTCCCCATGCAAAGCAGTGTCCTCTTGTAAGTCATTAAAGGATTTGTGATTTACAGTCAGTTTATACATGCATTTATTGGGGCTTTCAGAAAGAATTACAATGGGGATGCTTGGAGCAGATTGATTTACATGGCACCACGAGTCTTGCAATGCCACAAGCTGTTGTTCACTTCTGGTTTATAATTCTTTGGACACCGTTTACTTAAAGTTCTTGAAGCCAAGTATTGTGCTCCAGGGACCTGGAAGAGAGAGGAATACCCAGTGCAAATCCTAGAAATCCTAGCACAAGGTGGAATCTGGAAACCCTGAAAATTAGGGCACTCTAGGTTGAATAACAACCAGAGATGACCCAGACACTTCAGTGCCAGGTGTAGTACATATTTTTATTCACAGAAATTCCTCTCAGATCTACCTGGGAGCAGATTCACATTGCACCAATTGTTTTTAGGTGCCTTGAGGGACTTTGTTACAAGAAAGATGTACGTGGAAATTAAGTTGGTTATCTAAATTAAAGGCCAGCTCTCTTGAGGCTCTGGTAAATCCCCTCTATATTCCAAGTTTCTTGTGTGGTTCCAAATTGGAGATGATGCAGTGCTGTGACCAGAGGTGTGATAACAGCACAAGCAGGACACCTGGGACAGCTTTTATCTGGCAACTCTGGAAGTGCTGGGACAGCCTGGGTTTCAGAGTAGGCTGTCCAGGGGTGTCAGTGAGGCATCCTGGACATGAACTGAAAGAAAAAGCAATGAGTGAGGTCTGTGCTGCTGCAGTTCCATTGATTTCTGGCACTCTAGGTATATTAAAGATAATTCAGATATGACTGTCTGTGTGGCATTCTCTGCTTGTATAGCAGCACACCAGATCCTAAATAGAATGGTAGCTTGTCATATGGAGACAATGGTTATTATTCAGCATATCTCCTCTATAAAGATATTCAGGCAGTGTCTCCCCCCTTATGAGATATTCATCTAATTCTTTCCTGAGGCTGTGAGTCATAGAACATCAGATTTGGGTTTAAAATTCAGAACCAACTGTGCTAATATCATATAGTGTCTTTCTGGCAAACACTGCAAATTCTCAGAACACACATCTGCAATTCTAAATGTGCTGGAGACTTGGGTTACAAAGTTGAGTTTAGAAGGAAGCTGCCAATACGCACAAAAAGAAGTTACTGCATCACAGGAGCCATCAGCAGTCCCTGAGTGATTGCCAGTTCTGCCTGAACGTGGCCTAAAAGCCTTTGTGCTCATCTGCTTTTGCAGGTAATGTTATTTATCAGTTATATTCCAACAATTCTCAAAACAAGCATTCTCTCCAATGCCCTGATCCCACCAGGGCATCACAAAGATTTTACATGACACATTTTACCATGTGTAATCTCTGTGGTAAAAATTAATCCTCATGGATTAGATGTTTGTGTTCTGCTCCAGAGCTGCTCAGATAAAGTATCTGGGGAATGTACTCAAGAATTAATGATGCACTGGTTTTAGTGCTTCAATTCTCTGTTAAAATTGTATTTATTGAGCACACAGACAAAAAGGAGGCAGGAGATACCCGTGTCCCTCACCTGGACAGCAAAATTACAGCAGTTGTGTGGACATGGAAGAGTTGGAGCAGATTTTTGAACCTCTGCCCCTGAAGGACGTAGAGAGGCAACAGGTTCATGTCCTCATCACCTGGGCTCTGGCACTTCATAAAAATAATTAAATATCCATCAAAGGATGTGCAAGTGGGATCAAAAATATTTGAGGGAGAGCACTGAAAGTGTTTTCAGTAAATTTGTCACTATTGTGAAAACAATTCAAAGACTAGAAGACAACAATTGAGAGTCAGGCTCCTAATAATCAGGAATTCCAATAAAATGATGCCATGAAGGCATCACCTTTTGCACTGAGTGGAAGGTGAAGTGTATGACCTGATCCTGGGGCAGCAGTTTGGTTGTGGAATAACTGTGGCTCTGCAGTGACCTGTGGTGTCCTTACCTCTGCAGCAGGTTGATGTCAGCTGTAATGTGGCTCAGGTTTATGCACAGGTATTTCTATATCTATATCTATATAATCTATATCTATATCTATATATCATCTATATCTATATCTATATCTATATCTATATCTATATCTATATATCATCTATATCTATATCTATATCTATATCTATATCTATCTATATCCCTGCACATCATGGGTATGCTGTGTTTAAATGAGGGCTTTGTTCATGCTCCAGTTTAAATGAGAGCTTTTTTTTTTCAAGTTCTAATTTTATTGATGCAGAGAAAATACACACGGCTATGTCATAACAACGGGATAACCATATGCCACTCAATCATCTAATTTGCATTATGAAAACAGAATCAGGGTTTTCTGAAAACTGTCATTTTGGGATGCCTCAGCTCCCAGCTAAGTCATTCTTATCACACAGTGAAGTTCCCCAGCCTGGAGTATTTCATCAATGACACTTCAACTGAAGAATTTTTAAAATATGCTGATTTGTTTGAAGGGGAAAAACTTGTTTAAAAATATCAGCAAAAAGAAGGTTTGAGGAAGTTTTAAAATTTGTATTTTGCCTTTTCTTGAGCTCATATTTGAAAGGATGAGCACTTTTCCTGAGAATCTGTTTCATAGATAGGTGGAGCTTGTGTATATCTAGGAATATGTAAATATGTGTTTCTGCAAGTACTTATAGAGATGTTACACCACAGAAAGTGTCAAAGTAGGATTATTATGGTTTTTGGTCAAGATCCACTGATGCATTTCTTGCTCTCTGATAGCCAAAACAGCTTCATAAGTGGAAAGGATCCATTCATTGTTCATGTCCAGTCCAGGGACTTCTTGGTCCTTTCTCAGTGCTTCTGGCTTGGAGGTGCAATTGGAGTTTGTTTAGCTCATGAAATGAGCAGCTCCTGAGCTGGTTCCTAGAGAGTGGAGAGTTATTTCCTGTCAGCCTGGTTCACTGCAAGACAAAGAAAAATATCCTTCTCCCTCCAAAGCAAACAATCAGATTGTGGATATTTATTAGTTCTTTGTACTGAATTCCCTTGGACCTTGCACCCCACACAAATCCTGATTCCCCTCATGGATTTGTCTCCTTTCTGGCTTTCTTGGTCCAGCAGGGACCAGGCACTGGGCTACAGAGCTTTGGAGGCAGGGATTTTTGTGTTCCTGGGCTTCTCCTGGATGTTAAAGACTGGAAATGTTGGTTTGCCCCTTAATTGCACCTTACAACAACTCAGGTTTGTAATTGCACTTCCTGCTAATGAAGATCTGCCCCACATCTCCTCAAGCAGAGCATTTAACTGATGGCCTTGAATCCCTCAGCCAGAGGAAATTCTTTAGAAATAAAACTGTAGGGAATGTGAGTCTGCTCACTGTGTAATGAGAGGGGAAAGGAGGAGGAGGAACAACAGCACCTTTTCTATGGAGCACTCACCTGGGAAGCAGGAGACCTAAATTTAAATGCCAGCTCTGTTTTTGCACCCCTATGTGATGTTAGGCAGTTGTTTAATCGTTGTGTGTCTCACTTCCCCATCAATAAAACAGAGGGAAAATGCAGCTTACAGAGAGACCTGGAATAGATAAAGATTGAGAACAGTCAGCAACAATGGGAGAAAGGCCCACACAAGTAGCACAAACAGACAAATACATCATCATTATGGATTTTCCCCTCACAGCCCAGCAAGGTGGCTCTTTACATGCATAATCCCCACAGTAAAAATCATCCAAGTGAATTAGATGTTTGTGTGCCGTGCCAAGAAATGCTCCTTATGTGAGAAATCTCTACCTAAATAAGAATCCTCTGGAGACACTTAAGGGACAAATAAAAAATGGTTATGTCAACTACAGTGTATCTTTTAAGCAAGAGAAATGTTACTTTTTTTTTTACATTGCCTCAGTCTTTCTCCTGATTTAACTGCCAAAAAGTCCTCTGATCACAAGAGTGCTGTTGTAGAGCTTGACCTGCTGTGCTGAACCTAAGTACTGCAATATATTTTAAGGTGGAATGAGCTGTGAGCATTTTAAATTAGGTTATGTGCCTTAAGGTGGCAGTTGCTGCTCCCAGGCACAATTAGAGTAATGAAATGAAAGCTGATTTAATGGTTACAATAAAGGAAATAAAATAGAGAGGTTTGGCCAGACCGGTTTTTATTCAAGTTTCTATTAAGAAAGAATGGAACTCATAAAAATAATACCAATTTGGAAATCATAATGTTTTTTCATATCATGATAAAGATTGGATATGTTCTTGCTGAGGATTTTTTAGAAATAAATTATTCTTAGCTTATAAGGAGCACCAGAAATATATTTCAGAGTGTGTTCTTCCAGAAGGAGACTGGCTTACATTTATCTGAGCTACATCTTTCCAAGAAAGTGGTAATAATGTATAGAGAGACACACCTGAAAATATCTAAATGGACTATTTGTCTATCCTATCATCTTTGATCTGCAGTGGGAGGGATTTTCAGATGCTGATCTGGAGAATCAACACACACAGGAGCACTCCCAGAGTTCCTCCTCCCCCAGGAGAGGCTCTGTGGTTGGAGTTGAGCATCAAGCACAGCCCAGCAGAGCTGGAGCTCTATCCAAATTTTCACCCGGTGGGATTTTTCCAGCCAAATGTTGAAGTCGGTGGAGTTCTGTCAGGCCTGGTCCTGTGGCCCTGAGCACCTGGTGCCAGGCTGGAGAGGAGTCCCAGTCTGCAGGAATATCCTTAAAAATGGTTAATTAGGGAGGGAGATGTTGTGTAAGTGACAAGTGGGACTTGTCCCTGTTCCTGTCAAGCTCGTGCTGTTAGGGATGATTTCAGTTGTTGTTATCCTGGGACTGAGGCCAGAGGCAGCAGGTGCAGAAAATGTCTGGAATTCTAATTTATTACCCTTTACCTTCTGAACATCAGATGTCTTCAGCAAAAAGAAGTACAGCAGTTTCTTCCATAGTCTGTGCTTTCCAGAAATCAATAAACCTTTACTTACAATATTCTTTGGGAAAATACATTGATCCATTCCTGATAAATATGGACTCTAACACTGCAGAAAGGGAATGATGTGCTTTTCATGGAAATCTTTACTTCCTAATCCACCTTTTCCTTGAGAACCAAGGATTTGTCACTTTTCTTTCAACAACAGAAAAAGTGTCAGGATCTTTTAGCAGTTTTGCTAGATAATAAAAAGCAGCCTAGTCAGGCCAACTCCCAAACACTGCTGCTGGCTTTCAGATATTTGTAACAAGGATGGAAATAAATTAAAGCTGGGAGGGGAGATAGATGAAGATACAAGCACAATCTAGCAGCTATATTATTGTGGAACTGTAAAGAGAGGGGCTGTTATAAATGAAAATATGTATTTAGTGTAATGCCTAAAACTCTTACTGACATCAGGATTGGGGGAAAATTGGACTAGCTTCCAAAATAACTTAATTCAAGAGGGGAATGTGGGTTTTTGTTGGAGTTTTTTTCCCTATATATTTGTCTTTTTTGGTAATGTAAGTTTTCTTGTTGTTTATTTAAGCCTGGTTATTGCACTAATAGCACATAGTCAGTATGTCATTAATACTCAATAATTTGGGATTTGTGTCCCATTTGAGTAGAACCCAAATTAGCCACGGACAAACTCTAGTTTTAAAGATAATGAAGAAATAAACTACAGGAGCTGAAGAGACTCAAGGAGGCTGTCTCATGTAACAGAAACATCTTTCAGTACAGAAACTGAGTCCTAGAACCAGGTGACCACAGACCAAGCTGTGTCCCCAAAAAGGAAGGTCTCCTTCCTTAGTCCTTCAAGCAAAGCTCCAGCCACGCTGCTTATCCCAGCAGTCTGAAGTTCATGCAGATAAGGAGACCTTTTCTTGTGCAAAAAAATACCTTTTAAAGTAAAATAACACTTAAAATCCACATTTCCTCCAGCAGCAGTGCTAGGAAGTATTACCATTTGTAATTCCAATTCACTGTGGACCACATTTATCTGCCTTATGCCTATTTTGCATTCATCAAAATGACAATTAAGCATTTTAAGCAGCTCAAAACATTTCAGACAACTAAATATTATTTCTTGTGCAGAACACATTAGCCTTAAAAAGATTAGTAAAGTCTAAGCTGCAAATTACACCATTTCTTTTAAAATCTGTTCCACTCACAGTTCTGATGCTTTTAGGGGAGTGATGGGCATCAAACAGAGCAGTGCAGAGGAGTTCAACTGCTGAAGTCAAAACAAACTCAAAAATCCTGAGGATCTGTCCAGACAACAGCAGAGAACTGGTTTAGTGTGGAGCCATCGAAGTACTCCACTGTCAGACAGACTGGCCAGATTGTGATTCAGCATATTCATACATTTAGACATCCGGCATTTTAATATTATAGAGTTGCAATATGTAGTATTTTTACCCTGACTTCTCTTTATTCATATGCACAGATATAAATATATTTGCATTTTGCAAGTGATTTCATAAAGACCACCTAGGATAGGACTTTTCTTAGTGGTCCACAAGTTAAGTATCATGCAGGTAAAGGATCACTTTGTGCCTTGAGTAGTAGTGCAAATCCTCCCCTGTGGTCTTCACCAACAATGTCACCCACTCAGTTCCATTCAGGTAAGTGCTGCTGAATTATTCCCTTGGATTCTGTAATTTGTCTTTCCACTGGACCATATTAACCATTTTCCCTTTTAACCATAACCCACTTTTTGTAGGATGAAGAAGTTGTACCTTGACTTTCCCCCAGCCTGGCAGCTGCCCCACAGAATACATGCACAATTTTGGTGGCTTTTCCACGTTGCCCTTGAGACTCCCTCTAACCCTGAGTGAAACAAAGGTTTTCCTCTTTAAGGCTCTCCTGAGGGAGCCAGGCTGCCAATGTGCTGAGATCACTGCCTAAAGTGCTGACCAAAGCTGTGTCATGGTTTCCTTGAACTGTCCCTGCTTTTGTCTGTCTGCTGTTTGACATCTCCAGTTATAAACCTTGTCGGTCAAGGACTTTGATTTATTTGCTTTGCACAGTGTGTTAAGGCCACAGACTATAAGTGAGACAATTGTTTTTTCACTGTAGTGCAAAAACTAAATGTCTGAGGCAGGACTAAACCATGCAGGTCAATACCCTTGAAATCAGTGTTCCACAGGACCTTAGGTGGAGCTCCACAAATAAACAAGTTTTAACTTCAGAAATGAATTCTCATATGCACAAGAACCCATCTTCCACCCTGTGCAGCTGCTGTGACCTCAACTCTAACGAGTTTAATGAGAGTTTTTCCAGCATCCCTGGTGATTTTTGGACCAGGTCCTCAGTAGAGAGCCTGTGCTAGTTTTGTCTGGTTTTGTCAATTAAGAGGTGATCTGATTTCATTTGCATCATCAGGAGGCAAGGGTTTGCAAGTGCTCCTCCTCTGTCTGCTTTCACACTTCTTCCTGAACTTTGAACAAGCGTTATTGAAAATGTGAGTCATGATAGCACATTAAATATTAAAACCAGTTTAAGATTTAATCCCAATTTATAGTGCAGCTTTGTCTAATTTACTGCATATTACACAATTTCCTTTACAGATAACTTTTAGTGTGCTATATAAATAATAAATCAGCCTCTCGTGATTCTCAATTGTTCTAATATGGTTTTATATTAAACTTACATTTGCCATCATTTAAATGTTGCTAGACCAATTTATTTTATTTTTTCTCCTTTACCTATTCAGATTGCACATTAGCTATTTTATATTATTATAGGTTCTCTGTAGAAAATTACAGCCATTCAAGCGTTTCAAGCTCTTTGTTATCTTTTCTTTTAAAGCAGGATGGAGACAACCTTGGCATGCATAAATGACAAAGCAAAAGCACAGGTTCAGGGGGTCACAGCAGCTCATCCCTAATCAGTGACAGTAATTCTGGTGTCTGTGTGTTCTCTGTTCTGCTCACACAATCAACTGAGAGATCCCCATCCTGCTCCTGCTTATGCAGCTCTTTGTGTTTGGTATTGAGAATTTGCAGCTAGGGAAGAAACTTTGCCATAGTATCAAAACTTTGGGGTTTTATAACAGCCCAGATGAAAGTGAAACATTTTTACTCAATTTCATCAGGCATTTAAAGATTTGGGGTGGTACCTACGACCTGTGAAACATTATCAGCAATGTCTCTTTTTCTCTGGTGGATATTATCAAATGTTTCTTTCAAAGACATGAAGGAATCTGTTTCTAAGGCTATTTCATAAAGGGTGAAAAAAATATTTTTTAATGAATGAAGAGTTAAGAATTATTTAACCAATCTTAATTTCCACATAATACAAACGAGGAAGTAAACGTAAGGGAAATAAGCACATTAAAGACAGAGTTTGGATGTTGAAAATCATTATTGAATATAAAAAATACGTTGTCTTTGAGGGAAAAAAAATCATTAAAACTCACTTTTCTCCCAACCTATGGCTATCCTGAGTACAAAATTTAGGACATAAAGGGGGCCAACAAGAAATAATGATGTATTTAAGGCTGAACATCTCAACAGTTTTTGTTTTCTATTCCCTCTCACTGATAGTATGTATATTAATGTTTTATTTAAAACATCCCTTCAACATAAGTGTAAATTTGGGGGGAGAAGATGTAAAAGGTTGAACACTAACTATCCTGATAAGCTCCTGCTGAAGAAAATGAGGGTCTTGTAAACTTATACTCTGTTCAGACATCCACAGGAATGTGACCTGTTCAGAGCATCAAGGCCTCCTGCCTAGCTCCTGCAGTATTTTTGCCTGACATCCAAATGGAATTGGGATTCAGGGCCATAAAGTTTCTCAGCCTCCACTGAACAAAGTCTGTATAATCAGAGAAACTGCTTCTCACCTTAAGAAAGGACAGGATTTAATTCATAGAAGAATCTGTAATGAGATGTGATGTGAAGGGCTAAATGCTTCTGAAAACTTGGCCTCAATAGAATCTATTTGTTAAAAGAAATAATAATTGCAAAAAAAAATCATAGCCTTTCAAACCTCATCATTACCTGCAGAATATGAGGAACTTGTTTCCTGCGTATAAGGATTTGCTGGAATTCTGTTAAACAAAGCAGTCCAAAGATCCTAATGAAACTTTGGTATTTTCTGAATTTACACAGAGAGGTATTTACCTCCTTTTGGGAGCTGTGGCTGGAAACACTAAAAAAAAACCCACAAAAAAAAAAAAAAAAAAAAAAAGGCATGAAGTTATTAGTGAGGTTCATTCTTCTCTGTTCCCTGGTTTATGGCAAAAGTGCTGAGCAAGTGGGGTGGCTCCTGTGAAGAAGAAAAATCATCTTACTCAAAAATGACATGCAGTGGTTGGGAGGAAGAATTAGGCAGAGAACATATTCTGGCAGTGGCATTTGGAGGTGCAGGTCTGGGTTAGCCCATTTATCACTTCCAGCTCAGAGTGCATCATGGGGTGATCCACAAGCTGCAGTTTCTTCTTTGAACCATCACTTTGAGCTGTTACTTTTCCTCCTTGTGCTCATTTCATGTCCTATTAAAATAGGAGAGAAGCCTTGCCTTGCCCTTCTCCACTGTTCTGAGCGTGCCTGGTTCATACAAGGAGGGAGCTGAGCCCTTCCACACACTCAGCCCTCATTCCCCTCCCTGCAGAGCTCTCCTTTGAACTGCCAGAAGGGACTGGGGCTCTTTGCCCTTCCTGGTGCACCTTGGCAGGAGGAAGCTAGGACAGGGTGAGAGAGGAACAATCGCATAATAATTAAGAATTAAACCATCATAACTCTAAAAACCTTCCACAATCTGTACCTCTTATTCAAAAGTGCCATTGTACAAAACCCAGTGAGGATACTGCAGACAGAAGCAAAATAAGAGATTTTAGACAACTATTGCCTCGCCTGAAAATATGAATTGCTGGGTTTAGTGATGGGTTATTGATTATTTAACCAATAAATATAACTGTGAATTTAAGGCTTTTAGAATTTATGGAATAAATTACCTGAGGAGGTTTATTGAAGGAAGCACTGTGTATTTTCGGTTGTTATGACAGAATCTGCTATATCAAGTTTGATGTTGCAATGTTTAGAAGAACTGATGCTGTGTAAATTCAGTTTTAGGCAGAATGAAGGAAATATTTCATCTTTCTGTATAACTGCAGCACTGGATTATGAACTCTGTAATTGACCTATAACTTCTGGTTTTCATGAATAAAACAGCAAGGCCAAACCAACTTCAGGGGAATATTTAGTGATGCTCCCACTTATGGTCAAGATTTTAGGTTTGACATTCCGAGTTTATCAGTCTTCTTCCTCTTTTTTTAGTAGTGTAGATATAAAAGGGACTGGTATTGCTACAGCTGTTATCCTTAAAGGTGAAAAGCTTTTTGTAACTGAATTAATAGAAATTTTGAGGACAGGTCTCCTCCAGGGACAAACCTATCCCTTTATAAAGGAGTTTCTCTGTACTTTGAGTTCTGTCTTTATTATTTATATCTAAATATTTAAATAATTGGTTAATATTACACAAAGTTATTTATCTTTCTTTACACTTTTAAAATATCTATGGAATTGCCATGTTTTCTGTGGGTATCTCATGCTCAGCTCCTCAGGCTGCCTCTCCACGTGGTCTGCAAATTGATCAATAATTTTTTATGCACTAGAGTAGGAGCCAACTGCAGCAATATCACAGAGCTGAATTCTGTTTTTATATCAGCACAAAGTGAGTGAGTGCTGATCATGCTTGTTTGAAGTCCAACTTAGTTTGGCAAGTCTTAGAAGGCTGCAGGATGAGTGGCCAGATTTTCTAATAAATGCAGGCTTAGACTATGCATCCTTCAAAACACTGCCCTGTTGGTCTCTGAAGAGCTGTTTTGTTCCTGTCTTGAGGCAGAAGACACTTTAGGGTTAGATTTAAGCGTGGCTGTAGCAGTGCTATGTTGGTATTTGTGTTTATAACCCCCTATGCAACGTAAAAAGCACCATCAGGCTCAGTGTGTGTGTCTAAAGAAATGAAACCCATTTGTCAGCAATCCCTGCTCCTCCTGCCCGGGGGCTCAGGGAGTGTCTCTGGAACTGTTTGTGGTTCCTGGGAGTGCTGCAGGCCAAGCCCTTGCAGGTTTTACTGAGCTGCCAGCAGAGCCCTTGGCTCTGCGTCTCTGTAGTCTGGAAATCTGGATATTTAGATTGCTTTTAGTAGATGTTCTTTTGTAATTGCTGAGCCTGGTGCTGCTGTTTAACCCCAAAAATTGTCTTGCTAGGAGTCATTCCAGCATCAGCCCATGGAGCTGCTCTGCTCTCTGTGGATACCCAGATTTGGGGTTACCAAAACCTGTGTGGGATGCATCCAGCAGCATCCCTGCTTTTCTAGGTAACCACAGCAGGTGTTCAAGCCACGTGAAATCCACTGTGAACACCCTTGTAAAAGCTTTTAAGCAGCAACCCACAGTGTGATTGCCTCTGATCATTCTGAGGGAAACTTTGTTCAAGATTTTTCAAAGGCTGAGCATTGATCGGGTGTATTATTCGTGATGCAGAACAAGTGTGTTTACATCTCGATGCCCAGAGGATACTGAACTGCAGTTAGATCCTCTTTAATCTAGCTGCTATATTATTTTCAGGTTTGAAAATACATATGACATAGATTCTTTTGTTTGGATGAACCATGGTCTTAGTTAAAGTTTGTTGATTTACACTGGGTTGGTTTGTGCTCCTTCCTAAGGAGATCAACCACTAAAAACTGGGGATAAGCAGGGTATGGAATTCCAGGACAATCCCAGTCATGCAGAAAATCAGGGGTCACAAATATCATGTAACAGCATTTTTATGGTTTCCCTTCAGCTTTATCTAAACTTGTTTCTTATACGTTGTGGTGGCTGTGCTGATCAATCCCCCCTCATTTCATTTCTTACCTTATTTCTCTCTCCACTGTCTCTTGCTCAATGGCTCTGGTTGAGGTATCCTGTCTGGAAAAAATCCCACAGAGTGCTTACAGGGCATCCCCACATTTTTGGACCATATAAATTAAGTAGGTACTTGCACCTACTGTTTTGTTTCATCCTAAAATTCCTAATTGAACTACTTATTATATTAAGTAGTCTTGTACAAATGATCTTTAATCTGCATCATACACTGAGCATTGAACAGAAAAATATCTCCCTCTGGAAAAAAAAAAACCTGTGAAAATAATTTTTTCACTATAAAAATATTCTTCAGTTCTGCTAGAAGAGAAATTATCTAATAAATAACAATTGGCTCCAGAAAAATTCTGGTATTTTAATCTGCAGCTTCCAAAGTACCTAAAGGTACAACAAGTTCTTCATTACATTGCAGTGAAACAGGTGCAAATTAAATCAGGTGATATGGACATGATGTGGGAATCGTTCTCGATTTTTGTGGATATAAAGCAAGGACAACCAAAATGGTCCCTCTTAGCTGCAACCCTACCTCTAGCATTTTGTAACTTTTTATTTTTACTTAATATTTTCAAATATTTCATAGAGCTATTTACACATTAGAGCTGCTTTGTGTTATTGCTGACAAGATAGTAAAGCCATCTTTCTTTTTTTTGTTGCATTTTTTTTTTTAATTGTGGGGATTGTTTTTACAAATTACACTTACAAATAGCTCAGCTTGTTTTGAGTTTTATGAAAATACTTTGAACAATTTTCAGACAAGTCTAGGAGTGATATGGAACATGTTACTGGAAACCTTCAAGCTGGAATAAGACCCTAAAGGAGGCAATGCATTCTCACCATTCAATGGAAGGAAGCAGATACAGCCAGAAAGGTCTGGGATTCACTTTGTCTCTGCTGTTTGCTTCAACAGAGTCAAAGAAAAAGAGCTTAATCTGAAAATAACAAAGAACAATTCTGTCATTCCTGTTCAGAAAATACATCCAGAAACCTGCCCTGTTTATCAGGTGTTCCTTTCACTGAATGGCTGAGGTTCATGCACCAGGCATGGTCCAATGTGCCCCACATGCACTGGACCATCAGCCAGGGTCAAATCACTCTCCAAAACACGTGGCAGGACTGTGACACTGAGATGGGGGGGAAAGACCAGCCACACATCATGCTCTGCTACTTTAGACAGCTTTGCCTCAAATCACATAATCAGAGAAATGGCAAGGTTTTAGATCTGTGTATGCCATGAAGGGATTTCTCAGGTAAACAGGAGCCTTTTGCCTGTTATTTAATCATTCTTCTTTTGGCACACGCTTGCTGAGAAGCCTTGAGCAAAATAATTCCAAGCATTAAAATCAATGTCCAAAAAGATGCATCCAGGTTGCCCAGCGGGGTCTTGAGCTATGGAGTCAGCCCTCACCTCCAGCAGAGGCAGAATAAAAACATATTCAAAAACCCCAGGACTCTACACTGCCTTTATGAGTCCCAAGCCTTGGAGCAGTCTGTATCCTGTTCATCCCACGGTGGAATTTAAACCAGCCTCAAGTCTGTTCTCAGCTGCCCTTTGTTTAGGGAGTTTCAGGTGTGGATCTCTCATTCCCTGCTCATGGAGGCAGGAATGGAGCAGGATCCATGCAGGGCAGAAAAGCAGCTCTGTTGTTTATTTGGGGTTTTATTCCCATTCTGCTTTCCAGACTTCTCTAGAGATTGCTGTTGAAACTTCTCTTGTTTTATAGTAATGTGTAGAGAGCATTGCTCAGTGTGAGCAAGAGAACAAAAAGCAAAGCAAAATTGTTTTACATTAATCTTATTTTTCAACTTTATACATTTTTCTTATCAAGTATTCACACTTTGCTTCAAGTGAAGAACAGTATGATAAATTCATTTTTGTTTTGTTTCCTTTATAGCACAGCACTTGCCCTGCAGGGAGAATCAGCATTTCTGGATCACTTGTTAGCTGCAAGTGCATTCATTTGAATTTTACCATCGATCTGTTCTACCCTATGACTCACTTTTGTGGTGCTTAATTTCTAACACACTGCTTATATACTCCAAAGAAAGTTGTTTTTTTTTTTTTTCTCTTGCCCACCTTAATCCTTCTCTAATGAATAAGTTCAGAGCCTGGCATTGCCTGTATGGATCAATATTCTAAGGAGTAATTTTGCAAGCAGACAAAATGGAATGTTTCTGAAGGGTAAACTGGTGAAATGGTGGTTAGCAGAGAGAGAACAGAATCCCTTTAACTGGGAATTATTTCCCCCCAGTGTGGGACAGGACACGAGCTGTTTGTGGTGTAGGTGCACGAGGGATGATGGTTTTACCTGGAGCTCTTCAGCCTTGTTGCTGTGAGGGTAAAAACCATCTGTGAAAACTCAACAGCCTGGCTGGGGGGGAAGCTACGCCCTTCTCAGGTTTTTTTGCTGTGACAACTCTACTCTTCCACATCTCACTCACCTCTGATGTGCAGAGGAGTTTGAGTAGAGACACTGACTTTGAGAAAGCTCCTGGGGTGAGCTGCTAGCCCTAAAATCAAACCAGTTATCAACTTACTGGGAAAAACGTGGTTCATGTTTGATCTAACTATGTCTCAGAAAACATGTTTATTTTCCTCTCTGCCCTGTAGTCACACGTGCCTGTGTGCTGGCTTTTCATGGAGTTGTGGCCTCTGAGCTGAGAGAGATCCTTACCCTGAGTTCCAGGGTTTTTGGGATTCCCTTGTGCCATCAGATACAGTCACAGGGTAGAATATTTGCTATTTTACTCATCCAAAGGAGCTTGCAGAAAATTTTAGCTTTTGCTTTATCATAGAAGCAAAATTAGGAAATATGCTCATGCTCAGACTATTTCTTAAAGAAAAAGGAAAAAAAAGTGGCTTGACCTCTGGTTAGTTTATGTTCTGCAGGAACACTCCTTTTGCAGGGCACAGGTGTTGTTTTTCTTCTCCTATCACACTTAGAGGCAAAACTGAGATGTGGAGGGGATCTGAGAGCTGTTCTGAAACCAAGTCATAAATGCAAATGAATAAGAAGAACACGGTTAATCTCACTGAGAAACATATATAAATATTGTACAAAGAGAGATCTGTGGCATTGGAGTGCATACATCAGGTTATCAAGGCATCATGTAGCTGTTTCATTTATTCCAACTTCTTTTCATCCTGTGAACAGCTGCCCCTTTATTTCTAAAAGCTATTTTAATGTGGCAAGGGTGTTTTTTGTTTAATCTGCTACCATACTCCTTTTGTCTCCTTGTCATACTTCAAGCTTTAAAATATTAATCCAAGCTAACAAAGAGAATTCTTGATGTATTCTAAAATCCTGAGTGCAATGTATAATTTAAAAATGAAAACATTTTATTAGGTTATGTTCATATTTAGATTCAGATACATTTGGCTTGAATTAGGCTCCTACTTGGAGATGGTTTTGCAGAAATAAATATTTATTGGGCATTAGCAGTCTCCCCAAACACAGCTACATGCTACAGTGTGTGAAGTGCCCTTTCTGTGCCAGTCTAATGCTGAAGCTTTGCACTCTCATGCTCAGAGTTTAAACTCTTTGCCCAGGCAGTAGAAATTCAGATTCTAAGCTGAAGATTTCACATTCAGTTCCAGTCATGATGAAAATCCATATACCCTGGGGTCATGTTCATCTCCCCTCCTGGATTCACATGCCTGAAACACTCCTCACACCCAAATTCAGAAACTTTAGGACTAATGATAAATAAAGATAGCAAATGGAAAGAAAAGCACTTTTCAGTAAATATATTTTAATTCTTATATTAGTGAATGTTTTATTTTATTAACCAAAAGTAACTAAAACTATTCATAATTCTGGATAATTGCTGAAAAGATGTGAATTGATTTCTGAATCCCAAAATTTCAAATACTTTAGGATATCCTAGTTCTGGTAGACGAGTTTTATGTGATTTCATTGGAAATGCTATACATAAAAAGTAACATGTATAAAAGCCATACAACTAATTAAAAACACTTGGAAATTAATCATTCAAAACATCCAATATACTGCATTTGCAACAATTGTATCGAGGTGGAAAGTGATTTGCCAGCCCCCCAAAAATGGTGGGGTTTACATTTAAAGTTTAGGGTAATACATTCCCTCTCAGATACATGAGCAACTTTATTATTTGTAAACTCATCTTTCAGCATTTAGATAATGGCACTTCCCAGTAAAAGGATTTCAGAAACAATTTTTAATGCCACCTTCATATTTCCAACATGATGGCAATTAAAAACCACAAGGAAAGAAGCAGTTTGAAATTCTGTCGGGCTACAAGTCTTGACTACCCTGGTCTGATATTTTTAGGAGGAAAAGAAACAAAGGGGAAAGCGTGCTGGGATTAGCTATTTGTAGCATTTAGCCGTGTAATTGTTCTGCAAATGGCTAATGTAGGGTAGGTCATCAGAGACTTGTTAGGGAAGGGTTTCCAGGGGTGGAGCTGCAGGATGCGATCAGCAGAGGAGCTCTGCTGCTGCAGGGTGACCCAAATCCTGCTGCTGGGAGAAGGCAGCCAGAGGGGTTTTGGTGCTGGCACCACTGGGAATTGGATCACTGAGGTAGGGACAAGCCTGGGGTAAGATGGACCTGCCAAAAATCTCCTCTGCCCTCAGCTTTCCAAGGTTTTCATCCTGTGTCTCCTGCCTCACGTGGGGTCTGCTAAACCTGCTGCTCCTGGGCTAATACTGGACCAAATACACGGCCTAAAAGGCTGGACTGGAAAGCCAAGGAAAGAAATGTGACAAATTAAAACTCCGTGGAGGAGATCTGGTTTCTCACCTGAGATAATATTAGACTCAGTAGCTGATAACATTTCCAGATTGGCACTTGGCTGAAGTGTATTCAGTCTGGAAGTCAGGAACCATAACACATTCAGAGATATATTTAGGATAGAAATGGTTTTCTGCTGAAGTGCAAACACACACTTGAAAGAGTTTTAATTCTGCTGTAGCCAAAGCAGTTCCAGGGAAGATCAGCCCGGATTCTGTGTTTATAGCAGAGCATGTGCCAGACTGTCTCTGCCTCAAAGCGTCCTCTGGCTTGTTTGGCCTTTAAGCCAGGACAGCTTTTACCAGGCAAAGGTTTGACCTCTCTTGCTTTCCATTGCTGTGGAAAGCCTCTCCATTTGAGCTGTGTGTGCCTTTCTTTCAGAATGGTGCCCAGAGCTGCAGAAGCTGACCAGTTCATCCCAAGCTGAGTGAGCAACTGAACTGAAGTGCCAGTTTGCAAAGGCTCTGACTTCTGTGTGGGGTTTGGATTCTCTCTTGTAAGGTGCCTTTGAAAGCAAAGGCTTTGAACAGGCTGGGGGTAGCACTTGCATTTAAGCCCCTTCCCCCACCAAAATTTACAGCTCAGCTGTGGTGGAGAGAAATGCAGAGCAGTGAAGGAGAGGGGGGTGAGGACTCAGCAAAGCATCATCTAAAGCAGGACTTTCCAGCTCATTGAAGCTCTATTTGCTGCATGCTCAAGAGACTGCTGGAACAACAGAAAGCTCTGCTTGAGTGTGTAGGAAAGGAAAAGACAGCTGTTGTGCTGTCCTCAGCTAAATGAAACCTGATTGCTGGGTTGGTTGCCCTTCTCCAGTTATTAGAATGACCATCTGGGAAGTCAGTAACAATTAGTCATTGTTTGGCCAGATAGTGCCAGGAATCAGCTGCCTACATGGACTTGGAAATAAGCTGGGGCTTGGAGTAAAATAAAAGGGGAATTTATTTCCATGATAGAATGTGGGTCTCTGAACATGAGGGAATAATTTTATAGCCTGAGGTAAGAATACACGAAGAACTGTAGCTTTTAACTATGAACCTTGACCCTTCCTCCTGTGATTAATTTTCCCCCTTTCTTGTCAAAATAACTATTCTCACCCCACACCTTCTTGTAATGGCCTAAGGCTCAGACTTTTCCTTGAGCCAGGTGTGCTGCTGCTCTGTAGGAGACAGGGAGCAGAGCAGGGTTCTTGTCCTGTGCACCTCCTGCTCATCTCTTCCACACCAGCACCCATCAGAGCTGGGCAGGAGGAGCCAGAGCAGGTGGAAAAGCAACAAATAGAAATTTCAAATCTATGGTTACCTGGATCTATTACTTTTATCCATTCTGTGCCTGGCAAGGAAAGCCAATTGCATTTGCTGGAGTGCACTCATTTATGGATGTGAGGAGTGTCAGGAGGAGATTCCCAAGGCCTCTTTCCCTGCAAATGTGACTATTTCAGCTTCATGCAGGAGGGGATGTTGGCCCTTTCCCTGCCTGCAGGTAGCAGAACACTCATCCCAAACAAACACCAACCCTGCAGGAGAGCTACAGGGCTGTGCTCTGCCCTCCCAGCACCAGCCTGGTTCACACAGGTACAGAATGTCAAAGGATTTTGTGCTCATCTCAAATAAAACTGGTTGTTTTGCTAATGAGATAAATTAACAAATTTGAAAGCCTTCCTTCCAGGAGCAAATGGTTGTGCAGCCATCTGCAGCACTGTGGCCTGTGCTGTTTGCTCTAGATGTTCAAGTCAATTAAAAACCAAAAGGGAAATGTGCTTTATGGATGGGTTATTGTTTTTAATCCTTTTAAATACTATTGATTTCCATTTTATTCCTTTTCATTTCTTTTTGGACTTGAAGTGGCTTTACATTGATTTTGCTTGTTATCGTGTTTCAAGTACTCTTTTATGTTGTTTTTCATGCAATTTTTGTTGCTTACCTTTCAGTTGTGTGTGCACACAAACCACAAAGGTGCAAGTTTATTTTCAGTTCTGTTACACTTCTTCCCCCCTTTCTTTTCTTTTACCAATGTGTTATAACTGTTTCATCCTATCCATTTTATCTTCATTTTAATATCTCTCTCCAGTGCCCTGTAAATTCCAAGCTTTTGGTAATATCTTGTGTGTTGTTTCTTAGTTTTTTGGGCGTCCCTCACTCCTCTTTTTCAGTAGAAATACAGTTTTTGTTAGAATAGAAGTTTTTCATTACAGACTGTTGCCACAATTCATACTATGCTGTTGTTGCCAAAGGCAATATTCTGTACCTATGGTATCTAAATTTAAATACTCAAAATTATTCAGCTTTAAAATTAAAGGTCAACATTCAAATTGGAGTTGAGTAATAAAATGCAACAGCTGCATAAATGCCCTGATTGATCAATTTGAGTGATCAAATTGATCAATCTCTACATGAGCATAGGTTTTGTGTGTCCACTGGTGAAACTTTGAGAACCTCAATGTGAGTACGAGCCCATTGCTGATGACCTAAAAGTAGGAAAACTCAGTGATCAGGTGCACATTCAGGGCTTTCAGAATGACTTGCCTTGTTTGAATAGAATCAAGTGTATGAAGGGAAAGAATGAAATACAATGCAGATATGAAAAATATAAAGAAAGTGAAGCAAGCAAAGTGTTCATGGCAAAAAAAGCACTTTTAATCTATAAAGCAGGTTTCAAGGTTAGTCAAGTGTGCCAGTTCATTTATTCTAAAGCTCCTATTGCTTAGATTTTAATAATCATTCTGCACTATGATACTTTATTGTTAATATGAAACATATTGGAGAAAATGAATAGCTAATGGTATCACTTTTTAAGTGCTGTTGAATGCATTCTTCAAAATGGAATTAAACAGCCTGAACCTTATATAATTTTTCTGAATAGGCTGAGTGGTAGCAAGGAAAAGAAGAGTGGAGATTGAAATGTTTGTTGTCTTTCCCTAAAAATCAAGTGTTTCAGTATTTTAACCTTAATAACTAGAACCAGAAATGTAAGACTGAGCCTTGTTGTGTCTGTACAAACTTGGCTCCTGCTTCCTCAGAATTTCTGAAGCCTTTAAAATACAGACACAGCAAACAGGTTGAAGATAGGAGGGAAAAAGTGCTTGAAACAGCCAGAGAGGGAAGGACTCTCCCAGAGCAGCCACTCCAGGGATTCCTGTCCCAGCAGTGGGTGGGATGGCCACTCTTCCCTCCTTGCAACCTGCAAATGAATTCAAAAATCTGAAATTTTTGTGTGTCCTCTTAATCAGGCCCAGCCACAGCAGGCGAGGCACTGTCGCTGTGTGAGTGCAGCTTCCTTGAGGAAAGCACATTCCAGGTGCAGGAAGGGGAATTTCAATGAGGAGATTTTCTCTCATGAGCCCAGCCAGCTGCAGTGCTTGGTGCCTGTGGGTGGCTGTCCCTACTCCTCACCTGCTGCCTCCCTGAAGGGAAGGAAGAGCTGAGCAGAAGGGTGGCTCTGTGGGATCTGGCTGTATGGGAAAGAGGGAAACATCTGAGCAGGGAAGAGTGTGGCCCTTCAAGTTTGGTGTCAGGACATTGGGGTATTGCCTCAGCAGTTTACAGCATTGTGCTGCTGTCTGAACACAGTGCCTCATTTTTCTTGGCAAAATTCAACTATTCACTGAGGGAGTGGGAATTTTGTATCATTTTTTCCCCCTGTCTGTTAAAATGCTATTTTTAAAGGGAGTTCTATCTACCTAAAAGCCTTCCTGAAACCACTGGCAATCCTCTGTGCTACAAAGTGAGATAATTCCTTCAAAACCAAAGCCCAGCAGCAAAGGATAAAGCTGTGAAAGGTGGAACATGATGTGCATACACGTGTGCTGTGTCATTGCAAGTGCCTACAAAGGGCTCCTTTATCTTTTCTCTTGCTCAGCAATCCCGTTGGGCTGCAGAATAACAGCAATCAAGGCACTTGTCCGGGCCAGATTCCCTGTTTGTTGGCTTGCTTTTCTCTCCAATTCTTTTAGTGCACAAAGCCCTCTCTGGCACTTGACGTGATCAGAAGTTGGTTTTAGGAGTGTGTCTCTCAGAGTAAATAATCTCGCTAAAGCTCTGAAGGAAGCTGGTGCCAATTTCCCTATTTTGGTTTTTTTTTTTTTTTCCCCTAGCTGCCTGTTGGCCACATCTGCTCCTCCTGGATGAGCCCAGGAATGAGGGAATGAAGTGCAGTGGGAGGCAGAGCTCTGCCTCTTGGTGGCCCAGCAAAACAGGAGCAGCTTTTCATCTTCAGCTTCAGCTCTCGCTATTAACGAGCTCACAGGCTGAGGTGGATAAATTACACAGAGCAAACTGCTGGGAACAGATTTTTGTTAAACCTTTCTAATGTTTAGTCATGCTGAAATGACTACTTTTTAAAAAGCATTGAACTTACAGTATTTTGACCAGGTCAAAAAAAAAAAAAAACCCAAATCTGGAAGAATGACCAGCTTGGTCTCCTGACCATTAATTTGCTGCCAGAACTGAAAATAGTAGGTGTTAAACAATTTGAAAGGCCAGCCCAGACTCCTGACGAGTAGTTTAATAGTCTCTTGAGGTGGTTCTTGGTTGTCAAAGAAGTAGGTTTTTCTTGGGCAACTTAGATGTCTCTGTGAATCAAATTTCAATGATGTCAGGAGAAGGAGCTCCCCAGTGCAATGTTCCTGTAAGAGCAATACAAAAAAGTGGCTTTTCTTTTTTAGGAAAAAATAGTCTTTTGCATAGAAAACTAGGTATTTTTTAGTCCCTAATATTTCTGGCTTTTATGTGCCAAAGTATTCCTCATGTTCCTTTCTTTGTTCTCTTTCCTTAATGGTGCCCCTGGACGAAGAAAAGAATATGTACAACACCTGCAATCATACTGTGAAATAGAAATTATTCTCATTAACCCGTGAATCTTTTCCCCTTAAATTTAATTCAGGGGATCCAGAAAAGCAGCTTTTGTTTCGCAGAGACATTTGTAATCGGGTTTATTCAGTTGTTTGTTTTTAAAGGTGCTTTATGACTTTTGAAGCAGAATAGAATGATAAATAATGCATTTTCCTCAGTGTTGGTGAGAAAACTCAGTCTATAATTAGCATACAAAATTACAAATTCTGATACTTGATGTTCAGTGATACCATTTCCGTCATATCATACAGCATAAATAAAAAGCTGGCAATCCTAATACCCCCAATAACTATAGTCTTATAAACAACCACTGTTGCTCCAGCACAGCTTCTCTTCAATAACTCTTTAAAGTCAGAGCCCCATATCTTCCAGCAGCTTCAGTCTAAGTGAAACTTGCGCTCTGTGCTGCAACCTTGCTGAATACACCAGATTTCTGTCTGTTCCTAAAGAGCAGCACAGGAAAAAACTGTGCCACTGTGGGCAGGAAGGCCCCTTTAAAGGGAAAGCCTGGGGAGATGCTGGGCAGGGGCTCCAACAGAGGACCTTTGTGCTGCCATGCAAATGGATCCCTGCAGCAGCCTCCAGACAATGCCCAGGGAGAAGGCAGGGAGAGCCAATCCATCGGGGGAGAGTTGGGGAACTCAGCCTTCCCGACATTCTTTCTCTCACACAAAACACTCCATGTTGACAGCTGTGAATTTTAAACAACTATTCTGTGTATGTTTTTCTAATTTTGTGTATTCAAATAGTCTCCTCGGCATCAGGGGCCCAAAGCAGAGTGCTTGGATTTCATAATTTAGAGATTTCATGCTTTTCAAGGAGTCACAACAACTCCTATTGAAAAACAAAGTGGAAATTAAGTGTCTAATGGAGAAAGCATCAAATGGCAAGAAAAGTGATTACTTTAGAGGTGCTACAGAAAATAAAATTCCTATTTACATAAATTATGATTACAGAGAGTCTCTGTAAGCTAAACTGTGCATGTGATAAATACATTAATAAAAAGTACGGAAACTTTGCTTGACTAAACATTCTGATTACTCAAAACCCACTCGCAATTTGTAGTGCTCATTTTAAAGTAAAACTGCAGTATTTGAAGTAAAAGTTTGCCTTCAGTCAATTAATCAAATAAAATATTTGGATATCAGCAATTTGTCTATGTAATGAATGAAGTTTTTTTACTAGGTCAAGAACTAACTTAAAACAGATGCTGGGGTAGAGCAACATTTCTCTGCATATTGGAAAAAAAACAACTACCACCAAAAACTCCCAACCACCAGTTAAAACCCTCCCTCTAAAGGAGAAAAACCAAATGAGTTTTCCTTTTCCAGTCAAGAAAATATAGGAATAAGACTAGAAAATAACATCCCATGAGTATCCCATGGTGATCCTGTCATGAACATGGATATATCTGCAAAATGGGAATATTACAGATAGGCTGTCATTAAACAATTCTGGCCAAAAATGAGGTTTGGATCTAGCCCGTAGAATTCTGTCTAACCAGCGCTGGTGGAGCTGTCTGCACCAGTGCTCTGGGAAGGGAGCAAGCAGGAAGAAGGCAGGGAACTGGAAGTCAGGATGAGTGGCTGCCATTCCTGTCTCTGTCACTTTGAAACCTCCAGAGGTTTCTTCCCTGGCTTCCTCTTCCTTAATCTCCCATTTTAAAGTGTAGGTGGTCATGAACCTTCCCTTTTTATACAATAATTTGAAGAGTGAAACTAGTTTCAGACACACTCCAGTCTATTCTGCAAAGCAGGGTGGTTCTCCTCTGACAGGTCCTGAAGACCCCTGCCCATCCTCCTGAGGATCTACCCCTGCTGGGAGAGCACGCTGGGAAAGCCCCCAAAGCAGACAGCACCCCAAAAATGCAGGAGCCAGGAAGAACCTGCCCTTCCCAGGAGCCAAACCTTTCCTACACACCATCCTGGTGCCAGGCTCTGTGCCTTACCACACTAGTGTCCTGTGCCTTTCTCCACCAAGTGTTGAAATTGGCTTCTGCTACAGTCCATCTTTGACTGTCAAGACCAACAACCAACAGAACTTGAACCTACTTGGGCAATTCACTGCTCTTGGCTTGAGGCACTGACCCCTTGCCTTCACAAAGTGTCTTCAGATCACTCAAAAAGTCCTGTAGGAGAGCAATGCATCATTTCCCTCACTCCACAACCAGTCTCCACATTGGTGAGACCCACTCCTTGCTGACATTTTCTCTCCCTAATATCTGCAGGAACCAAACAGCAACAGCAATGTGGTTTTGCTTAGGGGAGGACAGGAGGTGGGTTCTGTCTAGTCTGGAAATGTATTTTCCCTTCTTCCCAGTCATTTATTGTTCTTCTTTTGGCACAAGAAGAACATATTTTGGACGTGAATTTCTCTGTGGGTGTTACATTGAAAATTAATCTTTCTCCAAGGCATATACAGTCTGGGACAGTTTTGAAATACGTATGAGAGGATGGAGATGGGAGGGAACGCACGGAAACGAGGCCACGTGGTGGGGCAAGCAGAGCTGTCTGGCGTGTTCCCATTGCCCTGCCTCACCTCACCCAGCCTGGCTGGCCCTGGCACACACCTCCCCACTCTCCTGCTGGGCAGGGGCAGCTGTCCAGGCCAAGGACAGGCTGCTGGCACAAGGCTCAGATATACGAGTGCAGATCTACACGGCACGTCACAACGTGTGCACTTAGTCATTGTCCCCTCCAAAGGAGCACGGAGCCACCACCCTGCCAGCACAGGAGGGACCTGTCACCAACACATGGCTCAAGGTCTGCCACCATTTCACGTATGATTTCCCAGCAAATTTTTTGATTTTCCCTCATCCTATATGAGCACTGCCGACTTCACTCCCTCCTCCTTTCAGGGTGATGTCACTCCCATTTCTTCTTTTGGTGGTGTGGCATATTCCATTTGTATGGCGATACAAAAAAGCACAGCCAGGTCCCAGCCCCCTGTGCTGGGCACTATGGAAAGAAGAAGAGAAGTAAAAAAAGTTGTAGAGCTTTGATCCAAAAGGGTCAAAGAACCACAAAAAATGTTAAAATTGTATGTGCGTTTTTTGCTTAAATTGAAAAAAATAAAAAGCAGAAACATATCAATTTTCTATAAAAGAAATTCTAATGAGTCCTGATGAGGCATTAGAAAGTCCCATGTACATACATATTTAGGCACTCCTCTGGCTCAGAATTATGCTTTGCGCAAACAAAAGGCTTCTCTCTACAGATTTACACAATAGGTTTACACTGAGCCATTACGATCTATCATGTAACCAAGTGCTTAATGACTCTTTAATTTAAGGATTATTGACACAAAAGATGTAACAGCTGCTTAAGAGTTACTACACAGCAGCAGCTTTCCAAAGAGATATCACTTCATCATTTTTATATTTTCTAAACTACCCAAGGACGCTTACATTCATGGCAGTGCCTTGAAAGAAAAAAAAAATTCAAGGGGAAATAAATTAGAATATACTTGACCTCAGTGAACCGGGAAAAAAATAAATTTAACATTCTCAGTTAAGAACAGATTTCTTCGAATTTATTTCTGACCATGTGAAAGTGTTGAAAAACAAAACCAAACTTATTTTATCTGAAAAAAATCCTTCTAAGCTAATACCCTGTGTTTTCTGTGGAAGTCCAAGAATTATTTTTTTTAGGAAAGTTATAAGGCCCTTGGAAAAAGCCTTACAGAAAGGCAGCACTGACAGAAGTTTAAGTAAAGGGTAGTGGGTGTCACTGTAACAGAAAATGCTTAAAAATGGAAGAGAGTTTGTTAGGCTGTGTGCGTGTACACATATATATATTTATAACCCCCTTAACAATGAATATTCCTGCTGCCAAGCATTTGGAGACAGAGTTGATTTCCTTTCAAGTAATTGATGTAGGCTTTCTTCAGGACCCCGTCCAGACAAGTTCTCCACCGTGGAGCAGGAAATCACACCGTCAAAGGAAAGCTGAGCGCTCCTTCCACACAGCCCGGGTCAGCCCCTCCAAAACACTAGATTTATACGACTGCTGCCAAAAAAACTTGCATTTCCATGCCCTCCTGTTGCTAAGATAAAGGATGTTTCCTACTGCCTCAGAATGCCGTCCTCATTTAAAACTCCAGCTATGTTCTGACAAAACATGCTGCTGTCACCCCAAATTGAGCAAATGAGCCTACGTCCTACAGTATAAAGACCAAAAGAGTTATTGAATATCACCCGGGGAGCACAAAATGAAAAGGCTCCCATTTCTTCCTGACCTTTTTGGGGCATTTTTTTCCTGAAATCGGCCGAGCCCTTCAGCCTTCATTTCTCATGCTGTCTGTGGTAGCACAGGAAGGACAGCCTGGACTTTGCAGTTTCAAACAGATCAAGTTTTGTTAAATAACTTTTTCTTTTTTTTTTTTTCTCCTTCTTCAAACCCAAAGCGGAAGGGAACACTGTGAAGAAAATGGAAACTGGCAAAGAGCTTTAACTTCAAATAGCCTTATAAGTCAGCGTTGATGTGCAAAACTAATTCTGGTTTTTTGGCATTTAAATATAACCCGACAGTTGCAGAAGGGAGGGGTGAGGGTGGGAGAAGCGCATGGCAGATTCCCAGCCAAGTGCAAAATGCAGAGACGTAGTGCTACAACTTCTGTTTATCAAATGAAATAAGGACTAGATTTATTGGCAACAAGCTTTGTAGGAGAGACTACGAACTTGACCTGGAAATTTTCAGGAAAGGAACCCCAGGACAAAAAGCAGTTCTGTACTGCTGGGGCCTTGGCGAAAGGCATTTCACTCATGGCAGAAGGGGATGTTTCCACAGAAGAGAACCCCAAGTTTCTGCAAAATAGATATGCAAATAACTCCATTCATTAAAAAAAGAGAAATACCACTGAATATAATGTATCTAAATATTTGTTCAGGGTTAAGTGGTGTTGTCTAAACAAGCAGAAAAGCCCTTTTTTAATGTAGATTGGCTCCCCCGTTAGGAGTGCCAGCCACATACTTACTACTTGTTTATTTCTATGCTTTTCATTTCTTAGAAATCTCCTGTGTTATTTTGCAGACGCATGAGGTGAGCAATATTCTGGCACTGGGTCTTCATGTGAACCATACTGTCATCTGTTCAGGCTGAAGCTGAGAAGCCCTTGCTACTCCTCACCATAAATGCACTGATGGGAAAGTACACGCTTCTCATCCTAAGGACAAGACATGAACCTGAGCTGGTGGTGTTTGCCAGCCTGTAACACCCCATGTAGAAGAGTCTGCACTTGATTGTCCTGCAGTGCCCACCTCTATGGCCCAGCCTTCTCCATGACACCACCACTGCCTCCAGCACCTGAAATTGTGCCTGTCCTCGTTTCTGTGGCTTACACTGCTTGATGCTGTTGGCCCAAAGCACCACTCAGAAGCAATCCACAACTAAGAGCAAGAAATTTCTCCTACGTGAAACAGCCACAAATGTGAGGGGTCAACAAACACTGCAGCAGCCTCCACACTGTGACATGGGGGGAACCAAGAGCCAAACAGGACCCTGAGTGCCCTGAACACTTCACAGAGGAGATGCATGGAATCATTCAAGCAGAAGGAGAGAGCTCCAACAGCTCGCTCAAAGGGAGATGAGGGAATGCTGGCATGTTGGACAGGCATCTGCAGGAGAGGCACTGCACACTCATCCTGCTGGGGAGAAAGCAGCTGTATAAAACCTGCAGGGCTAAAGAAAGTTGTAGAGTTTGGGGAGTGGGCCTATGTGAACAACTTTTAAACATAATCTACAATTTCCTTTGATCCTTTTAAAGCATATTTAAAGG